>PVHT021183608.1:629219-698264 GCA_004024745.2 Catagonus wagneri
TGAAAGATCAGAAAGAGAAATTAGGGAAGCAATCCCATTTACCATCTCATCAAAAAGAATCAAATACTTAGGCATAAACCTGTCTAAAGAGACAAAAGACCTGTACTCTGAAAATTATAAGGCGTCAATGAAAGAAATTAAGGATGACTTGAACAGGTGGAAAGACATACCATGCTCTTGGATTAGAAGAGTCAATATTATAAAAATGAATATATTACCCAAAGCAATCTACAGATTCAATGCAATCTCTATCAAATCACCAAGGACATTTTTCACAGAATTTGAACAATGTATTTTAAAGTTTGTTTGGAAATATAAAATACCCAGAATAGCCAAAGACATCCTGAAAAAGAAAAATGGAGCTGAGGGAATCAGGCTCCCTGACTTGACACTCTACAACAAAGCTACAGTCATCAAAACCATATGGTACTGGCACAGAGACAGAAATAGAGATCAGTAAAACAGAATAGAGAGCCCAGAATTAAATCCATGCAAATACAGTCAACTAATCTATGACAAAGGAGGCAAGAATATACACTGGACAAAAGACAGCCTCTTCAATAAGTGGTGCTGGGAAAATTGGACAGCTACATGTAAAAAAAAATGAAACTAGAATACTTCCTAACACCATGCACAAAAATAAACTCAAAATGGATTAAAGATCTAGATAGAAGACCAGATACTATAAAACTCTTAGAGGAAAACATAGGCCAAACACTCTCTGACATAAATGATAGCAACATCTTCTCAGATCCATCTGTCAGAGTAAGGACAATAAAAAGAGAAATAAACAAGCGGGACTTAATTAAACTTCAAAGTTTCTGCACAGCAAAGGAAACCCTAAACAAAATGAAAAGACAACCCACAGAATGGGAGAAATATTTGCTAATGAATCGACTGAAAAGTGACTAATCTCCAAAATTTACAAACACCTCCTACAGCTCGATACCAAAGAAGCAAACAACCCCATCCAAAAATGGGCAGAGGATCTAGGCAGACAATTCTCCAAAGAAGACATGCAGATGGCAAATAAACACATGAAAAGATATTCAACCTCACTCCTCATTAGAGAAATGAAAATCAAAACCACTATGAGCTATCACCTTACACCAGCCAGAATGGCCATCATCAAAAAGTCTACAAACAATAAGTGCTGCAGAGGGTGTGGAGAAAAAGGATCCCTATTACACTGTTGGTGGGAATGCAAATTGGTGCAACCACTGTGGAAAACAGTATGGAGATTCCTCAGAAAACTCAAAATAGAATTACCATTTGATCCAGCAATCCCACTCCTGGGCATCTATCTAGAGGAAACCATGACTTGAAAAGACACATGTACTCCAGTGTTCATTGCAGCACTCTATGCAATAGCCAGGTCATGGAAACAACCTAAATGCCCATCGACAGAGGAGTGGGTAGGGAAGATATGGTACATACACACAGTGGAATGTTACTCAGCCATTAAAAGGAACGAATTACCAACATTTATAGCAACATGGATGGACCTAGAAATTATCATGCGAAGTGAAACCAGTCAGACAATTAGACAGCAACACCCAATGCTACCACTTACATGTGGAAACTAAAAAGACACAATGAACTTACTTGCAGAACAGACAATGACTCACAGACTTTGGAAAACCTTGGGATTTCAAATAAGACAATCTGGGAGGTGGGGGGATGTACTGTGGGTTTGGGATACAAAATCTATCAAATTGACTTGTGATGATTTATGTACACCTATAATTGAAATAAAATCCATTAAGAAAAAAAAAGCTGTGAAATCTAAGAGATTTTTTTAACGGTTTGAAACAAAAGGACAATGTTCCACATTACTGCATAGAAAGATATTATATTGTCTTTCGAAATTAATTCATAGGTTTAATGCAATTAAGAAATTTTTACTGCAATTTGTTCATAATTTGATGAAATTATTTTAAAGTTTCTATAGCTGATCAAACAAGAAATTAAATATTTTGAAAACAATAATATATCTCCCACTATCAAATACGAATACAGATCACAATCCTTCACTAATTACAGTGTGGTATTGAAAAAAAAAGTCAACAGGTGATTAATGTGATAAAATGTATAAGGCTCTGAAATAGTAATAAATAAAACTTCATAAATAACAGATAAAGGAATCCTCAAAATTAATGGAGCAATAATTATTACTCAATAAATGATGATGAAAGAATTGTCTAGATATACGGAAAAATCAAGTAGAGATTTTTTACCTCACATGATACAACAAAACAAATTCCAGAGTTTAAGGAAATTATTTTTAATAAAATAAAAAAATAAGTATAAACATTTTAGAAGAACATATCTGGTGCTGGTGTGGGTACTTTTCCACTTGACTCTTATACAGATGAAGAATCCAATTAGCTGTTATAAAAATTTAGCTTTATGATCTGGTATACTATGGAAATCTGCATATAAACCCATGAATAGGAAATGAAATACATATGGACTTCACAAGGAATATCACAGGGAACAAAGTATCAGGTCCTGTATCTTAATTCTCTCCTTCCAAGAATAACACAAATTTTTACCCTGATGCTCTTGTATATCTGTTTTTTTTCTCTTTTTCTAGACTCTTCCTTAACACCTGAATCCCAACTAACTTTAGTGGGTTTTCCCCACATGCAGCATTAACTCTTACCTCGATTTTCTGCAAATGACCTGCAAAAACTGACTTTCTTTTTCGTATTTCTAGGAAGGAGTAATATGATTTAGCTCCAAAACTAGGGGTTAATGTCTCCGTATCTTCCTCTCCTCAGCCAGCCTATTGTTTTCCCTGTCCAGAAGACTTATCTGCCACAGAAGTCTTAATTAGCAGAAATATTGTGCTTGTATTTACAAATACCTTTTGAGCTTAGACTCAAAAGGTTGAGAAAAATAGAAATCAAAACAAAACTTCAGTTGTTTAATTCATTTTAAACTGCTGACCCTTAGGAGACAGTGCTCCTGATCAAAATCATAATTGTAATTAAAACTTTTTTTTGTTTTTTTTTTTGTTTGTTTTGTCTTTTTGCCTTTTCTAGGGCCACACTCACGGCATATGGAGGTTCCCAGGCTAGGGGTCTAATTGGAGCTGTAGCCGCTGGCCTACGCCAGAGCCACAGCAACGCCAGATCCGAGCCGTGTCTGCAAACTACACCACAGCTCGTGGCAACACCGGATCCTTAACCCACTGAGCAATGCCAGGGATCGAACCCACAACCTCACGGTTTCTAGTCAGATTCATTAACCACTGAGCAGGGAACTCCAAAATGTGATCATTTTTAAGGGATATATTTGTTCCTCATTATTTGTGACGTATTAAATTTAGAAGTAAAGGAGGATTTGGTGGACATCAAGTTTCTAATGGCTCATTTTAGAACGTTTAAAATTTTATTAGAGTTAGAATGAAAGAAACAAGCAAACAAAGGTTAGTTTCCACTCTGACCCTTTATTCCTCTCTCATCCCTTCTGTGATTCTCTACCAATGTTCTGCTCAATCTCCGTCATTTATTTTAGACTAAGGTGCCTGGTTTTATGCCTTCCTCTACACTCTCATATTCTGTCATCCTTCATGATAGTAACATCAACATAGATCACACAGCGTCCTGGATGCTCAGGTCACTTTGGTTCATGTCCAGTGAGCCTCTCTCCTCCATCTAAGCCTTCAACATCATGGCCAGAGCCTGGCTCTTATCATCTGTCAAGGCTTTACCTCTAAAAATCACAAATCCAAGTATCCCACACCTTCACTCAAAACTCCTGTCTTCCCAACCATCCACCACCCACTCAATATCCATATCCTGTTCAACCACTCAAATGGTAGCCATGACTTGAACTCATTGGGATTCCTAGGCCCTTGACCTCTCTTCTTCCCAAATCTCCAGACTTTCCCTTTTATATTATATAGCAGAGACTGCTTCAGTGATCATTTGAATAAATTATTTCCAATAGCTTAATAATGTAATTCACTGGTCCATCGTTTTTCGGTCATAACCATTGGGCAAAACCCCAAACCTCAGTGAATATATCTATATAATTTCCTTATGGCTAGATCAATGAAGCCAAGAACTGGTGGAAAAAGTCACATTTAGAAGAAGAACAGCTCCACAGCAAATTCATGAATACTGGCTTCAAATGGCACTCAAAACTGCAAAAAAAAGAACATTTATATTCCAAGCGAACTCTCCACAATGACTATTTTCAAACTTTTTCATAATTAAAAAAGTCTAGCTTCCCACATTTACATATTCATTCTCATATTCGCTTTACATCTATCCCCATATCTCTTCAATCTTTCAATTCTACCTCTAGTTCTCTAAAGGAATTCACATGCTTTTTATCATTGTACCTCTTATAGTTATAATTTACATGTTCCTATAATTTAATGTAATGTTCATTATAAATTATATGAATTAGGAGAAGAATCAAGCTGATGGAGCAGGAGGACATAGAATGTACCTCCCCCTATGAACACACCCCAAATACACCTCCATGTGGAAGAATTGTCACTGAAAACTGTAGATGAGGAGAAAGACTCCTGTACAACCAAGCCTATAAGGAAGAGTCACACAGAACTGGGTAGGATGGAAAGAGCAGAGATTAGATCAGGACCTTTACCCCAAGAGGGGAGACAGAAACAAAGGGAGATCAAACAGTTGGTGATTCTTTCTGGGAAGTGAATGGTTCAAGACACACATTTGGGTGCCCTTGCCCTAAAGTTCAACATAGGGAAGACAATCACCCTTACTGGTTAGAGGGCTAATGAACCTAACAGGAGGGCTGTGAGAAACCTAGACTCTGCTTGTGGGGAGTGTACACATGCTTGCTTGCTTGCTTCCAAAGTAGGGCAGAGAGGGCAGATTGAAAACTTCACAAATGGCTAACTTGTTTCCCATGACTGCCCCTGTGCATGCCCCAGCCTGAGCCGAGCAAATGGTCCAGACCTGCTTGCTTCACAATGCAGCTTCACCCTGGGTCTAGGGCTGCCAAGGCTGAGGAGGGAACTCAGCTGTAAGACTCATAGGTGGTTAAAACCTGAAGTGCCATCTGAGCAGGGTAGAGACACTCAGTACTGGTGCTTATACAACCAGTGAATCAGAAGCAATCCAGTTCTCAGATCTTGGCCAGACTGACACAGCCCACACCCCAACCCATGCCAAGAGCACACATAGGTCCTACATGTTCTGTGGTACATTTCTGCACCAATGCAAAGGTGCCAGTGCTGGGAGCAGGGATGGGGGCAGGGGACAGAGCTCACACTTAAAGGGAATAGAGCTAGTTTGGACCCAACTCTCAGAGCTTCTGCTCCAGCACCTTGGGACCTGACCCCACCCTGGATAGGGCAGTACAGCATTGAACAGAGAAGAAACCCTGTCTCTGCCCCTAGCCCCTCCTCCAACCCCACACCCTTTCAAAGTGATAGGTGCCAACACTGAAAAACAATGTGACTTGTGTTTACATCAAATTCAGCTCTCTCACCAAAGCTACTGGCAAATCTATGCTGTATAGAAATGTGCCCACATAAGAACACTCATCAAGACTGCCCCCCCAAAAAAAATCCAAAACCCTCCCAGCCAAAAAACATCCAGGACTAAGCAGATTCACAGGGGAATTCTACCAAACATATAAAGAAGAGATAGGAGTTCCTGTCATGGCTCAGTGGTTAACAAATCCGACTAGGAACCATGAGGTTGTGGGTTCGATCCCTGGCCTTGCTCAGTGGGTTAAGGATCCAGCATTGCCGTTAGCTCTGGTGTAGGTTGCAGATGCGACTTGGATCCCGCATTGCTGTGGCTGTGGCGAAGGCCAGCAGCTACAGCTCCTGTTAGACCCCTACCCTGGGAACCTCCATATGCCGCAGGTGAGTCCCTAGAAAACAAAAAAAAGCAAAAAAAACCCTGCTAAAACATATCCTTCTCAAACTGTTCTAAAAAACATTGTCTGGAATATAACACTCCAAAATCAAGCCATCACCTTGATATCAAAACCAAAGACACTACAAAAAAAGAAAATTACAGTCCACTATCACTGATGAATATAGATGCAAAAATCCTTCACAAAACACTAGCAAGCCAAGTTTAACAATTTATAAAAAAGGATCATTCACCATGATCAAGTAGGATTTATTACAGGGTAATTCCAACATTGATTCAGTATTCACAAATCAAGCAATGTGATACACCACATTAATAAAAGGAAGTAAAAAGGTCACATGATCATCTCAATAGACAGAAAAAGCACTTGACAGAATTCCACAACCATTCATGACAAAAACTCTCTCTCATCAAACTTGGTCTAGAGAACATAGCTCAACATAATAAAGTCCATTTATGAGAAACCCACAGCTAGCATTATACTCAATGGTAAAAAGCTAAAAGCCTTTCCTCTAAAGTCAAGAATAAAACAAGAATTTCCACACTCATCATTTCTATTTAATGTAATTTGCAACTCCTAGCCTCAGTAACCACGTAAGAAAAATAAATAGAAGATATCCAAATCAGAAGGGAAGAAATAAACCTGTTTGCAGATGACATGATACTATACATGCAAAACCATAGCCTCTACCAGGAAAATATTGGAATAAATGAATTCAGTAAAGTTTCAGGATATAATATTAATATATAGAAATCTGTTATTTTTTGGACACTAATAAAAACTGTCAGAAAGATAAAGCCATCTCTTTTAAATTGCATTAAAAAGAATAAATACCTAGGAGTAAATTTAACTAAGGAGGTGAAATATTTATACTCTGAAAACTATAATATCCTGATGAAGGAATTTGAAAGTGGTCCAAGGAAGTGCAAACATATCCTATGTTCTTGGATTGAAGATTTTTAAGTTATTAAAGCATCCATACTACCTAAAGCAATCTACAGATTTAATGCAATCGCTATCACAATACCCAGGACAAGTTTTCACAGAAAAATCCATCCTAAAATTTTTATAGAACCACAACAAAAAAAAAAATTCCCAAAGCAATATTGAGAAAAAAGAACAAAGCTGAATGTATCATGCTTCCTGACTTCAGACTATACTACAAAGCTACAGTAATCAAAACAGAATGATACTGCCAAAACAAACAAAGAAAACACATGGATCAAAGGAAAAGCACAGAGAGCCCAGAAAAAAAGTTATGCACTTATGGTCAATCAATCTACAACAAAGGAAGCAAGTATGGTGAAATACATTCTCTTTAATAAGTAGTGCTGGTAAAACTTGTCAGCTACATGTAAAAAAATGAGATAACATTTCTTTATACTATATTAAAAAAAAAAACTTCAACAAGGATTAAAGATCTAAATCTGAGGCCTGAGACAATAAAACTCATAGAAAAGAACATAGGCAGAACACTCAATAAATCATAGCAATATTTCTGAATCTGTCTCCTAAGGTAAAGGAAATAAAAAAATTAGGACCTAATTAAACTTAAAAGCTTTCGAAAAGCAAAGAGAGCCACTGAGAAAATGAAAAGATGATTTAAGAAATGGGATAAAAATATTTGAAAGTGATATGATAAATAGGGTGCTATTACTCAAGATACATAAATAGCTCATACAACTCAATACAAAAATAAACAATCTGATTAAAAAGTGGGCAGAGAATCTAAACAGACATTTTTCCAAAGACATACAGATGCCAACATGTATGTGAAAAAGTGCAGAACATCACTAATTATTAAAGAAATGCAAATAAAAACTGCAGTGAGATATCACCTCACACTGGTAAGAATGGCCATCATCAAAAAGTCTACAAATAATAAATGCTGGAGAAGATGTGAAGAAAAAGGAACCTTTCTACACTGTGGGAATATAAATTGGTACAGTCACAGTGGAGGATGGTATGATAGTTCCTCAAAAAACTAAAATTAGAATCACCATGTAGTCCAGCAATTCCGCTCCTGGGTATACAGCTGAAGAAAAATGAAAACTTTAATTCTAAAGGAAACATGCACACCAATGTTCATAGCAACATTATTTATAATAGCAAATATATGGAAGCAAAATGTGTGCATAAACAGATGACTAAAGAAGTTATATATATATATATACATACATATCACATATTATACATATTATATGTATATATAAAATATACATAAGAAAATACTACTCATCCATAAAAACAATGAAATTCTGCCATTGCAACAACATGGGTGGACCTAGAAAGTACTAATCTTAGTGAAACAAAGACAGTACTCAGTTATCACTTATATGTAGAATCTAAAAATAAAGCAAATAAATGTATATAACAAAACAGAAACAGACTTACAGTTATAGAGAACAAACTAGTGGTTACTAGTGAGAAGAGGAAAGGAGAGAAGGGGGAAGATAGGGGTATGGAATTAAGAGATACAAACAAACATTGTTTGGATACATTGTACAGCATGGGGAAATATTATTTCATAATAACTTTACAGATAGTATATTCTAGAATTATACTGATCACTCTGTTGTACATCCAAAATATAATATCGTAAATCAATTATACTTCAATTAAAAAGAATAAATTATATGAATTGTTATATATTATATGCTATGAATTACACAAATAATTTATAATTATTCTGTGAGAATTTTTAATCAATAAAAATCTACTCATTAGATTGTTCATGAGGCAAAGACACATCTGATTGTTTACCATTTTATCTCTACAAACCACTGTAGCATCTGACAATAGTATATACCTCAAAAAGTGTTTATATTGATTGAATCAACAAACACATACACTTCAGTAAATACATTGTCACTTTTAAATACTCTTTATGACATGACAAGAATATTGAAATGTCTTCAATATACGCCCAGTATAATATATGTGGACTGTAATCCACTTCACACTTTTTCAAGTGAATTCTGTTCCAAATGGTCATTGCTTTCATGTACTGTTTAGTTGTCCATTACTTTTCTTGTTCTTACTTGCATTGAGATAGTATCAAAAAGAACATTTTGTATTTGACTAAAGTCTTTAAATATATGATTTTAAAACATTTTGGCAGTTGATATATGTTATGCTCTATGCTAGCTGCTGAGAAGCGACCTGAGATGGATGCAAAACAAGATATAAGACCTGCCACCCAGGTATTACAATCTCATGAGAGAATTCTTTTACAAAGGTCTAATTGTTATAATTAGCTTCTCATTCAAATGGCATAAAATCCAAAATAACGGGGGTTCAAATAAGATAGAAATTCATTATCTTCTCATTAAATATAAGTAGTGCAATATAATTATGGGAGTCCCAAGATAATTAAGATCACAGGTTTTTTCTCCTCATAGCTAAGTATGGCTACCCCTGCTCCAGCCACTGTACCTACATTCTGAACAAAAACAAGAAAGGGAATAAAAAAGGCACATTTCTCCCTTTTATGTCACTATATGGACCTCTGACACACGTGAGATTGCTAACTTTTTCTCCTTTGATAAAATTTTGCTACAAAGCTGCTCTTAGCTGTGAATGGTGTTTGGGAAATGAAGCGCTAAAAATTTACAAGTTCTGATACTGAATAATGTGAGAATGGAACCTAGGAAACGTTCTTTAGCACAGTAGGAAACTCTAAAGAAAAGTATGATAAATAATAAACTAGACACACAAACAGTCATAATGAATGAACATAGAAGAGAGAAAGCAATTCTTACAGGCTTGGAGAAGATTTCGCCATCAGGAGAAATAGTTCTTGATATATCAAAAAGATCTAAACAGAGAGATTAAAAAAAGAGAGAGAAGGGCAAGGAGGGGGAAAATCAAAATGTGAAATCCAAACTATACTGAGTAGTGAGGAGAGGGCTGAGTAGTTCAGAGTGGCTAGAACTCAGGAACCAGATTGTGTAGCAAAGGGGATAGAATATGATGGAAATATAAGGATGAAAATGTAGATTGAGCTTAGGATGCTGAGAGCTGTTAATAACAGACTGAATGCATGTATGGCATTAACATTCAAGGTACTTTAACCATTGCTATTGTTTTCATTCCTGTTTAACTATTAAAACGTTTCCATTTTGATTACTCCTCAGCCATAAAAAAGAATGAAATAATGTCATTAGCAGTAACATGGATGCAAGAGAGATTCTCATACAAAGTGAACAGACTTGTGGTTGCCAAGAGTGAGAGGGGAGGGAGTGGAATAGATTGGGAGTTGGGGGTTAGGAGATGCAAACTATTACACTTAGAATGCACAAGTAATGAGGTCCAACTGTATAGCACAGGGAACTATAGCCCATCTCTTGGGATAGAACATTATGGAAGATAATATGAGAAAAAGAATATATATTCTACGGACAGTCACTGCTATACAGAACAAAAAATTGGTACATTATAAATTAACTACACTCTAATAAAATTTTTCAAAAAATCTTTCCATTTTTGTCATTCCTCCATTAAATCTGGTAACCTTTAACCATTGCTTTAGATTTTAAATCTTGCAGAGACTGGAGATTTTGGCTTTATTCATGTCTCAGGTATGGCATTTTGAATCATCATTACTTTGTAACAGAAAGGACGTCACAGAATAGAAAATGTCCCCACTACCCTGGCTTCTCCTGTCTGGTTGAAATTATATTTTTCAGATACACAGACACCAATGAGAACCTAGGTAACACATGTGAAATGTGCTCTTATGATGAATCAGCTTCTTAGAGTCACTGATTTTCCACATCCGTTCAGGTTCAAGAGTCTTCAGCTTCTCCAGCCAGATAAGGCGCATGCCCCCCTTTTCTCTGGCTATTGGTAGCAGGAGAGGGTGAACAGGGGATAAGAAGAGATCACTAGCTGCTTCCTGTCAACCTAGAAATTGGCTTGTGAAGCAGCCATCTGAGCAAGGGCTGGGGTTAAATCACTGCTTACTGACACCTGTTATTAGGAAAGCAGCAGGGAGGGCTTTTTTTTTTTTTTTCCTGATGCATGAATACTTAGATCTGGGGCTCTTGTTATAGTTCTCTCACTGGGATGAGCTCATATGGGAAAAGTGAAAACTAAACATTCATGCCTCCGATATTTATGTTGCCAGTCATTTTGTCACTCCCTGTAATTAGACAAAACATGACTAATGCCAGCTCTACTTTCTGACTTATTCTGCAATGAAGACATCTGACCGCATTTTGTCCTGATCTATGGGAATTGTGTGTGTGTGTGTGTGTGTGTGTGTGTGTGTGTGTGTGGTCACATCACCTAAAAATTTACTGTGTTATCCTAGAGAGAAAGATGATGCTGTTACCAAAACAGGAAAAAGCTTTGCTTATAAGGAATGGAGATACAGAGAAATATCCGCCATGGGAAACATAACTCCATTGAGATGTTCAATCACATAAAAGAGGTCCATCAATGAGGAAGTTGGGATTTTTTTCATTTTTCATTTATGTTTTTACATTAAGGTAGAAACTTTCAGTGTTCTTCAGTGAAGTCCTGAGCCTGGTTTTTTAAACACATTTAAACACATATTTCTAATCAAGCTTATGATGAGAAGGTAGTTCTCTACCAGTAGAGAATAATTCAGGTGTAACCGAGCTTTCACTAGGCTGCATCAGCCTGTGGTTGGGACAGGTGGTATTACGATAATAGGATGACGCCGAACTGATAGTTGGCTCACCACAGGACCTCAGTGAGAACCCCTAGGCTCCTCACTTGTTTCTGGGAGCCCCGGGATGTCTTTCATGTGCTCGAGGAGTGGACAATTCTCCAATGTACATATCAAGTCACAAGCTAACTGGCACTCATCTTCTGGTGCAATAGCATTTCATGTTCCAAGGCAGGTTCTGCTGGCAGAATATTTGGGGTATGAATTGCTTTGCTTTCACTCTTCATTGTCCCATATCCACACCATATTCCAAATAGAGTCAAGAATACAAACCCCTCCACAACTTCTTTTGCACTAATGTCTACAAGAGATGGAAGCGACACAATTTATACCAAATATCCTTGCTAAAAATAGTCTAAGGTTTTTGGTGTTGGTTGATTGGCTTGTTGATTTTTACAGCATTTCCCTCTCTAGGGCTCAGGCCTAGCCCTTTTGGGCTCAGTTTTCAGTCAGAAATCATAGAGGTCTCTGATTCCTCAGCACTCCCATTTCCAAACTGCAGACACTGAGTGTATCTGTCATCAGAAGCAGTGTGTGATCACACTGGGAGGGTATGGGGAGCTGCAACTGAGGGTCAGTAAAGATCATACTTTATAATCTAACTATTTCCAAAAACACAATCTTAGAAAAGGAATATTTTAAAATGTAATGCCTTTCTCAGTAGTTAAAAATAAATTTACCTTTTGCAAATTTCCTCCCACTCAGTAGATGGCCTTTTCATTTTGTTCATAGTTTCTTTCACTATGCAAAATTGTCTTTGTTTGATGTAATTACCCATATAAGTGTCACTTCTGGGAACAGAGTTATAGATACAGAGAAAAGAAAAACAGATGGTATCAGAGAGGAGGGGATGGAGGGAAGAAATAGATGAGGGAGACCAAGAGGTATAAAATTCCTTTTGCAAAATTAATGTCACAGATATGAAATGTACAGTGTGGGGAATATAGCCAGTAACTATGTAATATATTTGTATAGTGTCATATCCTATGTTGTGCAACAGGAACTAGTGTTGTAGGTCAATTATACTTTAAAAACCAACAAGAAAATTCATTGAACAAGAGATTAGTTTTGTGGTTACCAGAGCCGGGGGGTAGGGGAGATGGAAGTGGATGAAAGCAGTCAAAAGATGCAAACTTCTAGTTGTAAATAAGTCCTCAGGATGCAATGTCCAACATGGTAACACTGCTGTATGTTATACATGAAAGTTGTCGAGAGTCAATCCTAAGAGTTCTCATTGCAAAGAAATTTTTTTTTTACTTAACTTTTTATCTATACAAGATGAAGGATGATTATTAAACTTTTTTCATGATATAAATAAAATCATCGTACGGTAAATCTTAAACTTGCAGAGTACTGTATGTCAATCATATTTAATAAAACTAGAAGAAAAAAAATTACCTTTCCCAACTTCACTATCAGAAAAACATAAACAAGAGTGAGTCGCCAGGGTTATTCCACCACGGCTCCAGCAATCAATGGAGGACTAGTATGGCAGCTTTTTTTTAGAATTTTTTTTTAATTTTAATTTTTACATTATACCCAGCTGTACACATACATATATGGATTCATCACAAGTGGTTAGACATAGTTCCCAGTGCTATACAGTAGGATCTCCTTGCTTTTCCAGTCCATAGGCAACAATCTACAACTATTAACCCCAGACCCCCCTACCATCCCATTCCCTCCCCCACCCTTTTGGCAACTGCAAGTCTGTTCTCCAAGTCCTTGATTTTCTTTTCTGCATAAAGGTTCATTTGTGCAGTATGTGGACCCCTCACAACAGAGTTCTTATGTCTTGGGTGTACCAGTGCTTTCTGCGTTTCAACAGAATTGTGTCAGGTTCTACGTTAGGGGTTGGGGAAAAAATTCACACAGTTTTATTGGGGCTGCAAACTATCATAGCTTACATCTAGTATTTCATGCCTTCTTACCACATACAAGCAAAAAGCTCCTCAGCGTCTCCCCTCCATGCCTGTAACTCTCACAGGAAACTCTCCAGCTCCCTCATCTACCAACCAGCTAAGTTTACACAAGGACTCAATATCATTAGTCATTAGGGTAATGCAAATTAAAACCACAATGGGATACCACTACATGGCAATTCTAATTTCAAAATGACTAAAATTATAGGGGGAAAAAGAAGCTAAAATACCAAGTGCTGGCGAGGGAACAAAGCAACTAGAGCTCCTACACATTGCTGGTGGGAAAGCAATTTGGTGGTTTCAGATAAAGTAAAACAGATATTTACCATATAACTCAGCAACCCCATTCCTGGATATTTTACCAAAGACAATAAAAATTTATGTTCACCATCAAATCTATACGTGAACACTTGTTGTGGTCTTATTCATAATTGCCAAAATCTGGAAATATCTAGATGCCCTGAAATCTAAGAATGGATAAATTACCAGCAGCCTATCATATCAACAGAATACTACTCAGAAATGAAAAGGAGCGAATTAGTGGTTCCCACAACACCGTGGATGACACGTAAATGCATTTTTCTAAGTAAAAGAAGCCGGATCCAAAAGGCTACATATTGTATGATTCCCTTTATAGGACTGGGAGAATTTTACGAGTGAAAACAAATTACTAGTTTTAAGGGATGGGGGATTGTGCTGACTACAAAGGGATACCACAGAAAATTTTGGGGAAATGATGGAATCCTCTATATTATATATTTGTCAAATCCATAGAGCCGTGCTCAACAAAGAGTGACTTTAACTGCATGTTCACTTTTTAAGAAATTAGACTTTGTTTTACTTCTTCATGTAAGGAGACCGGAAATCGCCAAACTGTCCTAACAACAAGCGAAAACCTGAACAGACCGAAAAATCACAACTCTTTTTGGATTCCTCAGAGAGGGAAGAACACAGGGTAAATTGTCGGACTCAAGAATAGAGAGACTGACGGGGGATACAGAGAATAAAAACTTACCAGGGCAGAGACTGACGAGCAGAATCCATTGTGGGAACCAGCGCTGGGGCAGGAAAACCTGAACTGTAACTGATGAACTGCCCGAGGTTCAGTGTGATCAAGTCTGAGAGTTACAAATTCCAGGGGGACCTGGTCAGAGGGCTTCCTTGGGATGTGTGAGATTTACCTGTGTGAGCGCAACCAAATTCCCACAGAAAACATCAGAGAAAAATCTCCTTGGGCATCAGAGACAGGGGAAGGTAAAGGAACCATTTTGAAACTAGCAAGAGCACATCCGTTCTTCTTAAATAGCCTGCCATCAGGAGAAACTAATTAACCACAGCCTGACCTGCTGAGGTTTTCTCAGCCTAACTGACCTGAGAAAGGAAACTCCAGTCAACTCAAGACAACTGTTCCTTATCCCACTTGAGGAAAGAGGAAAAAGCTGAGAAACCCTTGTGATGTGCACAATCCAGAGGCACAGGCTCACTAAATGACACCGAATCACAGGATTTTGGAATGCTGCCCCTCCACAACCGCCTCAAAGCCGCATCACCGAAGGCCTATTTACAAAGGTTTCTTTTACCTCATAAATCGTGTCCAGCTATTGAGAAAATACTACAAGGCATACCAAAAGCCCAAAAACGCAACTTGGAGAGACAGAGAAGCATCAGAATCAGACATGGCAGAAGCACTGGAATTATCAGACAGGGAATTAAAGAAAAAACATGATAATAGTCCAACAGTGTTAATGGATAAAGTACACAGCATGCAAGAGTGGATGAGTAATGCAAAGAAAGCAAAGGAAATCCTAAGGGGGGGAGGGGAGAAATGCTAGAGATTAAAAAGCTGCAACAGAAATAAAGAATGACTTTGATAAGCTAATTAGTAAACTGAGCACAGCTGAGGAATGTATCTGAGCTAGAAGATATACAACAGAATTTTCAAAAACAAAAAAGCAAAGAGAACAGTGACTAAAAAGAAAAATAGAACAAATATTCAAAGACAGTGGGAAAACTACAAAATATGTAATGGACATGTAATAAAATGCAAAAGAAAAAAGAGAGGAAGAGAAGAAATATTTGAAACATAATGACTAAGAATTTCCCCACAATTAATGTCAGTCACCAAACCACAGACCTGGAAAATTCAGAGAACAATAAGCAGGGTAAATGCCAAAAAAACCCCACTACACTCGGGCATATCATTTTAAATTGCAAAAATAAAAGAAATCAAAGATAGAGAAAACATCCTTAAAAAGCCAAATGGGAAAAAACCTCCACCTATCTACACAGGAATTAAGAACTACGTCCAACTTCTCAGAAATCACACAAACAAGAAAAGAGCAAAGGGAAATATTTTTTTAAACTCTACCAACCTAGCTTCTGTACTCTTCAAAATTATCTTTCAGAAATGGAGGAGAAATAAAGATTTTCTCAGACAAAAAAAAAAAAAATTGAGGGACTTTGTTGCCAGTAGACTTGCTTTGCAAAAAATGTTAAAAAGAAGTTCTTTAGGTAGAGGAAAAATAATATACAACTCAGATCTGTGTAAGGAAAGGAAGAGCCTGAGGAAAGAATAAGGGAAGGCTATACAAACTTTTTTCTTTTTATGTCTGCACCTGCAGCATATGGAAGTTCCCAGGTTAGGTATCAAATTGGAGCTGAGTCTATGCCAAAGCCATGGCTACACTGTATCTCAGCCACGTCTGTGACCTAAACTGCAGCTCGCGGCAACACCAGATCCTTAACCCACTGAGTGAGGCCAGGGATGAAACCTACAACCTCATGGTTACCAGCCATGTTCATTACCACTGAGCCACAACGGGAACTCCAAAACTTTTATTGCTTTTATTTTTCTTGTTTTTATTTGATCTAATATGTAACATTCTGTTCAAAATAATAATAGCAAGTGTATTCGATTATCTATTTATATATACAATGTGTGTATATATGTATGCTTACATGTAAGGTAAATGAATGACAGTAGTAATACAAGGGATAGGAGGTAGAAATCAGGCTATTTTGTTATGACTAGTGCTCACACAATCAGTGAAGTAGTAGAGTGTTATCTGAAAGTGAAGATGGGAGTTCTCTAGCCCAGAAACTTCCATATGACATAGGTGTGACCATAAAAAGGAAAAAAAAAGTGTACTTGGATTAGTTGTAAATGTATATATGTATATCACAATCTCTAAGTCAACCATTAAAATAAGTTTAAAAAAATTATAACACATGCTAAGAAATAAGATGCAGTCATATATAATGCTCAATTAAAACCACTAAAAGGCAGAAAAAAGTAAAAGACAAAAGTAGGAACAAAGGATCAGGGCAACAAAGAGAAAACAGTAATAAATATAGTAGATCTTAATCCCCCTGTTCAATAATTATGCTGACTATCAATGCTCTAAATATACCAATTAAAATATTGACAGAGTGGGTCAAAAATTATGACCCAATTATGTCTTCTTTGCAAGAAATACATTTTAAATATAAAGCCACAGAAGATATTAAAAGTAACGGATAAAAAAATACCATGCCAGAAATAATTTTAAAAATCAGGAATAGCATATTAATTTCAGACAAGGCAGACTTCAAAGTAGGGGAAGTGATGAGAGATTTTAAAAAGGACATTACATAATGATAAAGGGTCAATTCTCCAAGAAGACATAATTCTTAACGTGCATGCACCTAACAACAAACTATCAAACTACATGAGGCAAAAACTGATAGAACTGCAAAAAGAAATAGATGAATCCACTATCACAGTTGGAGACTTCAACACTGCTTTCTCAGAAATGGACAGATCCAGAAGGCAGGAGATTGGTAAGGACATAGTTGATTTCAACAAGACCATCAACCAATGGGATATAATTGACATAAGGAACAAAAGTAGAATACACAGTTTTCTCAAGGTCATATGGAATACTCACTAATATAGACCACTTACGTGTTACAGACCAAAAACACACCTCTACACATTTAAAGGAGAGAAATCATACAATGTCTGCTCTCAGACCCCGATGGCATTAAACTGGAAATCAATCACAGAAAGATAACTAGAAAGTCTCAAAACATGGGCTGATTAAACGTACTTCTAAATGACACATGGTTCAAAGAAGATATTGCAAGAAAACTTTTAAAATATTTTGAAAATGAAAACAACAAAATGAATGAGATGTAATAAAATCAAGGTTTAGAGAGAAATTTATATACTTGAAAAGAAGAAAGCTCTAATAACAATAATCTAAGTTCCTACCTTAGTAAAGTAGAAAAAAAACAGCAAATTGAATACAAAGGAAGCAGAATAAAAGAAATAACAAGAATTAATGCAAAATTGAGGGTAAGATTAATGTAATTTACCCTCAAATAAATCAGAAAATTAAATATGTATATGTACTTAGACAATAGGTAGACAAATAGAATAAATTATGAAACAGATGTGGTAAAATATTAGCAACAGATGAATCTTGGCAAAGGCATTTGAGGGTACTCTTTTTTTTATTTTGCAACTTTTCTGTGCTTCCAAATAAAAAGTAAAAGACCAAAACACAAAACACAACCAAACCAACCAAAAAAAAAAGAATTAATGCAGAATTAATGAAATTGAAAGTAGGAAAATTGATAGAGAAAATTAGCAAAATCAAAAACTCATTCTTTGTAAAGACCAGTAAAATTAATAATCCTCTAGAAAGGCTAAGACAAAACAGAGGACACAGACTACTAATATCAGAAACACTAATGCTAGAAGAAAAGGCTATCACTTCTTCTCCCATGAAAATTAATAAGTAATAGAATAATCAACAAACTCTACAACCACATATTTGATAACCCAGATAAAATAGATCAGTTCCTTGAAAGACACAAGCTGCCAAAACTTTCGCAAGAAGAAATTAACAATCTGAATAGTTCTATACCTATCAAAGAAATTAAAGTAATATTTAATAATGATATGACTGCATGAAGGGGATGGTAAAGTAAAGAACTAACCTACGAATTAGGAAAATGATAATTTGACCAGGGGCAGAAAGGCTAAAGACAGAAAGATTTGTATACAACTGTTGTCTTTTAGTTAGCAAATGTATTTTTCACTGAGAGACGTGTTAGATATTCTGAAGATACTTTATATATACACTGGAGTTGAACAAACAAGTAAATACCTTGTAAATGATGAGAGCCAGGCTTTTCAATGTAGAAAGAAGTTACAAATAAGAAAAAGGGAAAGCATAGAATGAACTTTGTGGTGTTAAGTCTAGAATCAAAGTATCATTTTAAAAACTGCATAGCCACAGAAAAAAAACAATGTGTTTGTATGCATGAGTTAGTATACATGCATACATTCTGACCTCTGTTCAATGACGGGTTTGGAAGTAATGACACTCTGCTAGCAATGAGCACGTCTAGAAGCGCAGACCTTGGTTTATAAATATTTCTCTCCAAATAAAATGGAATCATGACTCTTCAGAGAAGTGGTCAATCCCAGGAATGGGGCAGGGAAAATAAGATGAGGTTGGGGCATTACATGGTTCCAGAAACTAAATAACATCAAACAGGATGTGATGTAGACATGTTGAATGAGCACAGGACCCAACCAAAAGGAGCTCCCAATGGTCAAAGTGAGAGGGATTTAAGCAGATAATAAACAACCGTAATTTTGGATTATAACACATAGAAGAAAATAAACACCCATAAGCCCATACTGACAAATGTAAATAGGAGAACAAATTAAAAATTTGAGGAGAATTCTTCCTTCCATAATTTCAATTAATAAGTGTTGAAGGAATAAGAGAAAATCACCATTAAAATGCCACAGTAATAATTACTATAGGCAAACTCCACCAGTGGCGTAAAAACATGCAAAGAAAGAATATGTATATAGCAGCAAACTAGGAAGCATGAAATTGACACAACCTTGATCTACTGATCAAAGTTAACATTGCTACTAAGACATATCAAACTCATATGCCCTGTGACATGATGAAGCACTAAGAAAGTCACGTCCCTTTGCAATATTCCTGCCAAAAATGTATAACCTCAATCTAATTATTAGAAAACATCAAGCAAACTCAAATTTAGAAATATTCTATTTAAAAGGTGATTAATATTCAGAGTTCCTGCTGTGGTGCAATGGGTTAGAAATCCAGCGTTGTCTCTGCAGCAGCACAGGTTCATTCCCTGACTGAACTCAGTGGGTTAAGGATCCTGCCTTGCTGCAGATGTGGCATAGGTCACAGGTGTGGCATATGTCACAACTGTGGTTCAGGTTTGATCCCTGGCCCAAGAACTTCCATATGCAGTAGTCGCAGCCAAAAAAAAAAAAAAAAAGGAAAAAAAGTGGTCAATATTGTTCAAAGATATACAGGAAAGATGGAGAAATGGTCACAAATTGGAGACAACTAAGTCATAGCAACTACATGCAACATGGGATCCTGAGTTGGATCCTGAAAAAGAAAGTTACTGAAGAAACCAGTAGAATCCAAATTAAGACTTCAGTGTAGTTTACCGTATTCTACCAACGCTCATTTCTTTGTTTGAAAACAGTGCTGTGATTATACCAGATATTAACATTAGGAAAAACTGGTTAAAAAGTAAACAGGAATTCTATTATTTTGTAACTTTTCTCTAAGTCTAGAACTATATCAAAATATAAAGTTCTTAAAATGTTTTTAGAAACATAATTATTCAGGGAAAATCTTGGTTCCACTAGTAAACTCTAAAAACACATTTTATCCTCCAGCTCAGGCTTAAAGATATACAAATAAAATATTACCAAAATAAACCTATTACAACTATATTAAAGTTGTGCAAGAAATGACATTCTGCCTCATAGCCTATAGCTGTATATTTTATAACCGTGTAACTAAAGGCTAATTCCTGGAGTTTCCGTAACATGAGAGAAAAATCTGCCTCAAATGTGTGTTGAAGTTTCTATTTCTAGAAAATAGAAGATCCGCTAGCAACTTATATTTTTTCTTATGTTCTCTCATCAAGGTTCCAAATATTCATGTCTGGATTCCTCCAGAGCGAGCTGTTAATCATGTAATTTGGGACTTAATTATTTGCTATGTGTGTTGTGTCCAAAAAAAAGGACAACTTTTAGAGTTACCGTTACGGCACAGTGGGTTAAGAACCTGACCACAATGGCTTGGGTCACTGCAGAGGCCCAAATTCCATCCCCAGCTCCGAATAGTAGGTTAAAAGACACAGTGTTGCCACAGCTGTGGGGTAGGTCACAGTTACAGCTGGGTTCTGATCCCTGGCCTGGGAACTTCCATATGCCGAGGGTGCAACCATTTAAAAAAAAAAAAAAACTATTTTCTGTGTGGGTAACTATGGAGCCTTATAATATCTCTGCAAAGAAAATGAGATTTTTATGATAAATGCCGAAGCCTCCATTTCAAAAATTGAATAAGATGATACTTAACAAATTCAGCTAGCTAAATTTAGGGCAATAAAATAAGAGTCCAATCAAGAATATCCTCTGGCTTTGGGCCCACCTCATTTCATTTGATTGTGAATAGAATAGATTTCCATTCACAATGATCACTTGGTTCTAGCGTTTGGTTATTCATAGAGAGGCAACAAGTGTCAAGAGCCATATTTGCTCGATGATAGCTGCTTTCAAACATGAAGGATCTATTTATATTTATTATTGCCTGTTCAAGTTGGCCACATGCTTGCTGACAGTTTTTTAGAACAATCAATCAAGATGGGTCTCTCTTCCTTGATTTGCCTGGTAGGCAATTAATCCTCACGCAGCCTTACCCCTTCTCCTATTTGAAATAACGTGTCTTTTGGTCCTGATACAGTATTAGAGACTGAACCAGAGATTGAGAATGCATCCTCTACCTTTTGCATGTATAAAAATGTAAGAAGTGAATGTGTTTTGTTATTCTCAACTTTCCATACTTTTTGAACTATTTTTCCCCTTTTTTGACTTTTTCTGTGCAAACTGGGGGCCGCTACCTTCTGGCTCTCCTGTGGGTTTGGCTAATGTGGGCCATGGGAAGAAAGTGGAAGTGCAAAGAGAAAGGTTATGGTATTTTCCCTTGTCTTTCTACCTGCTTTGCAATATATGTACTCTAGATGTGAATTTGCCTTCCCTTTTCAACATGCTACTGCCACGCCATTATTCTTGGAATAGCTGAATGCAGTATTCACTGCAGCGGTACCCAGCGTGACATCATCTTTGACCTCGGAACATTTTATGGCAAAAGAGGTTTGACAATATAATCACCCTGAATTTTACTTGGACTCCATCATCCAGAAGCAGCTGGTGTTTGAAGTTTCCTCCCCTAGTTTCTTCAGGATTTTAATCACGAACTGGTATTGAATTTTGTCATTTTTTTCCCCTGCACCTATTGATATGACCATATGGTTTTTCTTCTTAAGCCTACTGATGTGGTGGATTACATTAACTGATTTTCAAATGCTGAACCAGCCTTAAACACCTGGACTAAGTCCTGCTTGGTAGTGGTGCATAAACCTTTTTATACACAGTTAGTTGATTTGCTAATGTTTTGCTGAGGATTTTGCATCTAAATTCATGAGAGATATTAGCCTGTAATTTTCCTTTCCAGCAATGTCTTTTTCTGTTTGAGGTATTACGGTAATCCTGGCCTGGCTGAATAAGGAAGTATTCCATTTGCTTCTATTTTCTGGGAGAGTCTTTAGACAATTGTTATTTCGTCCTTAAATGTGCTTAAAATTCACGAGGATACACATATGGGCCTGATACTTTCTTTTTTGTTAGGTTGTTAAGTACAGATTAAAGTTCTTTAATAAGTATAGACCTACTCATGTTATCTATTTCTCCTTGTGAGTTTTGGTAGATGGTATTTCTCAGGGAATTAGTTCATTTCATCTAGGTCATCAGATTTGTGGGCATAGAGTTGTTTATGGTATTTTAATGTCCATGAATTAGTAATGATGACCTCTATTTTTGATATTAGCAATTTATGCCTCCTCTCTTTTCATTCTCATTACACCTGGAAAGAAGTTTAATCAATTTCATTGATCTATTCAAATAACAGCTCTTGATTTCATTGATTTTCTCTATTGATTGCCTACTTTCAAACCATTGATTTCTTTTTTTTTTTGCCTTTTTTTGGGGGGGCCCACACTCACAGCATATGGAGGTTCCCAGGCTGGGGGTCGAATCAGAGCTACAGCCACTGGCCTATGACACAGCCACAGCAACATAGGATCCAAGCCACAACTGCAACCTACATCACAGCTCACGGCAAAGCCAGATCCTTAACCACTGAGTGAGGCCAGGAATTGAACCCACAACCTTACGGTTTCTAGTCAGATACATTTCTGCTGTGCCACGACAGGAATTCCAAATCATTGATTTCTACTTTTATTTTTATTATTTATTTTCTTATGCCAGCCTATGCCACAGCCACAGCCACAGCCACAGCAACACCAGATCCAAGTCGTGTCTGCAACCTACACCACAGTTCACGGCAAGGCCGGATCACAAACCCACTGAGCAAGACCAGGGATCAAACCTGCAACCTCATGGATACTAGTCAGATTCCTTTCCATTGCACCACAATGGGAACTCCCAGGATTTCCTTTTGAATATTTCTCAGAGTTTCCATTTCTCTGCTTACATCACCCATATGTTCTTGCATTTTGTCTACTTCTCCATTAGAATTTAAGACAGCCATCATTAACATGTTAAGGGCTGTGGCATATTTGAGTCTGGTTGTGATGCTTGTTCTGTCTCTTCCTTGGTATGCTTTTTCGTTAAAAGCCAGCTGTGATGTGCTTAGTTAAATGATCTGACTGAAATGATTTTTAATGTGAGTTTTTATGTTTATCTGGATAGGAATTAGTCTGTGTTTACTATTTGCTGAAATTGTGAGTATCAGAGGCTAAAATTTCTTCTGGTGTCCTTCTCTTTGTCTCTACTGCTGTTTTTGGATTTTCCTAGAAACTTTTCCTTAAATAAAGTCAAACCCATGCTTTTTTTTGCTTTTTTAGGGCTGCACACGTGACATATGGAGGTTCCCAGGCTAGGGGTCAAATTGGAGCTACAGCTGCATGCCTACGCCACAGCAACGCCAGATCCGAGCCGAATCTGCGACCTACACCACAGCTTATGGCAACACCAGATCCTCAACCCACTGAGCAAGGCCAGGGGATAGAACCCTCAACTTCATGGTTCCTAGTCAAATTCATTAACCGTTGCGCAGCGATGGGAACTCCCATGTAGTTCTTTCTTTTTATTTTCCTGTTATTTCACAGGAGACCTGTTGAGTTAATGTAAGCTTAGGGAGAGGAAAGCATTCCATAGTTGTAGAATTAGGTCTCAGGCTTTTATTGAGCTGTCCCCCTGCTCCGTGATCCTTACCAGTATTTCTGTTGTTCTCCCCTTAGGAGAGACAGAAAGGCTAGAGAGGTCTGGAGTTAAATGTTTCCTTTGCCTCAGGACAGTCAGGCTCTGGTAAAATACCAACTGCTTAGGCTCTGGTAAAATAGTTTCCCTTGATGATAGGCTTTGGTAAGAGAACAGAATGCTTTGGACAAAGTTCAATATGACTAGTTTCCCCCTGTCTCTGCCATTAGCAAACGGAATTTTTTCTGAGCTTTACTATGAGAACCCTGTAGGGCTACCCACAAAAGTATCAGGTGCCCCTGAGGCTAGGCTCCCTGGGGTTTTCCTCTCAGATTTGCCAATCTTGACCTCTAACAATTTGTTCATTGTGGTTTAGGTTTTTCTACCCTAGTATTTATTTCTGAGGGTATTTCTGTTCCTGGGCTTTTGCTCCAGCAGCTATGGAGCAGAGTCTATATCTGTATCCAGCTGTCTGTCTCCTCAGTTTTGGTGTGAGTAATTTACCTTGCAACCTCAATTCTCTGCTAAATCTAAGAGGTTTTTTTAATGGCCACACCCACAGCATATGGAACTTTCCAGGGATTGAATCTGAACTGTCGTTGCAACCTATGTCGTGGCCGCAGCAATGCTGTATCCTTAACCCACTGCGTAAGACCAGGGATCAAACCTGTGCCTCGACAGTGACTTGAGTTGCTATAGTCAGATTCTTAACCTACTGCACCACACACAGTGGGAGCGCCTAAGGACAGTTATTGATTTTCAGTGTGTTCAGCTTCTGTAAGAATGCGAGTGATGGGTTCCAAACTTCTTATAGGCTAGACCAGACACCAGAAGTTCTCAACATGTTATTTTCAGTTATAAAAATTGAAAACACGTAAATATCCATTACCTGGAGAGTGAACAAATTATGTTACAGTTATATACTAAATTATCTAACATCAATAAAAATTAAAAACTAATGACCTAGAAATTTCTATCTCAACACTGATTCATACCATAAACATTTTGCCGAGGGGAAACATCAAGTTTCTTTTAATACTATTTATATAAAGTTTAAATACGCAGAAAAGTACTATGTAGCATTAAGACATACATAAACAAGGCAACGGAAAGTAGAAAATACAAAGAACTGGAAAGGAATAATAAACTCCAAATTCAAGTTTGGGGTCATTGAGGAAGAGGGGGGGCAGGGAGGGGTTACACAGAGCTTCTACAATGTTGGTAACGTGTCATTTCTTCGACTAGACAATAAATTCATAAGCAGCTTTTTATCTTAAATTTTGCAAAATTAATGAACATCCATACTTTGTAATACTATATGGACATTAAAATGAAAGAAGTAGAATTACGTATACAGACTTGGAAAGATCCCCCAAACATCTTTTTAAAAAAGCAAATCATACAACCATATGAATGAAATGAGCCTGTTTGAATATGAGTATATGTGGCTACAACACACACAAAAGTTACATACCAAACCTTTAGTGACTCTTACCTTGGAGGGGACAACTTTAATTTGGAGGAAAAGAAACAAAAAAATTCATGATAGACTTTGTCTGTTTATGAATTGTTTGAATACTTTACCAAAATTCTATTTGTTACTTACGTACCAGAACAAAATAGCATTGCTTCTCTCTCCTAAAATGTTTACATTCTATATATGTTAATAATGCAAGTAAGAGGAAGAAATTAATGAGCAGGAGTGATAAGAAGAGACTGTAAGAGTAAATGGGGTAACAAAAAGACACAAAGTTTCAAACTAAAACACTAAAGTCTTGAGGGCTTGAAGTGAGGAATCCCCTCTCTAAAATTCAGACTTGTCCAGGTAGACTTGTCCTGGTAGAGAGAATTCGAGAGTCTGTGGGCAGTAAATAGAGTAATGGGTGAGATGATGGTTCAGCAACCCAGGAACTTGAGTTCTTTGAATAGCATGAAATTCCTAGAATAACATCATGACACCTTTATGAAAAGCCTAATGGTTATGTTTTCTGTGTACGTTTATAGGGTATAATCATGAACCTCAGCCCGTGAAAACCTTCTTCAAAGAAATTCCCAGAGGAGGGGATCTGCCATCTGAAAAATGTTTGCTTCATCTGTAGTTGGTAATTACATCTCAAAGAGACATTTATTCCATATTTTGCATTTGCCTAGAGAAAGAACAGAGACTGCATAAGATAGCTGGTTAGGCTCTTGAATGGCTGCTTAACATTTAAAGTTTTATAAGAGTTTAATATTCATATTCTGGAGATAGAAAATGCAACCTTAATTTTTTTTATTTAGTGATGTTACAATTGAAATCAACTTTAGGTCACAAAAATATTTTTGAAACTTAGTGGAAGAATAATAGTGGTCAATACTTTTACATTTCGGAGTTATGATGGTAGTGTTAGATTATTTACATTCAGTGATCATAGACCCAAAGCAAACCAAGTACAGGGCAAGGGACAAGTCAGAAACAGGTAAAGCTTCTATTTACATTTGTGAAGGTTCTGTCTCTTGCTATGTCTTAGTCATTATGTTGCAAAGAGAGCAGTAATCTTCAGGAGCTACTCAGTGCCAAGGAAGTACAAGTTAGTTTGGTGTTTGTTTCTCCTGAGGCATTAAATAGTTCCTCTTTCATCCCCCCAAACAAAACATGCAACCTTCAGAACGCATGCAAAACGTCGTATTTTTAATTTAGTCCATAGAATATATTCGTTACAGAAAGTGGAATATTTTCATCAAAATTGAAAATGAACTGACCAGCCTCGTATATCAACAGAGAAATTACATAGACTATCCTGTTAGAAAAACACAGATATCTGGGTCTAGTTTTCTCCTACAGATTACAAATAAAATATAACAGTGCCTCTAGCAGATCACAATTATATTTCAACACTAAGTTCTTTGATAATCACACAGAAAATCACCTTCTGTGTGTTGGCATAATTTTAATTATTTCTTTCTTCTTTAAATCAAAATTATTTAAGCTAACATGGTGTGATTTCTTTATGATGAGGAAATGTCTATTCTAAATGGCTCTTCTTTCCCACCCATGCACACGGGTCTGTAATCATTACAATCATTCTTTTAACTATGATACTTTTTCTTAGCATCCATTTCCTTTCTTTATTGACTATCTGACATGGAAAGTCCATAAGTATTAAGATATTAACATCTTAATATAAATTCAAATTTCATCTTCATTGATTATTACATTAGGAAAAATGAATTATAAGATTTTTACAACTGATGTAAGAAGTTTTCACATTTTTGCCTAAGAAGAAGATAAAATTTATTTTCTGAAGGTCAGAGGGTAAATAAGAAAGAAAAGGACTGTGTGCTCTGTGTTTTGTAGAAATTATTTCTTCAAAGAAAATTACTCATTAAAAGAAAATAAATGAGATTTAAATCTAATTTTAATAGTTAATAAATAGCAATTATTTGCTGAGAGACAGGCTCCATTTTAAATACTTCACTTGCATTGAATATTGGATCCTTTCAGTAGCCTTATAAAGTATGAAATTTTATCTCATTTTACTAAAGATAAAACCTTATAAACAAGGACCATAACTCACCCAAAGGACACAGCTGAAATTGCAAAGAATCACAGCCATTCAGTTTGGTTCAAGTTTGCCCTTATAATCGTACCATCACTGTTTAAAACATCCTATCCATATCAAAGGTGCTGTTGTGTTGTATCCAGAACACACCCAGGATCCTGATTTATCTGCACCTGCTGTCAATAAAACGATGAAACGACCTGAAATTGTAAATATGAATATCAAAAACAAACATGTGCCAAGTCTACGGTCCTGAATCTTTCCAAAGCATAAAGTGAACAAAGAACAATTTCCCTTATTTCTAGTCTGTGTAAGTATAACCTTGGGTATTTTATAAATATATTTTTATATTTTTTTCTCTGACATATATGTTCTATAGTCCCTCTTTTTTTTGGCCTCTCCCGTGGCATGTGCAAATTTCCAGGCCAGGGATTTAACCTGTGTCACAACAGCGACTCAAGCCACTGCAATGAAAATGCCAGATTCTTAACCCACTGTGCCACAAGAGAACTCCTGTGCTATATTTTCTTTACAATCTTTTTTTTCCCCACATAGTTCATTATTATTTTACTTTCTGTCTCCCTACCAGGAAAATGACTTTTATGCTTTATTTTCCTATAAAAACATGGTCCTGCTTTCCCATAAGACCCACTGTCCCATATAAGTTCAATAATGTTAACTTCTTATAGTATCTATGAAGGGGCATATCTTTGGACTGGACTGTCACAAGAGAGAATTTTCTTTCCTATGTGAATTCTATCTGCTTCTATTTCACATCTTTTTATTCTTCTCTCCCTATGTTTAACAATGGCAAAAGGTCAGGTCTGTTTTATAGAAAATGTGTATGTGCCACCTGCTGCTTTTCCTGATTTAAAAAATCAACTTCTCTACATGGTTTAAAAAAAATTTTGATGGAGACAACAAAGATTCTTAGGAGAAATTTAGCAATGGAGGCATATTTTTCTCCAGGTAAAATAACCTCTAGATTATTCTGTGATAGTTTCAAAATGTTACCTTAGGAATTCCCTGGTGGCTTAGCCAGTTAAGTATCTGTCATTGTCACTGCAATGGCATGGGTTCAATCCCTGGCCTGGGAACTTCTGCATGCCACAGAAGCTGCCAAAGTAAAATAAGATGAAATAAAATAAAATCACAATGTTGAACATTAATGAAAGTTCAAATGAAAGATGAAATGGGAAGTTGAAGGTCACATGAAACTCAGTATATTTAATAAAACTAATTTTGAGTTCCACAGTTAAATCAGTTGGTTATGAAATCTTTCCTTGAAAGATGGGGAGAAGAGTACCAAAGATTCACATTTCACCCAAAA
Organism: Catagonus wagneri; assembly: GCA_004024745.2. NCBI lineage: Eukaryota > Metazoa > Chordata > Mammalia > Artiodactyla > Tayassuidae > Catagonus > Catagonus wagneri. The sequence goes on from PVHT021183608.1 coordinate 657,928, forward strand.
TCCTTATTCACAGAAAGAAATACATCATTACTAAACGGTCCACTACATCAATAAATGCGAAGGTATGGTCAGTTTCTACCCTGGTGATTATGAACCAGCAAGGATGCTCTAGAATGAACCTTTATCTATTGAAGAAATATTGTTTATCTATTTATTTATATAATAGATAAATATTCTTTATCTATTGAAGATACTTCAACTTGATTAGAATTAAAGAAAAGAAAGAAAATCACAATTTATCTAGTGCTTCACTTGTGTCTAGTATTATGCTAGGTGTTTTCATATATTGTCATTTAGTGAAATTCCCTCAATAGCTTTCAGCTGAAGGTGGTGATATCATCTCCATTTTCACAGATGAGGCAACAGAGCCTTATAATGCTTGACTTAGCTGGCAAATAGCCAAACTGGGATTCTAGTCACTGCTCTACCCAACATTCAACTGCTCCTAAGATAACAAATGTGAGCTTCATTAAGGATTGATAGGAAAGAGCCAGTCATTAAGAATGTGCATGCAAATCAGAAAAGCCTTTGGTTCCCAAATACCCCCTCTCCTTTTGCTGATCCTTCACATTTTAGAATTAACAGTTTGTTTGTTTGTTTCCTGTGACTTAACATTTATTATTCACTCCTAAAGTGCAAATGTTCTAGGAATAAGAAATAGAATATTCCACAGCGATCACTGATGCTTTCCAGCTTACACATTATTTGGCTTTTTTTTTTTACTTTTTTTAAAAACAAACAACTTTTAATTGAAGCACAGTTGACTTACAATGTCATCTTAGTTTCGGGTGTACAGCAAACTGATTAAGTTATACCTAGAGATGATCGTGCTAAATGACGTAGCGAAGGCCGGCAGCTACATCTCCTGTTAGACCCCTAGCCTGGGAACCTCCATATGCTGTGGGTGCAGCTCTAGATAAAGGCAAAAAGACAAAAAAAAATAATAATTTTTAAATTTCTTGGCCACACCCATGGCATATGGAAGCTCCCAGACCAGGTAATGAATCTGAGCCACAGCTGCAACCTACACCACAGTAGGGCAACCCTGGATCCTTCAACCCACTGCTGGGGAGCAAACTTGAGCCTCAGCAGCAACCCAAGCCACAGCAGTCTGATTCTTAACCCACTGTGCCACAGCAGGAACTCCCTGGAAAGGCAACTTTTAATAGAAGAAAATGGAAGAAAGGGTTGCAAGAGGAATAGATTGAAGATACACTTCAAATACCGCAAACTGAGAGCTACTTCCAGCTACCTTGTCTGGGGGCAGGATATTAGGCACTTTTTCTTTTTTTCAATGATAGAAGATTAATTTATTTATTTTCATTAAAGTATAGTTAATTTACAATGTTGTGCCAATTTCTGCTGCACAGCAAAGTGACACAGTCTATACATATATATATATATATATATATATATATATATATATATATATATGTTTTCCATCATGGCCAATATATAGAACTATACAAATTTCCTTGTTATATTGTTTATCCATTCTAAATATAATAGTTTGCATAGACTAACATCAAACTCCCAGTCTATCCCACTCCCTCCCCCGCATCCCTTTGGCATTTTTCAATGGAAAATTAGAAACAAACAAAAAATATAGCTCAAAAAATACAGCTCTAAGACAGCATCATTAGACTTTTTTATTGAGTTTATCGAGTTTCCACAGTTCTAAAATAGAATTTTTTTTTCTTGGTAGATGGCTAAGAAATGTCAAGCCTGTTTTAAATGGAAGTCTATATGTGTCTCCTCAGTTCATGTGAGTTTACTTATCAAAGAGAAAATAGCTGTGATCTAACCTTTGGAAAACCTCTAGATTTCTATTTCTTCCGCAAGGAGTTTTCCATTGTTCGTGTAGAGAAAACTAAAGACCCAAGTCACTTATGCGTTCCAATAAAAAAAAAAAAAAAGCCAACCCCAAGTAAATCCAAGAGCTGTAGTAGTTATTTTCACTTATCTATTTCTAGGATGAGTATTGGGTACTTTTCTTATGTCAACTATTCTAAGAAGAAGAAAACTATAACTAGAAGGAAAGACAGTGAGAAGCTTTTCAGCACTGGGAGGTAACTGTAATACAGTTTCATAAATCAGTTTGGTAATGATAATGATTAGCATATGATGTCTCTAGGTGACATTTTTTTTTTCTATTTGGGGTGTTTTCTATGCTCTCCAAACACAACTGATAAATGTAAAATCATAAAATCTTCTTAACATCCAAAATACGCCTGTCTTCAGTGGCAAGCAAAAAGTACTTAACATATCGTATCTCCTCAACCCTTTGTGGCTGTTGTAGCTATGTTTCCTGCTTTGTCAGCTAAACCCATGAAAGATTAAATGCTATGTACATAATAGCCAGTTAGCACAGGTCTGTCTTGGAGGCTGGCAGGTGTTTCTAGGAAATTTTACCCCACCTGTCATAGCACACAAGGAAGCCAGCACCTGGCAACCTTATAAACAGCACACTCTTTAATTGCTTTGAAACAGCACAAGGAGCAGCAGCTGCTGCCAATATTGTTAAGTAAACAACAGGTTTTGCACCTGCTGGAGCAAAATCCTGATCTTACTATTGGCCAATCAGGTGACACCCAGATAATTTCGTGCCGGCTGTTCTAATACAAGTGGCCTAGGAGATTAGTAGCTGTCTATCAGCATTGATTCTTTCCCTTAGGTGTGTAATATTTGCTCCCTGGTTGCCTCTGGGGGGCATTTAATTCAGCCCCTCCATACGAAAATCTGGATAATTAAACTTGCAGTTCTTTTTTGTTCTTCTTCTTTCCTTCCTCTGCCTTCTTTTGAGGATTATAACAAGAAAAAAAATGACTCTCATTTTCCATTTTCTGTGTAATCAACAATACCTATTAGAGATCAGAATGAGGGGCGGGGGCAATGAACATGCTACCACTGACCACTCAAAGATCTAAGCTTTCTGCCTCCATGACCAGAAAAATGACGCTGCAACAACATATATTTGTTGACAAAAAGTCCATATTTGGCTTTTTCAAAAAAAGATATTTTTCAGGATTTTATAGCTTTGTATAGGTGTCCTTGTATTACAAAGTGAAAAAAGGCGGCTCAGTTTTTACCTGCTAAAACAGGAAGGAACTCAAATTGAACTTTAGCTACCACTTGATATCCACCCCCTTCCACACCCGAAATTCTGAGATTTGTAGCAAGGTCTATTCCAAGGCTGTTTAAGAAACACAGTTCAGGCTTTGGGGAATACAGGCCAGAGGAATGGAGCACAGGGGGACAACAGAGAAATACAACCCCAAGGTATTCATAGGAATGTCTTCACTCCCACCTTCTGCTCAAGTCTTCCAAGAGCTCTAGAAATCTCTCACCACTGGATTTGACTAAAACACACATGCACATCATTACTTCTGGGTAGGGAAAGACAAACTACATAAGGCTTAATCATAAAGAAAATCACTTGATATTCTCAAAGTTAGGAGATGACCATGAATTAATAGGGCTTTGGTATGTATTTATTTGCACACAGTTTAATCCTTAATATCAGTCTCCTTGTGACTTGACTATTTCTCAAGATGATAAAGGAAAGGGCTTGTTTTATCAGAATTAGTACACTTTCAATAAGAAAAGCACACAACAATATAAGCTGAACCTTGAGAAGGAGAGAGAAAAAAGAAGTATTGTGACTCATGGGTGGAAATATACCAGAATGTGAAATGTTTTAGGTTCTTTCATTTTCATCACAAACTCACAGAAAATTCAACCAAGTAGAACAAAGATTGGATAGGCCTGAATGAAAATGATCCAAAGTCTATTTCACATCCTAGAGCCAAATGAGTGTTTTGCCTATGACTTGTTTATGCCATTTTGATCAAAAAGAATAATGCAGTTATGAGCTAGTTCAAGGTTAAAGAATGTTTCCAATGAGGTAAGTTAATTATTTATTACTATTGATTTGGGAGAACCTTTCTGCAAAATCAAAGTATATTTCTTTTTTTGTTAACATTTCTAAGATTCATATAACAATTCCCCAAAGTTACTGTTAAACCAAAGAAAAAATTTTATAACATGCATGAAGCAGCTGGTTAGTGTGTTTTATCGAACACATACTTATTTTAAGTAAGGTAACATGTAATTTACGTGCCCTATGCATAATAAATGAAGCATATTAGAATGTAGATTTTCACTTTTGGACTTTTTATTGGGTCATACTAACCACTAAAAGACAAGCAGTGGACAAACAGAGAAAAAAAGACTCAGAAATTTATGAAGAAATCTCTAGGCTTTGTTGAATCTGATTAGACTGAAGTTGTTGGAGTTCCAAAGAACAATTAGAGAATTTTAGCTAAGACTTATACATTATATAAAAGGAGTGTAAAGAAGACTGAAAAAAAATCACTCCAACTTTTTCTCTTATTGTATCCTTACTTTTAATATCTGCAGCAACATCAAAAGGAAAATAGGTATTTAAGACACAACGAAGAGGCACGTTTCATGATCTGGATTATAGTAGGACAGAAGTGGCACTGTTTAGTCTTGAAAATTATAGAGGAGCATTTGAGTTATATAAATGTAATTTTACAATGAAAATTAATTGTCATAAATATAAAAGGGGGCACAATGACATCTGAATCCTAGAGTTTGGGGGTCTTGGTATGTGCATCTGAGAAGATTATTTGGCCTGAGCATCAGAGCATCAATAACAGACTGATATTCACCGATTTATTGTATAAAATAACCAGTAGGGATGATTATGAAAGTTGGATGCTTATCTGTTCATCTCTATAGTGTGCCAATTTTTCAAAACCATGGATGTGGCTACATCTTTTGAACATGAACAAAACAAACAAAATAAAACTTCTTAAAATGATTACTGTTAAGTCAAATCAATCTCAAAAAAAAAAAAAAGATAACTGATACTGCCTGTGGGCAAGAAAGGCGCAGGCCACGAAGAAGGGATCGATAAACAGAGCTATGCGGGAGGCTAACATCTACATAGAAAAGAAAGATCATCTTTTATAAGGAACATGAAATGCTAAGACTTCATACCCAGAATTTTGTCTTACACACAGTAGAAACTAAATAATTATTCAATTAAACATTTTATCAGATTCAATGAGTTATGATTTACCTACAAATGCATGTATTAAATGTAGAGTTACGTGAGTTTTAGCAAAAGTATTCACTTATAAAATTACCTTCTTAATCAAGATATAGAATATTTCTATCACCCAAAAAAGTTCTGTCATGCCAACAATTTCTGTCTCTTCTCTCACAGTTAACAGGCAAGCTCTGTGACTATATTTAATCTTACCTGTTACAAATATTCATATAAATGGAAGCAGACAGTATACATTGTTTTATCAGGCTGCTTTGCCCAGTATGGATGTGATATTCATCTAGGTGACTGTGTGTATCACTAGCTCATTCGCTGTTGTTACGGACTAGCATTCCATTGTATTCATATACCATGAGCTGCTTATTCACATGTTAACAGATATTTAGATAATTCCCACTTCTTGGCTATCATGGATAGAATGATATAAACATTTAAATGCAGATATTTGTGGCATGGGTTCCAGCCCTGGCTCAGGAACTTCTGCATGCCACAGGTGCAGCCAAAAAAAAAAAAAAAAAGTTACAAAACTCACCCTTAAAATCACCCAATTCTTTTTTTAAAATTTTTACAAAATGTTTTATTTGGGTATAGTTGCTTTACAATGCTATGCCACTTTCTGCCACACAGAAAAGTGACTGAGTCATACATACACATATATCATTTTTTTAAATATTATTTTCCATCATGGCCTATCCCAGGATATTGGATATGGTTCCCTTGTTATCTCTCCATTCTAAATCTAACAGTTTGCATCTATTAACCCCAAATTCCCAGTTCATTCCACTCCCTCCCCTTGCCAACAAGTCTGCTCTCTATGTCTGTGAGTCTAATTCTGTTTTGTATACGTTCATTTGTGTCACATCTTAGTTTCCACATATGTGTTATCATATGATATATATCTTTTGCTTTCTGACATATCACCTACTTCTTTTAAAGTATTTATACTGTGGGAGTTCCCATCGTGGCTCAGTGGTTAACGAATCCGACTAAGAACCATGAGGTTGCGGGTTCGATCCCTGGCCTTGCTCAGTGGGTTGAGGATCTGGCGTTGCCGTGAGCTGTGGTGTAGGTTGCAGACGCGGCGCGGATCGCGCGTTGCTGTGGCTGTGGTGTAGGCCAGCGGCTGTAGCTCCGATTAGACCCCTAGTCTGGGAACCTCCACATGCCGCGGGTGCGGCCCTAAAATGACAAAAGACAAAAAAAATAAAAAAATAAAGTATTTATACTATGAAGTAAAATTATCACTGCTTTCAGACTTCAAAGGTAGTCATTATTAACATTTTGCTAAATATAGTTTAAGATATTTCCCTACTGGAAATTATTTTGCTACCCCTACACAGACTTTGCCTTATGTCCATATAATCACATTTATACTTTTATTAAAAATTGATTAAGGAGTTCCCATCGTGGTGCAATGGAAACAAATCCGACTAGGAACCATGAGGTTGTAGGTTCGATCCCTGGCCTTGCTCAGTGGCTTAAGGAACCGGCGTTACCGTGAGCTGTGGTGTTGGTCACAGATGTGGCTCGGATCTGGCATTGCTGTGGCTATGGCTGTGGCATCAACTGGCAGCTTAGCTCTGATTAGACCCCTGGCCTGGGAACCCTCATATGCCATGGGCATGGCCCTAAAAAGCAAAAAAAAAAAAAAGAAAAAAAATTGATTAAACAACACATATTATCTGTAACTTGTCACTGTCACCCTTCCAACTCAAAATATACATATTTTTGTTCTTTTAATTGCTGTGGAGAATACCACTGCCCTGGCAAGCCACAAGTTATATTACCAACTTTCTAGTCATAGCCATTTGTGTCCTTTCCATTTTCACTACATTGACTCTTCTTATACCTTTAAACATTCCTAAAAAAGGATCTCTAAAACATAAAATATAGATTTTAATAGATAAAAAGGAAGTTATTCTGAGTTCCCCCCAAAAAAATGAAGCAATTGCATTTGATTTAATGGTTTCCTTTCATATGTTCTACCTCGTATTTATTCACATGAATGCATTAATCAGTGTTTATGTGCCTGCAATTAAGCTTTCTTTTTGGTCAAAATTTTTGGTTTCTGAAATATTTAATCCATAACCATCAAGGCTTGAAATGTTTCAGTCAAGTGCAATGGAAAGAACAGGAGGTTTATTAGCCATAAGTGGCCATGAATCCCAGGTCAGCCATGCAGCAGCTGTGTGTAACTTCTCTGATGGTGTAAAGTGGGCACAGTGACAATTCTGTGCCTTACAATTGTTAGGGGAATTAAATGGGAATGTCTGCTAGGCAATTAGGCACTTTATAGGTATACGCTCATTCATTTGTAGCAACTATCTTTGTCATCCTGGAAATGTTGATTACAATGGAAAAAGGGTGAGACTAGAAAAAAAATTTAAAAATCAATTATGAATAACTAAAATATGGCCGAAGATAAAAAATCAGTGTAGTAAAACATTAAAGGAATAAATCTCGGGTAATGAAATGTCACTTTTACTTTTATATTTCTGAAGAGGTTAAAATCAATACCAAGGAAATTGAACTAAAATAATACGTAATCAAGTCCTTTCTGGATAGAAGGAAAGACCACTAGGAAAAAATTGTTAGATATGGAAAAGTAGTGTGTGGGGGGATATTCTAAAGAGAAGAGTAAGGCTTTTTTGTCTCATAGTAGAAAAAGCTGATGACTGGCAAAATAGTAGACAATTTGAAAATAAATGACATCCTTATATTCAGGGGTAATTTCAAAAAGGGGGGGGGATATCTCAGTTTCATATTCTACTGATCAATTAAGGTACAGAAAACAAAACCAAATAAACAAGTTGCATTTCCCCCCTTTTTATGACAGAGTATGAATCCATCTTTAAACTTGTTCAAAGAAATTTTCTGCCGAAACCACTGCTGCTCCGTGATTGCACTGCACTATTTTTCCGGTACAGAGCAGACTTATAATGACTAGAGACATAGCATTCCCTAAAATAAGGCCATGGGATAACACTCCCATGGACACCATATGACAGAGACAGGAGGAAGCGAAATAAGCTGTAACAGATAAAACATCTTAGATTTTTCAGCTCTCCACTCCTGCCCATTGGACCTGGGCTTCTCAAAGGTTCCTGCCAAGCCTCAAGAGAGAGAAATCCATTGAGTCCTGAACAAGGCCTGACAGGTCCCTTCCACTGTCCTTTCTCATCCACACAGAATGTCAGATAAGATTTGCATTTCACAAACAAGCTAATTAATTGCAAACCCAGGTGACAAACTGAGCTGGGGGGGGCGGGGGAGATATGGGTGACAATTCTTCTCAGTCCCTTCAGTGGGAACAGTATCAGAACCCAGAGTTCTGGTTTCAGATTTCCCCTTGCATGTGCAAAAATAGAGAAACAGAGAACAATGGCGAATGCAAGAGTTCACTAATGAGCCAGCCTTGCAGCCATGGCCACTGCAAGCAAATGTCATGATCCCTCCCACTCGGCCTTGTTCTGTGCACGGAAAACTCGGAAAGCACCACTCAGCCACCGATCGTGCTGTTAATGAATTTCTCTGTACCTGAAAAATAAATAAGTAAATCAGCTGTAACCATGGAAATAGAAGCCAATCCTTTTTTTAAAAAAGTGTTTTCTGTAAGAGTTAATGTTCATGTTTCCTATTTATAGTATACCTTCCCCCCCACACACACACTCAGTTTTCGATAACCCAGGAACAGAAGCTTTGAACCAAGCTAGATTTTCATTAGATTTCTTTGGGAGCCCGGTCTGACAGTGTCTGTGTCACTTTTAAAGTAAAGTAGAGAACTGCAGTTTAAAACAAAGTAGAGAACTGCACATTACCTTTATATATGTTGAGTGTTTATGTCTAACAAGCAGGCTATGGAGGAAATCTCATAATGAGAACAATTACACAGATGAAGAGACAGACACGTGCACAGTCAACTCTTTGCTACTGTGGGATACACTTGTGCACTGATCTATACCAGAATGGTCACCAGAATGAAATGTACAGAGTTATTTTTCATTAGGTGTCACAGGCAACCTTAGCAACCATATTTTTTAAAAAAGAAAAGAAAAAGGTTACCATATATCATTATGCTAGGCAAAGGGGGGAGGTCAGGAGGCTGAAAAGCCTCTGCTTAAAGACACAGAAACAAATCAGTGTATATTATTCTCATTAAGATTTTCCTGGGAGTTCCCATTGTGGCTTAGTGGAAACGAACCTGACTAGTATCCGTAAAGATGAGGGTTTCATCCTTGGCTCTGCTCAGTGGGTTAAGGATACGGTGTTGCCATGTAGCTCCAACTCTACCTCTAGCCTGAGGATTTCTACGTACCACACCTATGCCCCCCCCCCCAAAAATAATGTTCCTTTTACTTAGAAAATATTAACAGCTATGGCACTTCCTTAGTTGATTTATTTGTTCATTGAACAAAGCAGCTGGCATTTATTAAGAGTGTGCATGTGTATGTGTCCAGTATTGTGCTAAGACCTGGGAATCCAGGACTAAGACATTCCCCACCATTTAGGGGTTCACAGCCTAGGAAAGGAACTGAGACTGGGAGCCCTAGGATGTTCCAAGTACTGGGCAACATTCAGAGTTTGTGTATTGCACCAAACCCGTGCTGTCGCTGTACCTATTTCATAAATGTGGACACCAAGGCTAAGAGATTGGAAGTAATTCGACCCAGGACCTTCAGCTTCTAAAGAGAAACAGTAAGATGCAATCCAGTTTCTGTTGCTCCAAAGAATGAGCTCTTCCGCCTCTGTCACACTGCCCCCAGTGAGAAAGAGGAAGCAAACACAACAGAACCCAGAAAGCGATGGACAAACACAGCTCTCCAGTGCCAGATGAATTTTTCTTACTTTCTCTAAAATGGTACGGGCAGGCTCATCAGAAGGAAAGTCAATATTATGACTGCTTGTTTTTGTATTTCCGCCTGACAGTCCAGATAAAAGGCTTTCATTCTGAGTATCTTTGCGAACACAACGCCTCGGAGCTCTGAAGCATTGAGTCAATAAGCACTTCTAATTAAATGGTTTAATAGGCAATCCTTACCCAGTTAGATTCATGAAAAATTTACATATGCATTCCACGCCCAGCCCCCCCTCTCTCCTAGCAGATCACTTTCTCCCAGCCCCACATTCTGTCTAAATTTGCAGCCATCCTAACTTCTTTCTCTCTAATCTTATCCCTTCAAAGTCCAATATTTTCAACGCGCTTCTATACCACTTTGCTCTGTCTCTCCAAAACTCACTTCCTTGTAGGTTCAGTGTCTCCTCTGCCTGAAAGACCTTCAATCTGTGAACAGGCTAAAAATCTCTTCTCCTTGAAAATAGAAAAGAAAGCAAACAGAAACAAAACAAAACCCACTTAACCTTGCATCACTCTTTTTATATTGCTCTTCTCTTCCCATTTTCCTCAATTTTCTGGAAAGTTCTGTCTCTATCTACTGTATTTAATTTCTCACTTTTGGGGGGCCAGGGATTGAGCCCATGCCACTGCAGCCACCCAAGCCACTGCTGTGGCAACACCGGATCCTTAAACCACTGAACCACAACGGAGTGCCCTCAGTTTCTCACTTTGAGTTCACTCCTTAACTGCTATGTGGTAGCCTCTGTTCTCATCAAAAAATACCTTGAATTATTGCAGAATTTTATTTTTTACTCATTCAGCCATTTAATATATAAATCACAAAAGCTTTGGAAAATCTTGAATCCAGGATTCTAAATATACAGGATTTACATATTTCTGTATTTATTTCGCTTTTGTACCTGCAACCAGGCTAGGGGTTGAATCAGACATGCAGCTGCCGGCCTGTGCCATAGCCACAGCAATGCGGGATCCAAGCCATGCCTGTGACCTACACTACAGTGCAACGCCAGATCCTTAATCCACTGAGCAAGGACAGGGATCGAAACTGCATTGTCATGAATACTAGTGCAGGTTTGTTACCGCTGCTCCACAACGGGAACTCCCATAGGACAGCTTTAGATCCTAAGTTTTACTGCTACTTTTAGGTGCATGTGATACTGCTGACATTTGCCTCCTATTAAGTTTCTTCTTGCTCCTTTTTTACTCAGATCGTCACTTCTCTGTCCCTTTTAGAATGGTTTGTATCCTGCCCATTTAAATAGGGATTTCCCAGAGTTATGTCCTCAGGCCATTGGATTCTTCTCCCTACTCACTATCCTAGAACATTCTCCTGAATTCTAATGATACCAACAATTATTTATAAGCTGATGACACATTAATAGTTAGCTCTGGCCCCACATCTTTTTCCAAAGCTTCAGAATCATTTATTCAATTTCCTATTACTCTTACAATTTTGATGCCTCACAGGCACATCCAGGTCAATGTGTGTCAAACTGAATTTTACACCGTTCCCCTAAATGGATTCTCCTTCTTTGCTGGATGACTTAGATGTCAGTGCTGTTTTATACTCAACACTGAAAACTAAAGGTTATCCCAGCCTCATCCTTCCCCTCATCCATTTATTCACCCCCCTCACTACTACACCTTCATGATAGGTGCTCCCGAATCCTGTTTATCCTAGCTCCTACACATCACTCTCAAATCTATCTCCTGTTATCTCTGATGCTAGAGACCAGATTCTCATCATCTCTTTCCTGAGTTGCTGTACGAGTTCCCGAGTGCTTCTGTTCATTGTATCTCTCTTCTTTTTCTTCCCAGTGACATCAGAGTGGTTTGTCCAAAACATGAAAACACTCTAAAAAGCAAAAAAAAAAAGTTCCCATCATGGCTCAGCAGTAACAAACCGGACTAGTATCCAGAGGATGCAGGTTCAATCCCTGGCCTTGCTCAGTGTGTTAAGGATCCAGCTTTGCCGTGAGCTGTGATGTAGGTTGCAGATGTGGCTCCGATCTGTGGCTGTGGCTGTGGTCAGCAGCTGTAGCTACACCTCAGCCGCTAAGCTGGGAACATCCACGTACCACAGGTGCAGCCATAAAAAGCAAAAGTAAAATAAAATAAAAATAAAACATGCAACCAACCATGTCTCGGTCCTGCTGAAAACCCCTCACTGCCTTTACTCTCACCCATGGGATAAAACCCAAACTCCTTAGCGTGGCACGGGGGCCTCCAAACCTGACTCCCTTATTCCTCTCAGTCTTTATGCCCTACTCTTCCCTATGTACACTTCATGCTCCAGGAACAGTAAGTTGCTTAAAATTTCCTATCTATGCCAGCCTCTCACGTATCTTTCCATTCTTTCTTTGCTCAAAATATTTATCTCCATTTTCTTTGCCTGCATAAGCCCTACTCGGTATTCAAGATTCAGATTTAGCATTGTTTCTAACAAAAGCCACTTTTCAACCCCAAATCTGACCTAAGCGGTAATGCGCTGTGCTTCCATAGCTACCTATGTGATAGTATCTGTCACATGATCTCACTCTTTCTGTTTAGAAGCCATCTCTTCCTTTCTAAATGAAAAGAGTTGTGCACACTGACTATTCTTATCTAAGTGTTTATTTCCATTGCCTACTCCAAGGTTATGCTTATGACAGGAACACAGTAAAATTTTGATGAAATGTCCATGACCACTTTGGTCCTTAAGAATTTGTTCTTTCATGTGTTTGCTGTTAATAATGAGTCTAATTCTGCTGTCCAGATGAATCAGATGGAAGATTCACAACGTTGCCCTGAGAGCTTACTGTTCCTTTGATTACCAATAGAGTATGCAAACAAATCTTGTGTAGCTTGCTATGACTTTCCTGTTTAGAATCTCTAGTCTCTGTCTTCCTTGGGATTATTTTGAGATACCTCCAAAGCCACCTAAGGCATTCTTCTCCAAAAGGGGGGAAAAATAGCAACCACAGAACATATCTATTATTCATGATTTGAGGGAAAACAAAGAACATGATGAGTAGTAGGCTAAAACATTATTAAAACAACTCTTTAACATTTGCTACTCTTCTTTTCCTTCATAATTAAAGTAGCCAGTTTAGGAATCTCTAAAAATCCAGATGATGGCTACTTACTTGCTGAAAGTTTCCCATTCAACGCTTGAAATACATACAATATATAACCCTGGATTATAGTATTAGTATTATTTTATATAACAGTGATTAGTGATTATATTTAGAGTATCAAACAATAAAAATTTATATTTGCTTAATGACTAGAATTTTCCAAATGGTTTGCAAATACATTATCCCAATCTTTAAGACAGCCGTTAAATATATGTCAATATACCTGTTTTATAGCTATTAAGATGTGAGAATGTCAAGCCAATGTGTTTTATTTCCTCCATTTAGTTATGTTTCTACATGGTGTTTCTGCCATTATAATTTATGAAAAAGAAAAGGGATGGATGACACACTGGGAAGAAGGACGACAGGTTGTAGAGTGGAGCTATGGGAAAAGAGAGTGAATAGGGGAGAGCCCATTTGTCTTGGCCCCAAGTAGTTACTGAGATGAAAAAGGAAACAAAGGCAGATGCTGATAGAGAGACAAGGTTGTCATGACCTCCCTCCCTCTAAGCTAAAATTCCAGCAGATGTGCAGTTAGATTTGATTGAGAGCAAAGTCAAAAGCAAAGAGGCTTTTAGCCCATTAATTAGTTATGACTCTGAGAGAGACTTCTATCTGAGAATGGTCCCTACCCAGCTGAGGAGCTACGTGAAGCATGATTAGATGCAGATTAAATAGGCTGCATTGCCTTAACTGTGGAGGTCTACATTTTCAGCAAGGGTAAGGTGGAGCTGGGGCAGCGAGGAAGACTATGAGAGCCAAGAAAGAAAAGCTCATTGACTCACTAGCTATAGACCTTAGCTGCTGACACCTGCTGGGGAAGCAATAATCAGGTACACAAGCATCACCTCTGGGAAGACCCAAGAAGACACCAAGAAGACAAAGAACCTAGGAACATTTGGAAGGGCTCCCTTCTACCCCTCCACTGCAAGATCACATATATCCTTTCTCCCAGATGCCCAGAAGCTGTCTCAGAGAACAGGAGAAGGAGAAGGGAAATCTGAGATGGAGACAATTACTTAACAGAGAGGATTATTGGACTTCTGGATTCAGTCTCAACACATAAAGAACTTGGAACATGTTACTCCTACTCTTACTAAAAGCAATAAAGTGTTGAGCAAACTAAAAATCGATGACTTTTTTTTTTTTTTTTGGTATCGACAAGAGAACTGACATCACAGGGCGAATCACCACCCTGAGATCTGGAGAGGCAGGTGCATACAGAGAAGCACAGTCAAGACATGGTAATCTAAAGCAGAAGCTGCTGGAGCCATAATTGTGGGAATACTTAAATGGTAATTTTAACAAATTGCTGGAGGCTGATGGTAGGCTAGTTTGACAATGAGAAATTTCTAGGACCACAGTCTTGGGGGGGTACTCACATTTTTGTGGGTGAATGGTCAAGAAACATCACTTCCTAAGTCTTGAAGGTGGAGGTAAAAGTAGTCATTTAAAAATGAATGAAGAATGAATTCTCCAAAATAAACATAGCTAAACTCCTAGCCCAATTAACACAAAACCTCACAGTAAAGACCTTTTTTTCTTTTTCATATTAATTCCTATTACCTGAAATTGAATCAATAATTTAGAGCCTTCTAAAAAGGAAAGCATCAAGCCCACAAGCTTTCACTGGTAAATTCTACCAGTCATTCAAGGGAGAAATAATTCCAATTTTCTATAATATCTTCCAGAAAATAGAAGCAAATGGAACAATTCCTAAGTAATTTCAAGAGTTCAACATTATCCTAATACTAAAATCATATAACTACAATATAAGAAGGGAAAATGACAGGCTAATATTTCTCATGAGCACACATAAAAAATTCCTTAACAAAATATCAGCAAGTTTAATACACGATATAAAAAAACTATGCATAATAGTCAAGTGAGATTTATTCCAGGCATATAAGTCTGATTAAACATTCAAAAATCAGTTAATATAATCCACCACTTTAGTAAGCTAATGTGGAAAAAAAATACAATCATATCAATTGATGCAGAAAAAGCGTTTGTCAAAATTCAGCACCCATTCATGAGAAAAACTCTCAGCATCTAGGAACAGAGGGAAACATACCCAAATTGATAAAGAGGTCTACAAAACCCCTACCCTAACATCATATACAAGATACAAGTTTATTCTACAAGCATTTGCTTCCTTATATACTCTTGAATTGAAATTTAGAATTTTAAACACAATACCATTCACAATAGAATTAAAAAAACAAAATACCTAGGTAAAAACCTAAAAAAAAAAAAGAAAACATGATCAGGATCTATAGGTAGAAAATGATGAAACTGATTTAAAAAAATCAAAGGATATTTGAATAAATGGAGAGATATTCCACGTTCATGAACTGGAAGTTTTAATATTATTGCCAATTCTTCTCAACCTGATTTATAAATTCCATGCAAGCTCAGTCATGATCAAGGGTGCTATTTTGTAGGTATTTATAAACTAATTCTCAAGTTTAAATGGAAAGGCAAAAGACTCAGAAGAGCCAACACATCACAGAGAAAGAAGAACAAAGTCGTAGGACTAATACTACCTGACTTCAATACTATAAAATTACAGTAATAAAGGCGGCATGTATATTCATGAAAGAATAAACACAGATCAATGGAACAGAATGAAGAGGCCAGAAACAGACCCACATAAATATAATCAACCAATCTTTAGCAAAGGAACAAGGGAAAGTAAATAGAGAAAGAACAGTTTTTTCAACAAATGATGCTAGAATTGGATATGCATGTGCAAAAAGTAAACTACATTTACATCTTTCACAAAAATAACTCAAAACAAGTCAAATACTTAAGTGCAAAAAAGCAAAACTATAAAACTTTTAGAAAAACAGAATAATATATATATGAACTTTGGTCTGCAGATGAGTTTTCATGTACAACACTAAGGCATGATTAATTAAAAAAAGGGTTTATTAAAATTAAAAGTTTCTACCCTGCAAAAAAATATTTTAATAGAGTTAAAATATAGCCATAGCTTTAGAGCAAATATTTTCAAAACAAATTTTATAATGTGCATGTGTTCAAAATATAAAGAAAACTCATAAATCTCAACAATAAACAAACCCAGTTAAAAAACGGACAAAAGGTCTGTCTGAACAGAAAACTCACCACTGAATTTATGCAGATGGCATATAATAACCATATGAAAACATTGTGGGAGTTCCCACTGTGGTTCAGTGGATTAAGAGCAGAACATAGTGTCCATGAGGATGTAGGTTCAATCCCTGGCCTCTCCCAGTGGGTTAAGGATCTAGCATTGATGCAGGCTGCAGTGTAGTTTGCAGATGCGGCTCAGATCCTGCATTACTATGGCTGTGGCGCAAAGCGGCAGTGGCAGTTCTGATTCAACCACTAGCCCAGGAATTTCCATATGCTGCAATTATGGCCCTAAAAAGAAAAAAAAATATATTGTGAACACAAAATTCCATTAAGGAATTGTAAATTAAAACCAAAATATACCACTAGAATGGCTAAACTTCAAAAACCTAACAACATCAAATGTTGATGAGAAGCAGAGTAACCAGTATTCTTAACCAATATGGGTAGAAATGAAAAAACCAGATTTTGGAAGAGATCTTGGCATTTTCTTACAAAGTTAAACGTAATCTTATCATATAATTGAACATTTATGCTCTTAGAGTTACCCAGTTGATTTTAAAACTTAGATCCACACAAAAACCTGCATGCAAATATATATAGAGGCTTTATTCACAATCACTCAAACTGGAGGCAACCAACATGCTTTTTAATAGATGAATGGCTAAACTAACTGTGGTATGTGCATACAAGGGGATATTATTTGGTACAAAAAGAGATGAACTATCTATTAAGCCAAGAAAAGACATGGATGGGCCTTAAATGCATTTTGCTAAGTAAATGAAAACGCTTTGAAAAAAACCACATAATATCAATTATATTACATCCTAGAATAGCTGTAGAAACATAAAAAACATCAGAGGGGAGGAGAAAAGGTTGAGAAAGGTAAATCACAGGCTATATTTTGAGCAGTATGATCATTCTGTATAGTATTATAATGGAAATTGGCACAACACTGTAAGTCAACTATAATTTTTAAAAATTACTGTAATGATAGATACATGACATTATGGATTTGTCAAAACCCATAGAACAAAGAGAGTGACATTCACATAAACAAATTCTAAAACAGTAATTAATGAGGTCAAGTGATTGCAGGATAGGATTCAGACTATATCAAGTGAATCCCACTGTATTACAAATGTATGAAACAACCTCATCAGTAGGGTTATAGGAAAAGATGCTGACCTAAGTAACTTTGGAAATAGTTTCTTAGACTAAAGGAAAGAGGAACTCCATATAAGCACTGTACTCCAGTTGATGAGTTTTTTTCCTATAGGCTGGCATTTCTGATACTGCCATATGTGTTATACTGAAACTGACAAATAAGTAAAGGCTTGCAGATGGTAGGAGCCAGCTTTCTCACTGGGGAGTGAGAATTCAGAGATAAGCAAGGAGAGAACAGGATGACCTGTTAACAATGGGTTCGAGTTGGAGACATCATAGGAACTTACGTTTAACTTAATACAGAAACAGATACTTACATATAGAAATATTTATATACAGGTATATATACATGAGTTAGAGTATCTATACATACCTCCATGCTCTAGAAGCAATGACAACTTAGCAGCAATAAGTGCACCTAAGTGCTTGAGTCTTGGTTTCCAATACCATTCTCCAGTAAAAGAAGTGAAGACTCCTTGGAGAAATGGCTGATTCTAGGGCAAGAATGGGAAATATAATGAGCCTTGAGCAGCTTGTAGTGCCAGAAAATAAGACATGCTCTCCACCATCAGCACTATTTGAACAACAACAACAATAAAAAAAAAACCCACAAAAATTCTACATTAATGTGGATATTACAAAGGAATACGAGTCAACTGAAGGAGCTCCCAATGGCTAAAGCTGGAACTGTTTGAGCAAGAACATAAATACTATTACATTATAACTTACAATAGAAAATAAATATCCATGAGTCCATACTGATATAAATAAGGAAATAAAGAACTGAAAAAATACATAAATGTGGAGAAGAGAAAAATCTCCCTTGAATTTATATAGAAACCCCACCCCCTCAAGGAGGAGGCAGTGAGTTGAATGGTGGCTTGCCAAAAGATATGTCCACCTAGAATCTGTCCCTGTGACCTCATTCTGGGGAAAGATAGATGTAATTATGCTAAAGATCTTAAGATGAGATCATCCTAGGTTTCCCAGGTTGGGCCTAAATCCAGTGACAAACATCTCTATAAGAAGAGGAGAGGACCGAAGAGAGAAGCCCCTGTGAAGATTGTGGCAGATGTTAATGTTATGTTACCACAAGCCAAGGAAAGACCAGGGCTTGAAGACGTGGAAAAGGAATCTCCCTCAGAGCTTTCTGAGGGAGCAGGACCCTGCTGGCCCCTTGATTGCAGACTCCTGGTCTCTAGAACTATGAGAGAATAAATTTCTATTTTAAGCCACCAAGTTTGTGGTAATTATACAGCAAGACACTGACTTAGGAAACTAACGTGCACAGAGACTCCTTTAGTGTGGATTGTACATAGTGACCCCATTTCAAAAAATACAGAATGGGGAGGTCAGGGTTGGTGCATACATGCTACTATATAAAAAAATCAGTCACTAACAAGGATCTAATATGTAGCTCGGGGAAATCTGTTCAATACTCTGTGATTGCCTGGAGTTGCCACTGTGGCTTAGTAATGAACCCGAATAGTATCCATGAGGATGAGGGTTCGATCCCTGGCCTCACTAAGTGGGTTAAGGAACTATTATGGCCGTGAGCTATGGTGTAGGTCACAGATGTGGCTTGGATCCTGTGTTGCTGTGGCTGTGGTGGAGGCCAGCAGCTGTAGCTCTGATTGAACCCCTAGCCTGGGAACTTCCTTATGCCGCACTTGTGGCCATAAAAAGAAAAAAAGAAGAAAAACACACCTCTGTGAGTGCCTATATGGGAAAAGAATCTGAAAAAGAATGAATATATATATATATATATATATAAATATATATATATATATATATGGCTGATTCACTTTGCTGTACACTGAAAATAACATTGTAAGTCACCCATACTCCAATAAAATTTATGATAAAATAAAATACAGTATGGAAAGTAATGTTAAAATAGAGAAACCCGACAAACACTATCTAAGCCACGTGATCAAGGTCAGCATCAACAGGGATACATCTCGTTGATAGTATAAACTTCTGATATTGTAGGACGAAAAGAGCACTTTAATTCTGTTCTTCCTTCCTAAAACCCACATCTCCAGTTTCATCATGAAAAATACATGAGAAATTCCTACATAGGGAGATTCTATAAAATACCTTAACAGTATTTTAGGTATTTAAACAGTATTTAAGTATTTGCCTCCTTTAAGTAGAAAAGTCCAGAAACTGTCACAGCCAACAGGAACCTAAGAAGACATATTGTCTAAATGTAATGTGATACTCTAGACAGGATCCAGGAACAGAAAAAGACATTTGGTAAAACTTAAGAAATACGAATAAACTAGGAACTTTAATTAATAATCATGTATCAATATCATTTTATTAGTCACAATAAATACATCATAGTAACCTAAGACAATCATAGGCAAAACTGAACACAGGTTATATGCAAATTTTACTGTCTCCTCAATTTTTATGTAAATCTAAAACTGTTCTAAAAAACAATTATTTTTTTTAAAAAGAGGGCATTATTTAAATAACTAAATAATTGGATCAAGGTTACCAGATTTGACTAAATTTCTAAATTTCCCTCATGCTGTCATCAGCTAGAATATAAAGATGATACATTTTCTTTGCACTCCTGAAAGTAATGTGTGTAAATGAGCCAAAGAAGTTATGTAACACAAATCCCAGAAGTCTGACTTTACAGAGTCCAAGTTCTTTCCACCTTACAGGTAAAATAAAGCCCTCTGGGAAATTTTACCAAAAATAAAACACACTCTTTCCTTTCAAACAAGCTACGCTATACTTATGGCAAAAATACATAAATATGAGAAACAGTAAAATGCAGACAGTCTGAGAAAGCCAAGCAATATATTTTAGGTATATGAATAGTACGCTGAGACCACAGTATGGACATAGACATGTAAGATACACAGAGAAGGCAGTAAGTCCAATTCATGGGTCAAAGAACCAAAGGAATAGTTAGGAATGAAATGAGAATGAAGTGAACTCAATTATTCACATCAAAATAGTCTCTATACCTGTGCTTTTTTATGAATTTTATCTGGGGGTCTTCTGGCCACTGTGGATCAAAAGGTGAAGGTCTTCACCTGGAATCTAATTTGTTATGGTTTGTTACTACATTATAGTCTGAAGGATAAGGAAAAAATTAATAAGTTCACTTTCCAACATTAAAGTTTTAACACTGCAGCAGGTAATTAGCCAATATCTGAAATACCCTCTTTTCATATTCTTACCATCAGGACTTATTTCCACAGCCTAAATTGAAAAAGTAGAGAAGATAAAAGAACCTCAAAATTGTTAAATTGAGTATTAATATTTATGAAGGCAAGCATTACACAATTAGCCAAAATCTTGTTTAGGGATTAGCTGAGCAAATTTAAAAGTTAGCTGGAGGATATTTTGAATACAATACTATCAATCCTGTGAATGGAGTTCAATAAAGTTAACTCTCATGTTAAATTTGTAGTCTATGATTCCATATATATTTAAACAAAGATGATAAAAGATATTAAGAATATCACATACTTTTCAATGATGGAAATTTCCTTTCAAGAAATACATACTTCTGGTTTCCACAAGTAGAGGTAAAGGACCTAATTCTTGTTGATTCAGCATAAGGACTGACTACAAGTTGGAAAACAAATTAAAACTAAGAGACTTCACTTTTAACCAGTAGAGCACATTTGCTTTTCAAGTAAAATGTTCTTGAATGAAAAGGCTAATAGAAAATAATATTAAGTGCATGAAAACTCAGGAAGCAGATTTTAATTTGTCAAAAACTTACTTTTATCACCTTACTCAAATAGCCTATGGGGTGAACAGTCAAATAAATTAAAAAGGTAAAATGGAAGAGACAGCAACCCTGGAGCTGAAACTAAATTGAAAAAGGAAAGGAAAGGAAAAATATCATTTACCAATGTGCAAAACTGTGAAATGAACTCATTTCATGTATTTGGAAAGTCCCAACCCACGGAAGTGTTCCACAAATCCAAAAAACCATTCTCCTTGATGCAAGCTTATCTGTCAGACGTTTCAGTATTATGGCTTCCATTGTCCACTTTTCTCTAGGAATCATTAACTTCTAAAGGGATTATTAGAGTAACACTACATAGCAGCGTAAAAGCAGATGATAATCACATCCTCTAAATCTCTAGACTATGTGTATCAGAATCAGCTGAGTTGCCTTTACAAAATGTCTTTATGTAAATTTGTAAAATTTATAAAATCTTGGGTTCTATTGCTAATATACTAAATTTTTTTTTTCGTTTTAGGGCCACACCCACAGCATATGGAAATTGCCAGGCTAGGGGTCTCATCTGAGCTGTAGCTGCTGGCCTTCGCCACAGCCACAGTAACACCAATTCCAAGCCCCAACTACCTGCTACGCCACAGCTCACAGCAACGCCCAATCCTTAACGCACTGAGTGAGGCCAGAGTTGGAACCTGCATCCTCATGGATACTAGTTGCATTCCTTACCACTGAGCCACAAGGGGAACTCTTTTAATATACTAATTCTAATAGCAGAGACCCAGAATCCACTTTTTCAACAAGCATCCCAGGAGATTCTTGACATAGCAATGCTTAAGAATTTTGCTTCAAGCTAATCTAATTAAATATGGTATAAGATATATAACTACCAGATAGGAACAAAAAGTAGAAACAAATAAGGCATAAAGGTTTAAGGAGCTAACGTCTGGATTTGTTTTTTTACAAAGTTAAATGAGTATGTGTCAAAGAATATCACAGCTTACATTCAGTAATAGTCATATGGATCAAATTCCAAATGGAAATTATTACTGGCTGAAGAATTTGTGTTTGAAAATAGCCCTTTTTTACTTCATCTTTCTTTTTCTCTTTCTTGAGGAAAACTGAAACAATCTCATGTTTGAGCTAAATTTGAGATCAGAAAAATAGAAAAGCACCATCTCTATGTTATATAACTGATTGCCATGCTTTTATTCTTTTCTCTTTGGCTTCTGCCCAGGCATGTGGAGGTTCCCAGTCTGTACCAGTCACAGCAGTGACCCAAACCATAGAGCAGTAACTGAACCCTCTAGGACATCAGGGAACTCCTGCTGTGCTTTTATTCTTATCCCAAACCATTCTAAATGTTTGCCTTTGGTAATGATAATTATGCAGAGGAGAAAAAGCAGCTCAGGGGAAGAGAGGCAAGTGGTGGAAGTCCACTGTACACAAGTGGTCAGCAAGTATTCAATCTTATCAAGACATGATAACAAAGACTTTAATTGGTCTTAATGTATTTCCTGTGTTTTTTATTCAACTTTGGGAGTTTCATCAGGAATATAAATGTATATCAACTGTTCTGAAACTAAGAAGATACATTTTGATTGATTTTCAAATAGCTCAGAAACATAAACAAAAATGTGCTAGGTCCTTTTACATATACTAGTTGAAGAATATAGGAGGTCCCATTGTGGCGCAGTGGAAAAGATCTGACTAGAAACCATGAGGTTGTGGGTTCGATTCCTAGCTTCACTTAGTGGGTTAAGGATGCGGTGTTGCCGTGAGCTGTGAGCTGTGCTGTAGGTCGCAGACGTGGCTTGGATCTGACATTGCTGTGGTTGTGGCATAGGCTGGAAGCTGCAGCTCTGATTCAAATCCTAGCCTGGGAGCCTCCATATGCTGCAAGTGCGGCCCTAAAAAGCAGAAAAAAAAAAAAAAAAAGAATATAAGTCACTTATAAGTCTAAATTTTTTTTAATTAATAAACACAATCAAAAGCTTACCTCATTTAGATTTGTGAAAAGCCTAAAAGAGGAGGCTTTGAGGTCATAGCCATCCAAAGCCAAAATCTGTCAGGAACAAGCCAGATCAAAAGGGTGCCTTAAAGACAGGGGTTGTGGGAATATTAAACACACACACACACACACACACACACACACACACACACCCAAGTGAAAAATATGCCTATCCTTCTAAGCTTAAAATGACCCCCTGGGCTAAAAAAAAGTTTATACATAGGAATGAAATACTCTGAGATGAAAATCTTTATAACTGACTGCTCCAAGATCTACCTTCCATAACCTCTAAGGCCACCTCCCTGCTTTAGAATTAATAGCCCATAAGCATTAGTCATGAGCATGACTGTCACAATTACTAAAGGGTTTTCCAGTCTGCTCTGCGCAGGGCAACCTTTGTTGGGCACTGCGTGACTCACTTAGAACTTGGAAAGTGCCTTTATTCCATGCAAGCGCTTTTTTTATTCATTTTCCTTTAGCTCCTAAATTATTTTTTGACAATGCCCTTTCTTAAGCTTGATTTAGTATTGGCTTCAACTTCAGGAGTTACCTTCCAGTCAAAAGATGTCTCCGTTTTACATTAGTTGACCTGGTTCTGTTTGGGCCTCAAATTGCCTTCCTTTGTGCAAAAGCATCTCAGCCCTCCCTCTTCCTTACATTCATGTCTTTTGGGGGGGAAAAATGGCCCTTTTACAGCCTTGAAGACAATTTAAGTTAGCTTTTCTCTCTTCCTACTCAAAGAAATACAAGTCATTAGACCACTACGCATTTACATATCCCTTCATTTCACAATATTTCATAGGGTTTTTCAAAGAAAGTGCATTTATTGTTAGTTGATCATAACAATTAAAAAAGCAGAGAGGGAAGGAAGATAGTTTTCTCCTTTTATTCCACCCACATTGTGTAACCAGTGAAAGCGTTTTGGTGTTTATCTCTCTGGTCTCTTCCCAAGGCTTTTGCAAACCTATGTAAACACTGATTTACAGATTTGACCTTTATATTTCTCATATGGTCTTCTAATGTGGCTTGTTTTCTAAAATTTCTTTCCACTGGAACTGGAACTTGTTCAGATATATATTCTTTTCCTTCATGCTTTTTTTTTTTTTTAACATGTTTTCAGTTACACCATACACTGAGGACCTTGCTTTAGCTCTCAGCAAACCTGCCAGTCCTGTTTTGTCTAGCTAAGCCCTTACCAAACCGCAGATGGCTGCCTTCTGGAGATGTCCAAATGTAATTTGGCCTCATCCTCAGCTTCTCTCTTCTCTGAGAGTTAAAAGTGACTGGATTCAGTTCAGTGAGCAGGTGTTATTTGCTACCGTGTGGCAACTGTCCCTTGCATGGGACTCATGGGACATTAGTTTAAGAAGGACCCTGCTATAGCAGGAAAGAGATTCTAGAATTTGTGGAACAAACAGGGTTGTTGGCATGTTACTTATGTGGATCCAAAACATCTTAGTGCTGATCTATTGAAAAAAAAAGTTCTATTACTTGATGTGGCTTACCTAGTCATTCTTAGAACTAATAAAAATATCACTGCTTCTTTGAGGCAAGCTGATTTTACCTACAAATGCACTTTACTGGTCAATCGGCTAGGAGAAGAAAATATGTAAAATAGATTGGGCAGCCACTGGGTGGCAGCAGAAATTTGATAAATATACTGCATGACTATACTTTCTTACTGTTTTATCTTTTACTGTTAGCATTCTAAAAGACATTATTTTCAACAAAATATCTTACAATAGATAATATTCATCTACCTTATCTCTCTAATGTAAGCTAGCATATTCAACTGAGAAAATAAAACTTTAAAACATTAAACCTTGTGACTCAATATTCTATGAATATAGTATAAAGTTTTAACATTACTCAGGATGACTTTGTAGATGGACATAAGTGGTTTTTCTAATAATTAAAAGTTGCCATTATTTTTAATAGCTTTAAAAATCTGCTAACAGAAGTCTTATATATTCAAGGAAGAAATGTTGAAGACTTCAGAAAAGACAAAGAACAAGATTACTCAAAGTCTTCAAACCTAAACTAACCACTGATAGTCAATGGCTATTATTTGTATCATCTTTTTCAATGTACAGTGGGTTTTTACATAATAATGTCTATCTTTATATAACAATTTAAACTGCTTTTTAATTTCCATTTAGTACAGGTGAATTACTTCCCCATGTCATCTGATATCCTTTTGGAACATTATATTTAGTTACTGAATAATATTCCCCTTCATTATGCAAGAACATAACTTATAACCAATTTCTTATTAAGAATTTACCCATTATTTGCCAAAATTTCCAGTATTTATTTACTCTTATAGACCACCATTGATAAATTTGGAGGTTAGGTAGCCTTCCAATGTTAGGCAGTAAATTGATATTTCATATAATGAGAGATATTGGTACAATGTGTTTCTAGCTTTCTCATCAGACTTTCTGATCACAATCATTTAGATAGGTTCTAAATCAGAACTCAAGGGCGGAAGCCCAGATTTCTGCATGTTTGAACAAGCTACCTGAGTTACTATAAATGCCTACTGAAGTTTCAGAAACATTCACCCTCTGAATAAAATTATGTAGTCAGAGGACCCTCAAATAATATTGTTAATAGGCAGTTCACAAATGTGGGAAAGCATTTACATTTTACTTGTTTCCATTTCTTCTGTATTAAATGTAAATGATGATAAATCCTAATATTAGTGTGATGTCAATGGAATACCAGTATTTATCAAGTCCATTTCCAACTAAAATGCAGGCTTTAGAGACATTGCGTGGAAGAATATGTCTCTTTGAATACCAGCGACCATGTATTATGAGTGTAATATGCAGTAAACATTATGCTAAGCAGTTTACATGTACCATTATCCCTCATAACAATCTTTCCAGATTAGCTCAGAGGTTCAGATGGGTTAAGTAAATTAACCCAGGTCACTCTGTTTTTCAACATCGAAATCTGAATTCAAGAATATATAATATGTATATGTAACTGGGTCACCTTGCTGTATAGTAGAAAATTGACAGAACACTGTAAACCAGCTATAATGGAAAAAATAAAAAACATTAAAAAAAAAAAAGGAATTCTTTCTGGGAGTTCCCATCACGGATCAGTGGTAATGAACCCAACCAGATTCCATGCAATCCCTGGCCTTGCTCAGTGGGTTAAGTATCTGCCTTGCCGTGAGCTGTTGGTGTAGCTTGCTGACATGGCTTGGATCTGTCATTGCCATGGCTGTGGTATAGGCTGGCAGCTGTAGCTTCAATTCGACCCCCTACCCTGGGAATTTCCATATGCCGCAGGTGTGGTCCTAAAAAAAAAAAAAAAAAAAAAAAAATGTATATATATATATATATATATATATATATATATATATATATATATTCTTTCTGGAAGTTCCCACTGTGGATCTGTGGGTTAAGAACCCAGTATAGTGTCTGTTAGGATGTGGGTTCTGTCCCTGGCCTCACTCTGTAGGTTAAGGATCCAGCATTGTGCAAGCTGCAGTGTAGGTCACAGATGCAGTTCAGATCTGGGGTTGCTGTGGCTATGATGCAGACCAGCAGCTGCAGCTCCAATTTGACCCTTAGCCCAGGAATTTCCATATGCCCTGGGTGTGGCTATAAAAAGAAAAAAAAAATTAATTCTGGTGCTATGACCTGTGTTCGTTCATCTCTGGGACCCTGTCAGGCTGTATGCAGAAAGGTGCATGTATAGGTAGGCAGGTGATGTTTCTTCCTGGTTCAGTAAAGTTACTGTACGGTTACTGGTTTGTTTCTTCCCCATGCATTTTGCAAATGGCAAGGGAATACTTCAGAACTGATGTTGTCTTATGTGATAGAGTTAATTGAGAGGCAAATATTTGATGTATTTGTTCTTTTTTGGTAAGCTCTGCATTTTAGATGGGCAATCATCAATTACAGGTCAGAAAGTGGTGTGTATCTATTGTTCAGAGGTTTTGAATAAAAAGTGTAACAAGATGCTCCAGCAGGCAAATGATATCCCTGCTACAGTTTCTTTAAAATGTATATTAGTTACTCACAACCAGAAGGGGCTGTGACAGAGAAGCTGATTTTGGACAGTTCATGCATGCTGATGCATACCCAGAACTGCGTGGTTCACTAAGGGCCTGGCCTTTGCAGACCGAGGATCCTGGGATCATTCTATCTTAGTCCTCAGAGGTGGCTTTAGGCCTAGGTAATACAATATGTGATGCCCTTTTAATAACCTGCTGGGTGAATAAATAAGTAATCCAACTTTTTATTACAAAAGATAATAGTTCCTTTGCCTAATAACATGGGCAAAGGAAAAATCATTGATATTAATTATCTGTTGGGAAAGCTACACTTTCTTCTCAAGTTGGGCCTTTGGAAACAGCTGATCCCATCAGTCATGAAAGAGCGTTGGTAAATGCAAGGCCTAGAAGTTCATTATTTTGCCTTGTGTGAAGGCCTCCCCTTCTTTTGAGGGCTTTTCTGAGAACTGGGATACCTTGATGTAAATTATCTACCACGGCACAGAAACATGGGGCATTATATCTGCTTTGGCCTAGACCCTGAAAGCTCCCGGTCAGACACTCACGTGGCCCACTCCTGTGAGCTCCCATCTCCTTCAATTCTCTACTCAGACGGGGCCTTCATATTAGTCAACTCGGGAAACCACAACAGTAGCCATGTACCGGGGGCTGAAATAACAAAAATTTATTTTCTCACAGTTTGGGAGGCTGGAAAGTCCAAGATCAAGGTGTTGGCTGGTTTGATTTCTGGAGAGGGCTCTCTTCTTGTCCTGCAGGTGCCACCTTCTCACTGTGTCCTTATAGGGCAGGGGAAGGGGAGGTGGAGGAAGAGAGAGGGAGTTCTCTTCAACTTTTTTATTTGCCTTGCCCACGGCATATAGAACTTCCTGGCCAGGGATCAACCCATGCCTGAGCAGTGACTCTAGCCATTGCAGTGACAGCGCTGGATCCTTAACCCACTGAACCATGAGAGAACTCATCATCTTTTCTTAAAATCACACTAATGCTATACCATCAGGCCCTACCTTTATGGCCTCATTAAACCTTAGTTATCTGCAGTCCATAGCACTTTCTCAGGGAAGTCATCCCAGGAATCCATGTACATTTTCAGCCCCCATACCACGAGCCTCTCTTCGCTGCTACTAGGCTTCATTTTCCTTCACAGCACTTTCCATGCTCAAACCTACATAGCATACATTTATCTCTTGGCTACCTGTCTTGCCACACAAAAATAAAAAACTCAGGGATGCTGGCTCTTTGTTTTGGTACTTGTAGCAGCCACGACAGAGCCTGGTACAGAGGAAGCCAACAATATAGATACTGATTGCCTGTGGACTGCTTTCTATGAGGATGGACTCCCCTCTCTTATGCATCATGGGACCTGCTGGAGATACCCAAACAGGTGACACTACCCCTGCCCTTCCAGAGGTTTCAGTCCAGTTACATAGACGGGACTTGCTGTAGATGAGTGAAGCTCTCTAACTATAAACTGAAATGCAGGAAATGATTAAGAAGGAAAATCGAAATCTGTATCGTGCATAGTCCAGGAATACATCTGCCTCTCACAGGAGCTAACCTCTTCAGATTTGCATAAATCTATTTGCTGAACTAGCTTAGGAAATCAGATCTCCCATTATTAAAGTTATCATTCATTCATGGTACTATTTAAATGAGCCAACTGCAAACTATAAGAACAGGTCAAATCTATGTGCTCGAGTACATTTTAAATATCCATCTTCAGAGGCAAATTATACACAGAAATGTCTCTGTGACAATATTTTAAGAGATGACCATGTGTAAGAATAGCCAGTTGCACAGCCCAGGTTCTCCTTTCTGATAAATTTGTTTGACATTTGGTTGAAAAAAAAAAAAGGAATGATTTACTAGGTCTCAGCCAGAGAGGGTTTTAAGTCAAGTCACCCTGACTTTTATTAAACTTGCAAAGGTATTTTTTTAAACATCACCTCATTCATTTGAATGCAAAATTATAGGAAAAATAATTTCTAATTTCATTTTCCTGCTAAGGTCTAAAGAATGAAATTGGCAGTGCTATCAATTATTCCAATAGTGAACCCCAAATGAAATGAAATGCTGATTTACCTTCTCTGGTGAATCATGCAGGACACGAAACCACAATCCTGAAGTGAACCAGACCATCTGTCCTGTCTCCAGATGAGCTGAATTTGGTGACAAATCATTCTCCACACAAAGGAGTTTTCCTTTTCTGTCTTAAAGAGGAAAGTGTAACTCCTCCAGTGGAAGATGCAGAAAAGTATTTTTGCTTCTCATACTGTATTGCTGAAATATTTTGACTCTGCACCTAGATAAAGTAGTCAATAAATCATGACTTCAAAGGAGGTTTATCTCTCTGAAACTTTAATTCTCTCATTATTCCTCCCCTCCACACCCACGCTGTTCTGGGAAATCGGATGTTTCTTGGAAAGGTAGCTTTGAATGACATTTTCTGAGAAAATTCCTTCATCTTTCGACAATGCTACAATGCTGAAGCACAAAACACTGAAAGAATGGTAACTTTATATTTCTTGATGAGTCAAGTCATCAGTGAAAAGCTTTTGTCCCCTAAAATTCAACACTCAGTATAACAGTGGGGAGCCAGGAAATGTTTGCTCATTGGATGATGGGTGAATATTGGCACCAAAAGTGCCCCAGTGGTTAAAGTCCCCTTCCAAGTGCTGAGAGTCAAGGAGAAAACTCTGCTTACATTCAGTGAGGTGACACTCTCTCCTTAAAGAGAAAGGAAAGTTAAAGCATCTGTGTTTTGGAAAGAGCAAAATGCATTTTTTCACGCCACCTAAATTGCTAAATAAATTTATTGTTACCTTGACATAATTTCAAGTAATTACTTATTAAAATGCTTAAATTATTAGCTTGCCAGAGGGCTTTAAGAAAAATATTTATAAAGGCTGATAAAAGAAAGCTTTGTCCTATGGGGAAGACGCTGAGTCAGACACTAAATATGAAGGTAAATAATTCAAAGTCATGTTCTTGCAGAGCTAGCATAACACACAGGGAGCCAGATGCCACCGGGACTCTGGAATAATTTTCTCTTATGGTAACAGCTTATCACTTATGTTCCCAGTTCCCAGGCTGGAGTGAATGGAGCAGTGAGGCTCGCTTCACCAGTCAAGGTTGGCTTGGAAAAATATTGCTATTGCTGACGTTATCTCGGGCACTGTGTGTCCAGGGGTTACCTGTTGACTGCCTCTTTCATTTCTCCCAACAGTCAAAATGTTTCCCTCTTGTGATCCCCAGCAAATCAGGAAGTTTTATTTCTCAGGAGTACTGGTCCAGGCGCTGTGAGTTCCCTCACTTCCATCCAAACCTGCAACTTGTACGTGTAGGGCTTGCTCTTTGTTTGTTTTTTTGAAATCAGAACCCTATCGAATAACATCATCACATGAATAGTCAGAAGCAATGTCAACTCCTTAAAAAGAATTACATTGCAATGTATTTCAGAATACTGCTTTATTTACTTTTTTTTTTTTTTGGCTGTAGTCTCTGTAATACAAGTTGACTTTTTAATATGGGAATAGGTATTACACTGATTTTTTAAAACTATTAAAAAGTACCACAGGTAGATTCCACATTGTTTTCATATGTTTTTAACTTTTATGAAATCAATTGTCACTATTACCAGCATCTAAACAGATTCCTAGAGTCATGTAAGAAGGGCTTGTGGACAGGGCTCTGGATTGTGTCAAGGAAGGTGCACCTTGCAGAGCTCATGGTCAGAAGGACTGTGTCTGTACTGAGGAGCACTCTTCAAGGGGAATGACTGGGATGCTGATGGAGGGGATGCTGATGGAGAAGAGACTGCCCTCCCTCAGGGGGACCGCCCTGAAAAATATGTCAGATGTGGGCAATGGATGCCCCCGGAGTTTCACTCTCCTCCAATGGCAATCTTAAATGGCTTCACCCACTCAGTTAACTTCCCCCACGGCACCTTAAATGAGTCCTGGTTCTACCCTTGTCATAAGAAAATTATCAATCATTTTTTCTAATAGCCTATCACAATTTTTAAGATTTGGGACCCTCTGATTTTTCTCAATGTCCCCAGTACTTTGCAGTATGTGTAGCAGCCACTGTGTCTTGTGGCGAACAAGGGCATGGGTTGTGGCCTCAAAAATCTTCTTTCATACTCCAGACCTTAGCTCATTCTTTTCTTTAAACTCCAGAAGCCTTAGGTTCCTCATTTATTACATGGATATAGCAGCAGTCTCCCTTACAGGATTTTTCTCAGGATAAATATGATAAAACTTATGAAATGCTTCGGTACATAGCACTTCACAACTACTATCTATTATTTTTTCATAAAGATAACTTGC
Organism: Catagonus wagneri; assembly: GCA_004024745.2. Lineage (NCBI taxonomy): Eukaryota > Metazoa > Chordata > Mammalia > Artiodactyla > Tayassuidae > Catagonus > Catagonus wagneri. Next base: position 689,368 of record PVHT021183608.1, read on the forward strand.
CTTTTGGAAACAATTCTTGGAAACTGCTGTATTTGGTGTAGTATAGAGCTAAATCTCTGAAAGTTTATTTATACGAAGAGAATTTTTTTATTTTTTTTTCCTTTTTAGGTTATCCCTATGGCATATGGAAGTTCCCAGCCCAGGTATCAAATCTAAGCTGGAGCTGTGACCTATACTGCAGCTGCAGCAATACCAGATCATTAACTCACTGTGCCAGCCCAGGCTCGAACCTGCACCCCCACAGCTACCCAAGCTGCTGAAGTGAGATTCTTAACCCACTGCACTATGGCAGGAACTCCCTGAAGAGAATTTACAAACTCTCCTCCACTGAAGGCTACCCAAGACTCAGAAATGATTTATCTCTGAGAGAATCACAACTAGAAAACTGTGATTGCAGAGTGTGGTGTCTGATTGCTCCCAGTTTTTGCCAAATAAAGCCTTTTGGACAAAAAGAAAAAAATTCCACTAAAGGATATTTCCAAGCTCAACGATACAGAGAACAGACTGTCAGGTGGTTGTCAGAGGTGGGGGTGGGGGGAAAGCGAAATGGGTGAAGGGAGACAAAAGGCACAGACTTCCAGCTATAAAGTAACTAAGTCTGGGGATGTAATATACAGATAGCACTGTGACCACAGGTAATAACACTGAATTGCACAGTTAAAAGTTGAAAGAGAATGATCTTGAAAGTCTTCACCACAAAAAAAAAAAAAACAACTTTGTAACAGTGTATTATGATGGATATTAACTAGATTTACTCTGATGATCATTTCAAAATACATTCAAATACCAAATCATTATTTTATACACCTGAAACTAATGTTACATGCCAATTATACCTAGGTTAAAAAAAGATAAAAAGAACAATTCCAATATCAAATAGATTTATATATATCAAATATATTATATATATAATACACACACACACACACACACACACACACACACACAATCTGCTACCTCTTTTGCTGTCCTTCCTTCTCTTGGTCAAAAAGTGCTTCATATGCTCCGGACCGTCTCTTTCTTGACAGTGAGGAACTTAAATATTTGAAGATTAGAGATAATAAATTATCCATAGAGTTCTACTCTAAATTTAGTTTTGAAATGTTTTTGAATTCTTGAATTTTTTTTTAAGATGTCAACTCATCTCCCTTGCTTCCCACTCCCCCTCAGAAATACAAAGATTCTTTTACCAAGCCAAAGATATGGTATGAAAAAATCTACATTGATCTCACACGTTAAAGGAAGAAGAGGTATAAAATGTGTCGGTGCTTTCCACTTAGAAGCCATCATGGAGAACTGACCCCACTCATACACCAAACTTTTCAGTTCCTCACTTTGAGTTTTAAATTAATTTGCAAGTGAATTTTGTATTGCAGTAAGAATTCATGTTTTTAAAATCTCTACATAAATGGACATGCCTAAATGTTCAGCTTCTGAACATCCAGGAGAAACCCACGTGGTTCCTGCAGTCACTGAGCCAACCACATTCTCCAGGAAGATGTTACAGCATCCCAGAATTGGATACAGGAAGCCAAACCAATGAAAGAAAATAAAACCATAGTTCTGCCCTCCTCTGAGATCTGTGTTCCGTCATTAAAAGAATAAGGATTGGGAACACAGCATTTTCCTGAATTAAAACCGTAATGTGGAACTGTAGATATAAGTTTGGATCACAGGTGAAACCTTTTTTCCCTTTACCAGCTTTTGATCAAGACTTTGCACTGAGCACCCAGAAAATGAGATGAATCTTACGTGATCTCAACAGTCCTGGACCTTCTGTCAAAGCAGCTGGTGCTTCCACCCTTTAGCCAAGATGCTATTTCCAAGCGTCTAAGGAAAAAAGTACTTGGAAAAAGCATACAGGGGAAACTCCTGGACATTTTATTGTGCTTGAGTTAAAACTCACCTTTGAACCACCTCTCAATGATTTCCTTAAAAAAGAAAAAAAGCGAGAGAGACTCTAAGTGGAAATTTTATCTTAAGAAAATTCCTCAGAAATAAACTTACCAATACACGCAATGAATATACAAAAGTATAAACACTAAGTATTGATAAAAGAAGATTCAGGGAGCTCCTTTGTTCACAGACCTGATATTCAGCCAATCTTACATTGATTTGTTGTAACAGAGTTATCTCTTTTGACTTGTCTGTCATCCGTTTGGATTGTCTATGCTTTGCAGGATTGCTAAATATATTCAATGTCAGCTTTACTTATAGTCAGGTATCACAATGGGGTTTTATTTAATACAGCTGAAAAACACAATAAAACTATTTTAAATAAAATGGCAAAAAAAATCAGCCGTTGCTTTGCAAATTGGGGGACCTTTCTATAGTTAGAGTGTATGGTAATTTATTGCAATAACAATTGGAAAAAGTTTCTATGCGGAATAAAGTATTAGGTTCATCACGCAATTTAGACTTACAGATTAGCTGTGACATTGGATCACTCCAACTTTTCATTTCCACACATCACTGTGGATTACTGTGTGCTCTGAACTTGAAATATTACATCCAAGCAAAGTAGAACTAAAGTTTTTAAATAATTTCACGGAGAGACTCTTTCTAGAGCTTATGTTCAATTGCTATCTGCAGAAAGAAGTCCCAAGTTGTATCAACTACTCTCCAGGCTAGGTTCTTTCAAAATAACATGCTTATGTTTGTTGGCAATGAAGTATCTATATGAAAATTGATGAACACTGGCTAAATCACTTATTCTCAGATAAAGTCTAGGATAGATACAAATGCAAACTTTAGATTCTAAGAGCAAGCGTTACTCAGATTAGGACACATTAATGTATTAAGAATAATGAAATATTTAGATAAAAGTTGCTTAATATTGTATCTATTTTATGAGAATAAATGAATTAAAAATATAAAGCATTCGGATCAGTTTCAGGAAACATCAGCTTAAAGAATGCTGGCCTGTTCAATTTTCTCTAACAAATTTTGAAATAGATGATGCCTGTGGAGTGACATGATAAGAAGAATTCTGTAATGCTAAATTAAATTAAGAAAGCATTCTGTAAATATTTTAGTAGAAAAAAAATTAGGACAAAAAAGCAACACCATCATTGCAGTGAAAATAATGTAAACTTAGAAGTATCTGTCTTCCTTTCCTTACCTGAAAAAGTCATACTTTCATTATTGTAATCATTTAATTTATGAAGAGGAAGAAGTATGTTTAGGTTTTTTTCCTCCAAAAGCAAACATCCTCTTTCGCCATCTGGTGGCTAAAGACAGCAATTTCCATGTAGATGAGAAAACAGTTGAATTCAGCTTTAACAGCCAATTATGTTTAATGCTTACAGATTCATCCTACTGTAAAGATACACATATTTTCTTAACCAAAGTAAATATAACCGATTATTCAAATCACTCTAGCTGTAATATTTAAGGCAAGATAAGAAAAAATAACCAGAGCAATTCTTTAAAACAGAATTGAGACATAGTTCATATTGAAAGTTAGACTTAAATGTGGTAATGACAATTTACTTGACCTACATGTCTTTTGGCATAAAGAATTAACAACAGTTTTACTAAAATGAGGTTCAAAATAAGCATGGTAGATACAGTTTCAAAGAACTTTCAACATACAATAGTTATTATAATTGTATGCTGACAATTCACCATACCAAAAAGGATAATTTAGCTCTATATGGTTTGTTTCCTTTATAAATTTTTTCTTCAGTAAATTTTTCAATGTATTAGTACATTTTATGTATGTTAACTACTTCATTTCATTAAAAAATTAAAAATGACAATAATTTAATGTTTAATTTCTTTATTTTCTCCCAGAATATTTTAATATTGAAACCCAAATTGTTACTTTAGAGAAAGGGAAAAACAGAGAAACATGAAGAGACAAACATTTCGTTTCATTTAACTTATGGAATTGTGAGCAGTCACTTTTGTAGGCAACACTTTTTTTTCTTTGTAGAAAAGAAATAAAAAAACAAACAGCACCATTAAAGAATGCATGATCCCTGAATTCTAAACAAAACACTGTCTAAAAAGTCGTTTCGATGCTTGTTGCACTCCAGTCACATTTAGTCAGGTATCAAAGCAAGCATAACAGTATTAAATTGTAGCAGTCTGACTGTATCAACTGCTCCCCCTTCCGAGGATTTTACACACCTTTTCTGAGTTTTTCCTGTGGGAATAATATATTCTTTGGTAGAGGACTGAAGGAGGGTTTTGCTTTTCTGTATGCTGATATAAAATGTCTATGTACGGTCAGGGCCTTTTCCCCAATCTGTGTTTGTCATGCATGGTATGTTTGGGTTAATTTCACATTTTGCTATTACACTGTAAGAGTAATACCGCCTTTAAAAAAAAAAGGCATTAAATGGCTAATGTCAAACAGATGTAAACATTCAGAATACTGACCAAAGGAGGAAAAAAAAATACACACAAACACACATTAACAAAAAAAAAAAAAAGCTGTACTGAAAATAGAAATCAGATTAGGTTTCCATGAAGCGGGGGGTGGCGGGGGGCGGGGGGAATACAGCAGTACAAGAAAAATTATGGCAACCAAGTAAAGCACTTTCTTTGAAACATTCATGAACAGTACAATTACAACAAAGTTCTTCTACAGTCTAGAGTATTCTGCAACTATTCAATAGAGTATAAAGCAAAATAGCATGTGCTATAAAAAAAAGCAGCTCCTTTAAATTATAGTAAAAATGCTTTTTGTTCAATTTACAGTGACAAAGCATGAGGACTGAAGACGACGAGATTTTTATATTCAGTGACATTTTGGCTACATGGGCCCCTGACAGTCTGACGAGTTCCTTTTTTTAGGACTCTTCACATTGTTCTCTAGAAACATGGACAGTGACTCTGGGCTCAGCAGGCTCGCCCCCCAGGGCAGCGAGAGCAGTGCTGTGGCTTCCACACCAGAGACGACGTCACCCTTAACTGGGCTTCAGCTTCTGCCACCTGGGTCTTGGCCAGACCAAGGAGGAACTGGGAATCCAAGGCCACAGTAACTTCCCCTTTAGAAATTGTGCGAGTGTTTTTAAAGAACATGGGGCTGTAACAACCCGGATTTGTACTCTGGGCTGCGTTATGAAGCCCCATATGCACCAGCTTGTTGGTGTTTGTTTATTTTGAACTTAAGTGAGAACTTGCAAGTTCCAGAAGTCAACCAAACCTTCTATAGCTCATCCCAGAAACACACGACCACCACAAAGTCTTTATACCAACAAGGCTCAACCTCATAGGTTTGTTTTCAAGTTTTGTTCTTCAAACTAGACCTTAGCAGGGGAATAGTATATATATAACTATGGTGCTGAGTATACCAACGTTTCTGCTATTCTCATTTTGGGGAAGAAAAATTATTTTCATTCTGAAAATGAATTTGCATCAGAACGTTCGTATTAACATGCCCATTAAGTACCTAAATGTCTTTACACAAACTCAGGCATATGCATATCATAGAGGAGGGGGTTAGGGATAGCAGTTTTCTTCCTTCCCCTGCTCCAAAAGTGCTACATAGGGAAATACATCCTTCGTGATCATAATAAAAAAAAAATTACATGTTACATGTGCAAGCTCTATTCCTGATAGGGATAGCATAGTGTCCAATCATCAGGATAATGCACACACTAAATTTTGCACATTACACCACAACAACCATGTAGTAAATAACATACTCCATTTGCACATAGGCGGATAACCGTGAAAATCAGGAAACTAAGAACCTTCTCTCCTAATCCAAATATACTGGCTTCTGTATTTACCTTAAATGGCCACTTGTAAAATATCTCACCCACATTTTACTTCTGAATTTTTCTTTCCATTTTTCTAGCCCAAAGATATTAGTAAGTAATATAAACCATACGCAAACACAAGAGATTTAAACTGGGGCAAAAAAGAGCAAAGGGCAGAGAAAAATTACTCTTTGGACCAGGGTGATAGAATCCACACACGATCAGCAATTGACTCTCCAAACTTATTATGTGAAAAATCAGAATATAGAGAAGGACACTTTTCTTTATCCTCAGTAAGTAACTTGCAGGCAGTATTCCACGTCAGTCTCAAATGCACCTCACATGCGGAGTACAAAGGTTTTGTAGACCAGAGTTTCAACACGGTGTCAGTTACTGATGCGGTAGTGTTGAATCTGCTGGTGTAGACAGTATCTGACACTGGTAGAGTGGCAACGGAATTTGGAAGGAAGTGGCATGCAAGTGTCTATATTTTAGGGGTGCCCCTCTATGAGACTAGAGCATGCTCTCCTGAACCAAGATGACATCAGAGCCAAGTAGACCACAGACACACCACTGACAAGTACACCACCCACACCACCTGATGCACAGTGAACTCGGATTACGCTGGAATTTACACTGTGTTCCTTGAGAAGGGCTGGTTAAGTGCATTGTTAATATTCTCAGTGGTTAACATTGTTATTTTTTAATGTGAAAAACAGAAGTAACATCAACTGAAGCACTGAATCTTGGCCATGGAGGTAGGCCTTCTTTGCTAAGATAAATTATCTTTCACTATCAGCAATCTGTTATAAAAAATGATGTCTCTATCACCTAATGAAAATTGGCAACATCACAATAATAAATATGCAGGAAAAATTACCATGATTGATTACTATTAAAAAAAATCACGTTTTTTTTTTCTCCCCAGGAATGTAACGTCTATTCCTTCCAGTTAATTTTTAAGACATATTTTAAGGGAATGTCAAAAGTTAACGCTGATTAGCACGATCCCTTGTGAAAATAGCTGTCATTCTTACCCTGGGTACAGATGATTTTCCCCATTTTTTTTTTTTTAATTCTGCAGCCACACTCAATCGATGAATTAATGGTACTCCACATTTTGTGCTCTGTAATCTGAGGCTAAATGGACATGGTTTTTATTGTCTTTCATCTTCCCACAATGTGCATGTGCTTTTGAACTTGCTTTAGGGAACAGAGCCTCGGAACTACAGCTGTTCTCTGGTCAAAGTATATGGAATGTAGCTCAAATACTCAACACCCAGACTTTACTAGATAAACACTGACAATACTTGTAAGATGCAGTATCCCTTTTTCAAAAGCAGTTCCACTCCCCCAAATAGGAAGAATGCACTGAATTCATCTGAAGGGGGTGAGGGGGAATCAAAACATGCAACACTCAGAACAATTTTTAAAATAAGGGCTAGTTTGGAGTCAAATATAATTAACGTAGATCCTGACTCATGAGGGAAAAACCTGCTCAGAAAAATGTTGACACTCCAGCCTTCTATAGTCCCTTTTATTGTCAATGACACTTTAAAAAAGAGGTGGTCAACCTCTGCAAAATCGGGGGCCAGGATGCACTGGTCTGCAGTGTTTCCCAACTTTTAATATCTAGTAATTGTATCAGAGTGAATAGAATGGACCACTATTTACATTACAACCCATTTAGGTGTGTTTGCATACCCAGCATTTTGCTTGCTTGCAAAAAAAAATTTTAGGGAATTTTTTTCATTCCTGCTCTTAGAAACCACACAAGAAGCTCTGAAATCCTCTGGGCCGATGGCTCTCTGTTGGCCCACTGACCCTAAAAGTCTCAGATGTCAAAGGGCTGGAACCAGATTGCTGGGTGTGACGCCCACACTGCATTTTCAGGTAGAAGAGACATTTTACTACAATGTGTGTACCATGTCAAGGCAGGTCCAGCTAATCTGCCAGTCTCCATAAAGAGTCAAAAGGGAGGAAAGAATACGGACAGTGGAGTTCATTAATGGCATACCTCCTTTAATGTATCTTTGTGAGATGAGTAAATACAAGGAATCATACACTTAACTCAGATTCCCCTTTCCAAATATGATTTAAGGTAAAGGCAGGTCCAAAAGAGTCAACTCTGGAAGCCCTCGCTGTAAAGGTGAATCTACAGAAGAACGCATAACCACCTTAAATTGCTTTAACCGGTCTCTCTCTACATCTCCGTTCCTGGTAACCTTTAAGTAATTAAAAACGTCCTTTTCCTATCTACACCTGGATTAAAAAAAAAAAAAATGGAAGTGACCTGTATACACATGAATGGAGATTTTCCAAAGCTGCAAATGGCAACTAAATACGTAAAAGACATGCTGCTGAGCCCCTTGGCTGGGATGCGATCTCTCCTTTCCCAAAAACGCAAGAAAATAATCAGAGAAAAGATCATCTGTTCCAAAGCAAAATAAATTAGCATGGAATACACCACCGCGTTATTCAATTGGTTGCTGCTGACGCCGTTTGGCTTTTCCATGGTGAAAAGGGATACTGCATCTTTCACTCAGCTCTCATCGCACCACCAGGCAAGCTACACAGAGTTTAGAAGGCCCTATGCAGTCGTCGTGGCAGAAGGCCCCACAGCCTTTGCACACAATCATGGCTTTCAGCCGGCAAGAGCATTTCAGTTCCAATTCATCTGAGTTGCTGCTGTCGGCAAAATTCTGAACGGGCATCTGAGCATTCTGACCCGGCAGGCCGGTGGCGGGACTGGAGCCACTTCCCAAAATCCCAATGGACTTTTCGATGGCAGAGGCTGCCCTTTTGAAGCTCGTGCTACCGAAGTGTATTGTTGGATAATTTCCACAGAGCTGCTGTTGTTGCTGCACCTGCATCTTCTGAGCAGCTAATTGGGTAAAAGGCTTTTGTGGCTCAGAAAGCAAGTAGGAAGAGAAATCTGCATTTTTCAGCGCAAATGCCTTCAACTGTTCTTTCATTTCACTCTGGTCATAGGAAACTTGTTTCATGCCCAGTTCACAGCTGCTGCTTAAACCTTCCTCAAAAGAAAGAGGTTCCGATTTTATATTGCTACATATGCCCGCGGACTGCGGCCAACTAAGTCGCTTAGTGGTTTCCATGGTAACCGGTGGCTGTTTTTGATCCGATGGGACCTCAGGGTTAGGAAGAGGTGGAGGTAGTGGAGGC
>PVHT021183608.1:698364-733125 GCA_004024745.2 Catagonus wagneri
TGGCGGAGGCCGGCAACAGGGCTGCGGGGGGCACGGGGCCCCTGGCCGCCAGAGGCATTTGGTAGAACTGCTGTCTGTGGGAGGTGCCGGCGTCGGGGTGGAAGCCTCCGTTCTTGTCCACGTGAAACAGGTTCTGCTGGAAGCTGCACGAGGGGAGCAGCCGCTTCTGCTGTTTGACCTCAGGGCTGTGGGCGATTCTGTTCTGCAGGGGATGCTTGTTCAGCCACTCCTGCTTCAGTGGCTGGCCGTGACCCAGCTGGCTCATGCCGGAGTTGATGACACAAGGCACCCCTTTCATGTCCGGGTCCACCAGCAGTTTCCCTGGCTCACATTTCACTTGCGTGTGTTCCCCTCCAGTCCTGGCCACTCTCTTTTTGGGGTGGTTCTCCCGCTTTCGCATTTGCAGAGGTGCAAGAGCTCCCGCCAAGTAGCCCTTCCCGTCTGGATTGGGAGAGCTGGGGGGCATTTCAACCACGTTCCTCTCGGGGGCTGCTTTACCCATTGAGGTAGTTTGAAGAGGCAGAGGAAGCCTGCTGATTTCGAGCTTGGCCCCCAGCCTGGGCTGCGGTAACACTTTCTCCAAAGGCAGGTTGCCCTGGAGTAACTGTGTGACCAGGGGGTTGTTGGCCTCGACAGATGACAGGCGGCAGCTCGAGCTGCCGGCGCTGGGAACTCTTTTCAGGGGGTCGGTGGCCAAAGAGACGGCCTCTTCCACGGGGCCAGAGGCGGAAGCCTTCACAGTCTGCGTGGGCGGCCCGCTTGGGGCAGCCTCTGCCGCTGGAGGAGGCAGCTCGGGGCCAGGGAAGTCTTCAGTATCCATCCTGAAGCTCTTGTCCACGTCGTGAGGTTCGGACTTCACAGGGAGCGTGACGTTGGTGATGAGATTCCTGGGGTGAAGCTCCGACACGTGCGGGTAGCCGGCGTGCTCCGTCTTGATAGCCTGCGTGCAGCTCTGCTCCAGACACTCCTTCGGTTTGCTTGGCCCAGTGTGACTGAGCAGAGGCTGGCCCGTGCCCCTCAGCCCGTCGTCGCTCCAGCAGATCCGGCTGCTGGGCGTATACTGATTGCTGCAGGTCGTGTCTGCTTCACTTTTGAATGCGGTTGAGCCACGCGCTGGCTCAGCAAAGCAGTTACTAGGAGGGGTCCCCTCCCTTAATTTATCCGAAACCACGAGGGGGACCTCGCGGAGAGCCGAGCAGGCGGCCTGCATCATCTGACCGTCTTGTTTTGACGCAGAAGCAGCAATGAAACTAGAACCGTGATCTCCGCCTTCATTTGCCACTGGCTCGGGCCTGCTGATGACAGATACCTGCGGACAGGCCACCGGCTGGACGGCAGCCTCTGTCCTCCCAGACCGGCTCTGGAGGTCCAAGCTGCCTTCCGCACTCTCAATGGAGACAGTCAGCGACAACGTGGAGGTCAGCGTGGTGCTGTGGTCAACGATGACTTTACACGGGATCGATCTGTTTATGGCTGCCGGCGCGAAGCCCCCTGGGGGTTGCTGAGGTTTCCCAGAAGTGTCTGCCCTGTTCCGAGTCCCTGAATTTTTGTCCAAGCTTTCAGCACTTGGCTTGGGAGGACTCTCATAAGAGTTTAAGGTCAGCATGCTTCCAGTTAACACTGCGACAGGTGGGCGGGCCACCAGGGCGTCGGTGACTGCGACAGGGTCACCTCTCACAGTGGTGCCCATGGATATGGTGGCCTGTTCGTCACTCCCAGGCATGGCTATCTTCTCAGAGGGAAATCTGTGGTTCATTCCCGTGGGGGGGATCAGGACAGAGCTAGCGGAGAGATGGTTTGGCAAGCTGCTTCCAATGGAGGGAGGTGGCACAGAGGTGTACTGACCGGAGACCAAGTTCCCAGTGCTGCTGCTGGACACCAGTAACTGCTTGTCATGCAGAGGGCTCGCCTCACTGGAGCCCTCCGTGGCGGCCGGAAGAGGGGTGCTCTCCACACATTTTGGTATAATGGCTATGCATGGAGTGTCAGTTCCCTGGATGGTTTTTAACATGCTTAGCGTACAAGCAGAGATTGTGGTGTTTGCGCTGTCAACAGACATTAGGACAGAGGATTTATCAACAGAACTCACAAAGGGGTGTTCTTTAATTGCTCCCGACATAGCAGTGCTGCAAACAGACACGGGGACGGGATTTTTATTCAAAAGCATGGGCACACTGCTATTTTCAGAAGAGGTAGATGAAATAATTTTCTCAGATAAGTGTGACACAGGTCTGTTTTCATCAGAACTATGCACAGGTAAGTCCGGGGTGGTTTCTGGAAGTTTCATCGTGTTGAGAGACTGCTGTAATACAGCGGTGGTCTCCCGGAGGTGTGCGGCCTTGTTGCTGGGGGATCGGCAGTTTGGATTGACAATGATGACACCAGGTGAGCCTTCAATCTTTGCTTCCGGGGCAGAAGAGACTTCCAGGCTTGGGGGCCCTTCCTTTGAGCTGAGAGGAGGCAGCCGGGGCTCTTTAGGGGTCTGGAAGAGGTGGGCTCGGGCCTGATGCTTTGCAAAGAGCTTCGCCTTTGTCTGCTCTTTGATGTGTGCCAGGGTCCTGGCCTTTCCACCCTCTCCTGGGCTCCCCATGGCTCCCGAGACGATGCTCGCCGCTGCCGCTACGGCCGCTGCTGCCGCCGCCTCTCGTTGGGCCCTTGCTTGCTGCGCTCGGGCCTTGATGTCCGCGAGGGTCCTGGCTCCAGTGTTCCTCCCGCCACTGACGGACGTGCTGGGGGACCCGCGAGACTCAGGTTTGGAGACTGGTTGGCTCTTGATAATGAAAGGTGGCCCGATTTTGGAAAGCTGGATCTACAGGAAGGGGAAAAATGGAAAGATAAGGTTCATGTACATGATCCCAGAGGAGGCACGTGGCAAGGCGAGGGAGGGGCATAGCGGCATTGTCTCATAATGCGGGGCGACCTGAATCCCTCAATGGGACTCTGGGGTATCAAGCAGCAATCCATGCAGCACGAATGTGAAAATTAAAAAATTTAATCTCTGGTTTTCATCTATAAAATATCAACTGGTGACTTCACTTGGCACAGAAATGAAGCATCTTAAAGCCTCATATAGACAGAAACAAAACCCAGGCTTCTTAAAATGAGGTTAGCTTAAAAAGACTTAGACATATTTAGCTTTCAAATTATCTTCCTTGCTGGCGTGAAAAAGTGGAACCTTATCTCTATTTGAGTTTAATTACTCTTAATTCGACACCAAGGACAAAGCTCTACCCAAGAGTCAAGACACTAGAATTCTGAGCCTGGCCTGACTCAAAGGAACACTCAGGCAAACCACTGTGCGCTCTGGTTTCTCCAATAACCTCCTCGACTCAAGAGTTTCTGTAGCTTTTATGGAGTCCTGTACCATCTAGTGTGTCTCGTACATAGATAATAAGCACACACTAAGCATTTGTAAACTCAGTTGTAAAATGAGGCCAGTTATTTCTGCTGTTTCCTTCACAGATCTGTTTTCAAGATGCAATGAGGCTGTATTTGTGAGAGAGCACTGCTTTCCACAGGGATATTATTATTATTTTCATGAAAGCAAGGACAACTCTGGTTTTCTGCCTCTAAAAGAAAGTACTGGGGTGTTCCTTTGTGACTCAGCAGGTTAAGGATCCAGTGATGTCACCATGGCAGTTCAGGTCACTGCTATGGCATGGGTTCAATCCCTGGGCCGAGAACTTCCGCAGGCTGTGGGCACGGCCATATGGGTTGGGCAGTTTCTTTGATACTGGAAATCCACGATTTGTTGAATTTCATAAATGTCCCAACCCACAGTGTTTACCTATTCATGCTAATGAAGAGTCATCGCCAGATTCATGAGGCATAAAACCTAATGACCAACATCCCACAGCACTGCCTGTGATGCTCAGTGCATCACAGATTTGCAGAGCCGGGAGGGATATGGTTAAAGCCCTTCATTGTCAGATGAAATAACTAAGCCCCTGGAGACAGCCTGCCCTTGCTTCCTATAACCAGGCAGTAATAGTCTCTGGGCTGCCCATTCTGAGCGGTTGACATGTATTATGCTTCTTTTCACTTTTCACTCTAGGAAAATTTTTTCCTAGAAAACTTACATCTCTCTTCTTAATACACATAAATCTACATATACTGACATCCTAAACACTTGACACCTACTGCAGGATTGTATCAGTTTGGAATTAGGTTTTAAAACTCTTGTAGATGGAATCATCTCCCTGAGCTATCTCATCTCTCATTTTCAAACTTGGGATGTCTCTCTTCTAATCCAAAGCCTCCAAAGAAAGATGTATTTAGAAAAAGAATTCCGTTTTTCCTTTTTAAATATTTCCCTTAGTTTAAAAATCAAGAACATTAAACCCAACAAATACCAAATACACTTATTATTTCCATCTATCAATCTTTACATAAAGTGTATATCACTTTGAAAATAAGCTTCTGACAAAACAAAATTAGACTGGAATGTTTAAATATATTTCCTATGAGAAGCCTGCTTATATTTTTCTTTCCATTGCTTCAGAAATTAAAATGCAGATCAGGGTTTTAACAGGAGCTTAATGTTCATCTTTCATATCTCTAGGACCTTACTTAACAGGGACAGTTTTATTAAACAGAAGAACTACGATCACACTCTTAAAAATCGACCTTAGGGAGATCATGAATCACAAATTAAAAGTAGATGTCAGAGCAGAGCAAAACAAAGAGAAGGAGATTAAGAAAAACAAAGCTTGATTATGTTTATAATTCTAGACCAATCCTGTAATGGAATAATTCATTTTACTGTAGTAAAATATAAACAGACTGAGATAAAAGCATGAAATAAGTATAAAGTATAGGGGATAGGAATTTTCTTTTATTAAACATAGAGTTTCTTCCGAATTAACCTTAATTTTCAGTTTACTCAGGCAGAGTCCATTTATATAAAAAAAGGTTGTTTTCTCAGAGTTAAAAATCTACCTGGGAGCAAAATAAAATATATCAATAGGATTGTTTGTCTATAGGCTTTATTATTTTGTGAAGTTAAATACTTCTTTACTATCTTGGAAATAAAATAGTAGGATTTGTACACCTATATGTCCATTGCATTTTCCTCAGGCTCTGGCAGAGCAATTTCATTGATTTATCCAACGGATATTTAATAAGGCTCTTTCAGAACCCAGGGCCTCTCTGCCAGGCAGTGAGGGTGTTCAGTGTTTGCTGAAAAATGAATGAAGGAATACCTTCTTTTCTTGAATACATGCCTCTGATTTCTGACTACTTTCTCCTGTCCTACTTGACTTTTATAAAATCCTGATTGATCTTCCAAATTTTCCAGGTTTACGTAGGTCTCCGTCCTATACCTCTGAGTCCCCCAAAGACCCTGTATCTCAGTGGCCTGTGGGTCCCTCCAAGCCCTGTTCTCCCTCCCCACTTCTTTTTCCTTAAACGTCAAGCTCTAAATACAGACATGTATCTGAACTTATCATATGAGCTCAATACCATCTGAAAAAGGACCATCTAATATTAGACTGGTGCTGCGAGTATTAGATTTTGAACTATTACATTTATTTTGGAAAAATTAAGCATCTAAATAGGAAAAGCCTATCTATGGAATTTCCCCCTTTTTTTTTTTGCTTTTTATGGCCGCACCAAGCTAGAGGTCGAATCGCAGCTGCCAGCCTATGCAACAGCAACGCCAGATCCAAGCAGCTTCTGCAACCAACACCACACTTTGTGGCAATGCCAGATCCTTAACCCACTGAGTGAGGCCAGGGATCAAACCTGCATCCTCATGGATACTAGGTGGGTTTGTTGCAACTAAGCCACAACAGGAACCCCCTGGAATTTCCTTTAAAAAAAAAAATACCATACCTTGAGAGGTGGAACCCTTGGTTCCTCTCTGGGCGGCTGCTCTTTCTCAGGTGGGCTGCCGGATGAGATGCCCCGGTTTGACTGGTCGTCTTCTATCCTAGCCCGCTTCTCCTTACAGATCCCAAAGCTATGATGCTCTGCTGTTTTTCTCTTGGAGATCTCAGATTCTCGGCTTTCATTTCTTACCCCCTCTGGGGACTTGGAGGGTTCTGGCAACTTGGAAGTATGGGGGGTCTCCAACCGATTCTGTGAGCTCCCTTGCTTATGCATTTTATTTCGAGAGCCTTCTGAAAACGACGCCTTATCCACCGCAGAGACATACTGCTTGTCCTGTAATTTCGCCAGCGGGAGCTCGTTTCCCTTACTCTCTGTCTCTTCAGAAAAGCCAGGTAATTCCAAAGGTGAAGACACCCCTTTCTTTTCTGCCCTCTGCAGGACATTATGATTTTTAACAATTATCATTTCTGTCGAAGGAAGTTCTGGAATCGAAGGAGGATAGGGTGTCTCGGTTTCAACATGTGATTTACAGGGCTGTGGATTCAGGGTCTTACTGTGCAATTCTTCGGTTGAAAATGCTTCAGGAGCAATGGAAGAAGAGCCCATTTGGATGGGTTCAGAAGTATTGGATAGAGTCTTCTGCTGAGAGATGAGGCTCTCTCCCAAGGGCTTGGCGGGGGCAGAACCTTCATCTTTTGGTGGGGTGAGTGGTTCTTCGGGTATGGAAGTTGACTTCCTTTGTTGATGCACCATTCTGTCATTCGTGGAAGAACTGGAGATTGGAGATGTGTCCGAAGGAAGTGGCAAACTGGATATAAAAGCGGTCTCAGATGTGAGAAGCATGGAAGACACTGAAGAAGTTTCTGATGTCAAAGGTAAATCGGACATGGGCGATGTTTCTGACGTTAATGGCAAATTTGACACTGGCGATGCTTCAGATGTTAAAGGCAGATTAGACATCAAAGATGCTTCTGATATTTCCGGTGATGTGGATACTGGAGAGATTTCTGACATCAGAGATGCATGAATATTTTCATCCGTGGGGTTTCTCTGATTATATTTGTCGACATTTTCGGTGCTGGACACTTCGGAACAGAACGTTGTCTCGAGGGAGGCTGGAGTACAGGATTCTTCGGAAGTGGACTGGGTTTCCCCCCCTGGGGATGTCAGACTGGTACAAGCTCCCTCTGGGCTCTCAGAGGAGAAGGAAGTCTCAGAGATGCAGGCATTTTCCGAAAGCTGTTCATCAGGATCACTCTGCAGCTCCATATCTACAGCGACTCCTTCAACTGGAAACTGACCTTCCAAAGAAGATGACCCTGCTTTTATTTCTGGAGTGTTGGTCTCTACTGCAGTTTCTGGCTCCTCATGTCCCGTGTCACTGACATGCGTCACAGATGAAGTGGAAGGAATGAGAGAGTCACAGACTTCCAGCTGATCGATAACAACTGACATTTCTTCCTGGGAAGATTCTGATTTCTCTTCCACCTTAACTTCAATATGAGGCAAGGTTTCTAAAACATCATTCATTATAACACAGGATTCCAAGTTATCTTCAGGAGGTGCTATCTGGGGCTCTTCATGGCAATGGGCTGGACTTTCCAACTCCTCAGGAAATTCGGGTACCACCTTGTGATTCTCTTCCTGGCATTCACAGATGCTAGTCTCCACCTCTTCTGCAATTTCTTCCTGAATCACAGATTCTTCAGGGATCAAGATGTCCTCTGATTCTGATTCAGTCATTACATCTTTTCCGACATCTACCATAGGACAAAGTGTAGCACAGAAATCAGACTCTGGAGAGGCTGGACTTTTCATGCTTTGTGGCTGGTGTTCTTGTGAGGGAGTCTGTACTGAAAGACTGGGAAGGCCAGAGGTCCCACATGAAGAACTACTTTCAGCTCCATCCTTGTTTGGTCCAGATGTTAGCTTTATAGATTCCTCTCTTGACATGCCCAACCTGAACAGAAAGTAGAAATATTAAATTACCGTTCAACTACAAAACATGACAGGTACAACTTGGATCTCTCACCAAATACAGAATTGAACAGAAGTAAACTCATCGAATTAATTTTATAATCACTAAGTAACACGCTTAAATTATATAAACTAATTTATGATGGCTTAGTTTTTCTACTGCTTTTATAATCATAACTAAATTGAACTCTACTTCTGCATAAGAGTTACTGATTTTTATTCTGTAAGCAAGGAGATACAAACGTTTTCCAGTGTTAGTAAAAGAAAATAACTCCATACTACAACAGTTTTAAAAATATGGAAAGAAAAGCAAAAGAATGCATAAGATCTCAATTTACTCAGAAAGTAAAAATATATTCAATTTTTGAGAATTCTTAAATTTATTTTTTATTAAAGGATAGTTGATTTACAATGTTGTGCCAGTTTCTGCTATATAGCAAAGTGACCCAATCATATATATATATATACATATATATATATGTATATATATATATATATACATTCCTTTTCTTATATTATCTTCTATCATGGAAGAGACTGTATGTAGTTCCCTGTGCTATACAGAAGAACCTCACTGCCTACCCATTCTAAATGTACTAGTTTGCATCTACTAATCCCAAACTGCCAGTCCAAAAAATGTCTTCATAATAGAAAACTACAGTCTTCAAAAGATGCAACATAGTCAAATAATTAAGAACTCTAGAAGATGAGTGTGTTGTCACATCTTGAAATTGAAATGACTTCCAAAAATTAACTCTTAACCCAATATAAAAGGTGTATTAATCACCTTATTTTTGTATCTAAGTGTCTAACCTAAGACGATATGGAAATTTCACTAAAGAATACCAAATATATTCAGGGTCATCGAAGTTTTGATTCTACTAGGTTACATTTGTGTTAGACAAAACTACTAAATCTTTCACGTAGACCTCTTACTGTAAAGATAGTCCATAAAACGATAGTACAGAGTATCAAGAAATAGCCCAGCCTAAAGTGCAGGTCATAAGGCAAAGCTAATCAGAATTACAATCAACAATATTGTAAATCACGATTTCCAGTCATACTAAGATACGTATGCTGTTCTAAATGCAGTTAAATTAGAATACAGGCAGTTACTAAGATAAGCAGAAGTCAGAACATTTCCAGAAGAAGAAACATGAAGAAATACAGCTCTGGCAGGAAAATACCTCAGTGAAATCTTCTTCAACCTTTCACTTAAATTAAGTCCTCAAAATGAAAGGGAAATAAAACTGAATACACTTTTGGGGTATTTGATCACTGACATTTATTAAAATGAAGGAGGTAGAAAGAAGGGTGAGGATACCTGCCTTCACAGTCTCTTCTCTTTCAGCTTTCTTTAAGATGAGTTTGAATTAAACCACAATTTCTATTACATTGAGGAGAACAGAAGAACTACACTACAGATGACTTTACAGCAGAATAGTCAGCTAGAAATTAGGTTTCTTGGGGCTAGATAAGGCAGACATACCACAGATACCATGTTAGATGTGGAACACACAGAATCTATCCACTGGCAGCCGATTTTCAGCTAGTTGATTAATAATAATATTATTGAATATCACACATATATATATATATATATATATGATATATACCTCCTATGGAAAACAGCACTGTATAAAATATACATGTAAACATTTTATAATTTTTCATGGGAAAACAGATTTAAGATGGAATAAGGCTTAGAAGGAGGATGCTCACAGCACACCCCAGAACCACACAAAGGAAAACCCTGCCTTGCAAAAACCCAGACCGCAAATCAACAGACCAAGTCCTCTGATTTTGAGTTAGCATTTTCATGGGATCACTATAAGTAACTAAAACAAATGCAGAACAGAACGGTATTATAGGCAGAGGAAAAGTTAATAAGAACCAAAATAAAGACCTCCAAGAGTAGAAAACTAAACCAGACAGATCTTAACTAAAGCCAAGTTTCATTGGTAATATTCTTGGGAAAAATTAGAGCAATGAGAAGGCACGTGGTGTAAGTCAACTGAACATTATCTGATGGTGGGAACATATCCCTGCCATACTGAGGGAATGCAGGTAATCTGGAAGTAACAAAATTAGAAGGGCTTCCAATGAAATGTCCAAAATGCGCCAGTCATCCAATATGTAATCCAAGACAGAAAAAGACACACAAGAAGTCCAGTGTATAAGGGGACAGAAACTCTATGGATAAACTACAGCAAGCAAAGGGTCAATCAAGTACAAGAACTGTCTGGATTCAGAACCCAAAGATGCTGATGAGGAGTCATTTTTACTCACAGTCTGGCAGTCGTCATCTTCCAGGGCAGGGCTCAGTCTCTAACCTGATATCCGTGAGAGTCTATGGAGCCCCCAAATTTCATGTAAAAAATTATAGGTGAGTGAATTTTTCTGGGAAGGACTGGCAGGATTAAGACACTGAGCCAATTACTTAACTACATGGTCTAAACCGAGAGGAAATGACTTAGTTTCACCGCCTCTCAGTTTGCTAAACCCTTTGGAAAATAACAACAATAATAATGGTATGCACCCTATAGGATTGCTGAAAGGATTATGTGAAACAATATTTGTAAAGCTCCTAGAAACATGTCAGAGCCAGAGGATGCTCGATGATTACTGGCTGACTGAGGAAATGCTCTCTGTGTGGTCTCTACAACGCAGGCTCTGTGGCATCTCGGATGGTGTTCGGCAGAGGTAATGCTGGAGGAAAACGGCTGAATTGATAAAAGAACAGGCCCAACATGCAACAAAAATTAGGGACCTGTGCTTTGGAGATAATGAGCTTGGTTATGCTTCTGCCATTACTAACAAGAATACCGCCCTCACTCCGTTTGTCAGAAAAGACAAGCAGGCCTCTGAAGTAGTCTTCAATGCCATCTTCCAGAGTTCTTTTTTTTTTTCTTTCCATTTTTTTTTTTTTTTTTTGGCTACGAATGGTGCGTGGAAGTTCCCAGGCCAGGGATCGGACCTGTGCCACGGTGCCACTGCTGTGATAATGCTAGATCCTTAACGCCGCTGGGCCACAAGGGAACTCCTTCTAGGGTTCTTAATCAGCATGACGGGTAAGCATCTGAAAATACGGATTTCCAGGCTCAACTCCTGGATATCCCCCATCACTATATCTGGGGTGGGCGTCAGAAATCTGTATCTATTTTAAAAAGCGCCAGTGAGGACTGCGATGCAGCCAGGCTTGAGTCACACTGCTGGTCACTGTGTAAGAAGGCATATAATTAGCTGGCCACAATTTTAATTTTTGAGAAAAGACATCAATGATCTCCTTTTAGTTTCTGAAATATGTCTATGCACCAAGGTCTGGGCAGCAAGTGATAAGGAGTCTGTGTACTCACGCTTATGAGGGCTGCTGTTCGGGACAAGTCGCCAGAGGCTCGCCTACTCCGAGGAAGCAGGCTGCCCATCACGGGGTTCCTTTGTATGGGGATCGCTCACACGAGACTCCCCCCGACAGTTTTCCTCATTTATGGGGGCGGGGGTGGGGGTGGGAAATTAGATCAAATGGTACAGGTTTTGTTGCCTGCAACCGTTTCAGTGTCTCTTACACAAAACAAGGCCTTCCAAGAGTCAAATGTGTATCTGAAGATTAAAGATACAGAATTACAAATCCCTCTACGGGGGACCATGTAAAGTCATTGTCAACTGTCAGCTCTTAAATCGCTGTTTCCTTCTTAGGGGTCTTATTGTGACACCTGAATATTGCCCAAGTAAAGTATGTCCCTGTTACCTGGGAGGCAATGGAGAAACTGCTTTTAATTTAGTTCAGTTACCACCACACTTATGTGCAGCTGGTATTATTTTTAAAACACACGTACACGAATAAAAATAATAAATTAAAAAATGGTTAGACACGGAGAGGAAAATGGGTAGAGTAAATGGTACTATCTCAGGACCCCCCGAAATAAGGATGAAATTAATATACATGCAGAATTAACATTTTTTGAAAAAATGAGAGAATTTGTGTCTGAGATTACTTATTGCTAATGCATTCATTAATGAAAATGCTTGGATAAAAAACATGAGATTTTTTTTTCCTAAAATCTGGTTAAGAAAGCCCAAACTGACTTCTATAGGCATTCATGTGCTATTTTCAGTCCCCAAATGAATTTTCATGGACACGTTATAAACCCTCGAAATGCATTTTTTAAAAGTTAAGTGCTGATGTGCCACTATAATTTTACCTGCAATTTCTTACACTGAGGGACTATTGGCTTCTATCACGGGTTTATTAAGTTTTACAGCATACGAGTGTGCTATGTGATGCAGAGAATTACATTTTCAGTTCCTTCTAAGAGAAGTGAGGGGGGAAAAATGCTCTAGTACTTACTTTTCTCCATAAAACCGTTCAAAGAATTTTTCTTTCCAAGGTTCTGTTTTCTTTTCCTTCTCAATTTCTTGCCTTATCCGCAACTGCATTTCTGGAGTAAACTCTCCTAGAAAGAAAATGCTTAGATATTGGGTAAAAGCTGTCATATCTTTTGCCAATTAATAAAGAGGACATGTAACTACTATGAGTAAACTTTTATGGATGTCGAAAAGTAAAGGCCTGAGTACTGATAATATTTCTACAGTTTCTCTTTTGAAGAACATTACTCAGTCATCAAGTCATAGATGAATTTTAAAGCATTTAGCAAATATACCATGTGCTAAGGGTTGAGAAGGAAAGAGTGTATATTGATGTCCTTGATGAAACCAGTCTGGTGAAAGAAAGAGCACACAGGTGACTATAAAAATACAAAGTTGAAAGCCCTGTATGGGCCATAAGAATCAATGTAGTGAAAGTATAGAAGGGAAGGCACTTAATTCTGCCTGAATCGATTAGGGAAGACCATAAATAGAACCTGATTCTTCTTGAAAGATGAGCAAGCTTTCATGAAGTTATCAGCTCACGAGGTGCAGAGGTATGAATACGCGTATGTATGTTCTTTCCAGCGGCTAATGGTGAGTAGAACATAGGATGAAATTAAACAGGAAAGATCAGGTTGCAGCCAATTACCCAATACACATTTTTTTTGGTCTTTTTTTTTTTGCCTTATCTAGGGCCGCGCCCGCGGCATATGGAGGTTCCCAGGCTAGGAGTCTAACAGGAGCTGTAGCCGCCGGCCTTCGCCACAGCCACAGCAATGCGGGATCCAAGCCGCGTCTGCGACCTACACCACAGCTCACGGCAACGCCGGATCCTTAACCCGCTGAGCGAGGCCAGGGATCGAAGCTGCAACCTCATGGTTCCTAGTCGGATTCGTTAACCACTGAGCCACGACAGGAACTCCTACCCAATACACATTTTAAAGAGAGCCCTGAACTTTCCCTACAAGAGACAGAGGGAGCTCTGGTGGTGTTCAGTGAGGGAGCAATATGACCAAATAAGCAACTTAGAAACTGGCTCGGAGGCTACTGTTCAGCGTAGATAAGAGATGGAGACAACCATGAGGCCAGCACCGTGAGAATGCTGAAGAGGATTCAGATTCAAACACAAGTCACAGTCCGTAAGCAGATGGACCCGGGGAGAAGGAAGAGGAACAAAGACACCACCAAGGTTTCTAAGTGAGGAGCTATGAGGAAGAGAAGGACCTTCACAGACAGGAGGGAGAAGAAATAGCAGACGTTAAAAAGGAGAATAGTTTAATACTGGCCCTTTGGTTTTAAGGTGCCCCATACTAGGAACATCCATCAGGCTTTTGGAATGGAACACTGAGGGCTGGGAAACAGGAGTTAGAGCCAGATTTGGACGTTTTCAGCATCTGGGCCACAGCTGAAATCATGGTGGTGAGTGGGGCCGCTTAGAGTATAGGTATGGTTACTAAAGTGGGTACCATGGCAGAGACCATTTACCATCAGATGGGAGAACAGGAGCTTCCTGGAGGAAGCTGAGAAACAGCTGTCAGAAAGGTAGCCCCAGGACACAATTGAAAACATATTATGAATGTCTAAGGGAGATGGTTTCAAATTGGATGGGACAGAAAACAAATGAGATAGTGGAGAGAGAACATGAAATGTTAAGGACTGGGAAGAGAGGAACGTGAACTCTATAATTAGAAAGCCCTCCGTGGTCTCTAGAAGGGCTTCTACCTCCGCTGTGTCTGGTGAGTGGGGCCCAATTATAACAATGCGAGTGGTTAGGGGAATAAAAATGCGTAGCATTGGGTATTTTTTCATCTTTCAAGAAGGCTGGTGACAAAAGGAAGGATAAGGTGAAGTGGTGGCTTCAGGGGAAGACAGTATTAAAAGATTTTTCAGGCTCTCAGTTATTGAGTGAATATGTAATACATCAAGCACATAATTAACATTACTATTGCAAAGAAAATCTTGCTGTATCAAAATTTTATTATTAAGCTCCAGATAACGTTATGCCTTCTTAAAAACTACTGGACATCAAAAACACCAAGTACAACAAAAGAATTAATGAATTCATTTGAAACAGGATGTGAGTTTTTATAAAAATATACTTCATGGGGGGGTGACTTAAATATCAGAGAAAAGTGCAAATATAATACAGTATGCATACTCAAATATGTCAAATAATAATGGAAAACAGAAATTTACCTTCTGCCAGTCGCTGTTTCCAGCCTTGTGCTGCATATGCAAAGAATTCATTATTTAGAGCTGAAGTACTGAGGCGTAAAATTCCATCACTTCCCATCTAGGAAATAAGCCGACAAAAACAAGATTCCATCAAGAATAATTCAAAGCAAAAGTATGTAGGAAATAAGAGAAACTGAGGGTGCATGTGTGTGTGTGTGTGTGTGTGTGAGAGAGAGAGAGAGGGAGAGAGAGAGAGAGAAGGAGAGCAGGGCAGGAGGCAGGCAGGAAAGGAATCTAACAAAAGATGAATCTCCTACTAGGAAAACAGCACTGTTGACAGTGACTATTATGATTAAATTCATCAATTTAAAGGAACTCTGAATTAGGCATTCCCATTATTAATGAGGAGTATGACACTGATGAGTATGTGGTTAATCAAAAAAGTTCTATATCTTTATCATTTTAACATGCCTTAAATGGTACCAAATTAAAAATCAACATTGGTGTAAATCTTTAGAGTAAGTGCTTTAAATTAATTTTCCTAGAATTTTTGAAAACTAAAGAAATTCATTCTGATCACTTGGATTCTTCTGTTGTCTGAGGTTTAGAGGGCAGAAAGTTCTTAAACCTATTAAAACAAACACTGTCTTATATACCCTCTTCTCACCTCTTTGGATGCACACACAAAAACAGGTATACAACAAAGTCTAAAACCTTGGAATTCCCTCTGTGGCATGGTGGGTTAAGGATCCGGTAGTTTGTCTCTCCCTGCCCTCCAAACACCATGAGTAGCCACTACTTTTTTTGTTTTTTGTTTTTTTTTTGTCTTTTTGCCTTATCTAGGGCCGCACCCGCGGCATATGGAGGTTCCCAGGCTAGGGGTCTAACAGGAGCTGTAGCTGCCGGCCTACACCACAGCCACAGCAACGCGGGATCAGAGCTACATCTGCGACCTACACCACAGCTCACAGCAACGCCGGATCCTTAACCCACTGAGCAAGGCCAGGGATCGAACCCGCAACCTCATGGTTCCTAGTCGGATTCGTTAACCACTGAGCCACGATGGGAACTCCATGAGTAGCCACTCTTTAAAGCCCTAATGATAGAGTGGACTTAACATGAACTACAACGCGATCTGAGTGGTACAGAGGCAGACTGCCCTGGACATCTGTAAAGCCCATTCCATAGCAGCTGTGGGAAACAGCTCACCCATCCAAACAGCCATCTACCCAAACCTGTGACACTCTAGGCCTTTCTTGGAAGCACAAAGGCCTTTGAGGTGTCACACAGATGAAGCCTGGAAATGGGAGAGACGGGCCTGTGCTCGAAGGCCTCACTCTCCCGTCTTCCTTCTGTGGCTCATTCTACATATTTTCTCAGAGGGTCCCCCCCCCCCAGTAGATTTGAGTAGTAGTTGTTCAGAGGGTTTTTTTCTCTCCTTGCCTCACACTGTCCAAACCCAGCTTCTGCTTCCAAACTACCTGAACTTAAGTTCTTGTTCCAGGCTTCACTTTAAGATGGCAGGGGCAAGTGAAACTCCTAAGGAGTCTGGGCTTCATCCTCTGTGGGGAGGGATGGGGGAGTGATGTACCAGAAGGAGAACCCGAGGCCTGAGGCAGGGCTGGACTCGGGACGGGGCCCCCGGTTAAGTGGCCTCCAGGTCCAAGCTCAACTATCCTGCACATGTATTGCTTTTGTCCGAGTCTGCCTTGAAGGTGGGAAGCACTGCTCCAGGTAATGGAACACTTCTGCCTGGGAAGAGCCTAGAAAGATTTCTTAAAAAGATGACTTCATGAGCAGTGAAAAGGATGCGATGGAGAGTAAAAGACAGACACTAGCAGGATAATGAAAATACCTTCATAAAAGATGATCAAATAAAGGCAAATGTGAGAGCTCCTCAGGACGGGGTGAAGGGCTGTAGGACTGGGGGTTGTAAGGCTCTGGACTAGTATTTCAGGATGACTCTGGGAGGTGGGGTGGGTGTCAGAGGCAGCCAAGCTTAAGGACAAGTCTTCAGAGGCTGCTATCAGTAGGTCGAGCAAGGACAGGAAGGAGGAGGAGAAGACGGTCAATCTCAAGGATCGGCCTCTAAGAAGTCTGAGATTTTCTGTGAATATTGACTCAGTATCGCTCCCCATGGTTTGGGAGCCTTGAGAAAAAGCAATGCCACCTACAAAGAATAAAAGGGAAGAGGTATTCTTATTGCACGGATTTTAAATAGGACTCATAAGTGGAAGCAAGTCCCCTGAAGAGCAAAAGAAATTGGTTTGCTATGAAGTGTGTTTATGGAAGGCAGGGTAGAAAAGGTTAGATTTTCTACATTTGAGGACACATATGGTGTCTTATAATTTGGAGCCTGTGCACAATGCCTATTATATTGCAGGTATTCCGTAAATGTTTATTGGACTGTCTTTGCTTTGAATAATTGAAAGATTTAAAATTTAACTCCACTAGTTGACATGCAGGATTTTAGTCTGGTGCATTTTGCCAGGCCGGGGTGCATGATTAGCTATTAACTGAAATCTCAGCATAATTTCAAGACACAAAGAAATACTAGATCCAGATTATTAAGTTCTGACAGAGTCCCAAGATTTCAGCACAAGAAAATGCAAGTCAGTGTGAAATAAACACTTTCAAGAATATGGAAGCTGGGGTTCCTGTCCTGGCTCAGTGGTCAACGAATCTGACTAGGAACCATGAGGTTGCGGGTTCGATCCCTGGCCTTGCTCAGTGGGTTAAGGATCTGGCGTTGCCATGAGCTGTGGTGTAGGTCACAGAAGAGAGTCGGATCCCATGTTGCTGTGGCTGTGGTGTAGGCCGGCAGCTACAGCTTCGATTGGACTATTGGACCCCTAGCCTGGGAACCTCCACGTGCTGCAGGTATGGCCCTAAAAAGACCAAAAAAAAAAAAAAAAGGAATATGGAAGCTACTAGCCCTGGAGGAAAATGTTTTTCTTTTGAAACAGAAAAATAATATTGATGGCCAGGCTTCCAGCCTGAATGAGACAGCACAATTAAACACTAGGACTAAATTAGACTTAGGAAATATGTGCCAATAAAACTTTTAAAATACACTATTAATTTTATGGCCTTTAAGAAATACTGTCCACGAGACATGGCATTTTAATGAGCTGGAACAATAAACATTTCTGGAAGGTTTCTTTATTTATCACTGGGCTATGAATTCTTGTTTTTCTGATTACCCATAATGGAAACAGTCATTCCAAAACCTCCCCTCTCTTATAACAAAGTTTCTAACAACATATTGATAAGGTAGGATTCTTTTGTAACTAGAAGGAGAAAAATTCTGACTGTGCTAATTGTTACAGAGGAAAATAATCAGCAGTAAAGGAAAACTTATTCGTACAGAAATCCTTTTATAAAGATTTAAATCTCTATTAGCGAGTCTATCATTTGCCTTTGGTGTTGATTATATTAACATATATTTTATAGGACAGATGTCAGTGGATTGAAAGGCTTAAAATATTGTTGCTACTTGCATACCATCCAATGTTTGAAGTTCAATGAAAGTTAATTCTGTACAAGACTATATCAACATCTAACAATTATCCTTTGTATTTCTAATAGATTCTTTATCACTTTTTTTCTTATCTTGGGCTTCTTGCAAGTGATTCGGCATTCATGGCATGTGGGCTGCTTACAGGAAGAGTGAGAGGTGTGCTGGCGAGTCAGAAAGTGGCTAAATCATAATGGGACACCTAGATGTAGCAAGTGATTTGGGCTTCATTGTTCAGACGAGGGGGGTGTCATTTGAAGGGAAGCCAAAACAAGATGGAAAAGAGCATGCTGAGTGGGTGCGGGGAAGCAGACAGCTGACATAGATGGTGTGTCCAGAACGGGCCTCTCTAAGGCCCCCTGTTGAGCATGGAGACTGAAGCAGACACCAGAACGAAGTGAAGGAGGGAGCCATGCAGCCATCTGAGGGGGTGTGCTCAGTGGACGGATGCAAACGCAGAGGCCAAGGGTGCCGTGGGGGAGGAATTGCGAGGAGGCCCCAGGAGCTGGAGAGACCTTAGAAGCAGAAGGAACAGGAGCCGAGGGGACAGGCTCAAGCTGGGCCTTGTAGCCCATTGTAAAGACTGGCTGTTCCCCTGAGCATGCTGGAAAGCCTTTCAGGGATTCTGGCCTGACAAATGAAAAGATCTGACATTTAAAGGAGAGCTCTGACTGCTGTGTTTAACAAAGACTTTAGAGTAGAGCTGTCCAATAGCAATATAAACATTGGGCCACATGTGTGATTTCAATTTTTGTACTAATCACTTTGAAAAAGTAAAAAGAAACATTTGAAGAGCTCCCTGGTGGCTCAGTAGGTTAAGGATCTGGCACTGTCACTGCTGTAGCCCTGGTTACTACTGAGGCACAGGTTTGAATCTTTGCCCAGGAACTTGCACAAGCTGCACGCACAGCCAAAAACAAACAAAAAAACCCAAAACATAAGAAATTAAATCTGATCAAGTATTTTATTTAATCCAACCGATCTGAAATGTTATTGTTTCAGCATATAATCAATGTGAAACACTGTTAATGCTATATTTTTCATTCTCTTTGTATACGAATTCTTTGATATCCAGTTTTTATTTTTACAGTCCATCTCAGTTCAGATCACCTATATTTCTCGGGCTCAACAGTCACTGGTGGTTAGTAGCTACTGTACTGGAAAGCATAGTTTTAGAACATAATGACTCACCAGGAACGTGAGTATGCAGTTATCGGGATGATCCAGAAAAAAAAAAAAGATGACAGTAGCTTAACTAGGTTGACAGCTGCAGAGGTGGTGCGAAATGGCTGGGTTCTGCTTATATTCTGTAGGCTGAGCCAACAGGACTTGATGCTGGATTGGATGTGTGGTGGGAGAGAAAGAGAGTAGGCAAGGATGACACCAAAGACTTTTGGCCTTGGCAATTAAAACTATGAAATTGACATTTATTAAAATAGTGAAGACTATGGGAGGAGGAGGATTAGTTTTGAACCAACTAGGACTGAGATGCTGATTATAATTCCAAATTAGTGTCTTAGACAGGTCATTTTGCATATAGTGTAAAAAGTGCCCTGGATAAAGGCAGTACTAGAAACAGGGTCTTCTGTCAAGAAGTATCCAAGAGAAGGCCATGGAACAAATGATGAAAAGTCTTAAGACTATTCAGGCAGTGGGGGCAAAGATGCATGTCATTCAGGAAAAGTATAGAAACCAGAAATGAGGGGGCTGAGTGAGACTGCATGAATGCTGGTGAATGAGATAAAGGCATGACATACGATTCCCAGGAATAAGGCTTGAATAATTCAGTAGATGTTGGTAGCAGACATCAGAACAGGAAAAGGCACAATGAAGGGCAGTGTCTTGGACAAAGAATGATGGGTATTTCTTTGGATATGCAACATAAGGATACCATGGAGGCATCCAAGTAAAGATGATCTAATCAAGAGCCTAAACTCAGGAAAGAAGCTCCACAGTGAAGAAGGAATCAAACACAGAGATTAGTAATTGTTAGCAAAGAAAAGTATAACTGAAAATATGGATAAGGATGAGAACACCCAGGAAGAA
Source organism: Catagonus wagneri (assembly GCA_004024745.2). Classification (NCBI taxonomy): domain Eukaryota; kingdom Metazoa; phylum Chordata; class Mammalia; order Artiodactyla; family Tayassuidae; genus Catagonus; species Catagonus wagneri. The sequence goes on from PVHT021183608.1 coordinate 718,277, forward strand.
TTTACCGAAAGAGAACATGGCTTTAAGCAGGGCCCTGAGGACCACCAGCATAGGAAGAACAAACAGAAGTCAATCCTGGTAGGAAGACTGATAAAGCAGTCAGGGGTAGGAAGAAAATCACAGCATCACAGCTGAAAGGAAAGGAAGAGTTCTGAGAAGATGATCTGTACTATGTGCTAAGAGCTATCAAGCCATGTGGCATTATTTAGATCTACACTGTGCAATACACTATGCTAGCTATTGTGTCCAATAAAATGAACAATAGAGTCTTCAGAGCAAAGACAACCAGTCAGTGACAGACCAACCAGACCAATGTAATAGCAGAAGAGTAATGAGCAGGTGGACTCTAAGCTATTATGACTGACCCTCTTACTACCTGATTAGGTGTCCAGCGCCCTTGTATTCTATACCCCAGAAGCAATTAAAGTCAGGGTATTCATTCTCTCAAAAGGGTAATTTTTCATTTTTTTCCTTACCATTAAGTATGATCCAGATGGCTCAGGAGACTCTATATAAGTATGGCTCAAGTTTTATCCATAAGAGAAAATATAATTCTTTAAGCACAAAGTTAGGCATAAAAAAATGAAAGAGGGCCACTGACAGAAATAGTACTAGTAGAGGAGAGAGAATCAATGCTATAGTAAAGACAATGGAGCCAATAATTTTTGGATGCTCTTTCTAAAACTGCATTAAGACAATATTTCCCAAACTTTGCTTTGCAAATAGGAATTTTAAGGGAAAATTACAATTTTAATGAGTAATCTAAAAGGAAATTGATTCTATCATTCAATTAATATGACCTATATATACTAAACATGGTTAAATAGTTTTCTTCACTAGAAGTATTCTTGAATATGCTAGAATTTATTTTAAACCCTTAATAATATATCTATTATGCAGTATTTCCCAAACTTTTAAACCTTATAATCTTCTTACAGAACAATTATTGGGGAGTTCACGTTGTGGCTCAGTGGTAACAAACCTGACTAGTATCCATGAGGACGCAGGTTTGATCCCTGGCCCCGCACAGCTGGTTAAGGATCTGGACTGCCATGAGCTGTGGTGTAGGTCGCAGACATGGCTCGGATCTGGCGTTGCTGTGGCTGTGGCACAGGCTGGCAGTTGTAGCTCCAATTCGATCCCTAGCCTGGAAATTTCCATATGCTGTGGGTATGGCCCTAAAAAGACCAAAAAAAAAATTATCAATATCTTATGAAACAAGTAAAAGTATTCTCCAGACTACAGTTTGGGAAATGACGCCTTAAAAGTTGTGAAAGTATCATTGTCAGAAGCAGTCAAATAAGATAAACCTAGCACAACGAATTTGAACACACTAGATATTAATCCTTGTTAAGCAAATCAATGAAAACTTCTAGGATCTGGACATGGGATAATTTTCAATGTACTGCAAAAATTAAATACTCAAAATAAACAAATAAAATAGAGAAACTACTTAAAGGATTATGTTATAATCCTAAACAATCTCAATTTCAAAGCCTACTGCAGGAAACAATTATTGATATTAATTTAATAAATATATCAAAGATTAGTATACAGGAGCTCCATGGGTTAAGGATCTGGTATTATCACTGCTGTGGCTCAAGTTACTGCTGTGGTGCAGCTTTGACCTCTTGCTTAGAAACTTCCCCATGCTGCTGGTGTGGCCAAAATATATATATAAAACAACTTTTCTTTAAATAAATAGATCCTGTGGTTATAAAGTTGTAATTCAAGACTATCTGGAATTATATGAAGGCTAAAGAAAAAATGCAATACCATTTGTATCTCCAGTTAATTTTTTTTAATGTGCATGGAATTAAGCTAATTTGAAATCTCAGAAAATACTACCCCCAAAATCAATATTTAGACAGAATTTTTTGTGTTATCACTGTCATGATAGGTCATTAAAGTTGATTTTATTATAAAAGCCTTTCTTCTGAGTCTAGCTGATTCCTTTTTTATCCTAGTACTTGCTGCTCTGGGGACCACTGCTGAGTACTATGACTGAAACCACAAAGTATGACTTTCAGCAGAGAAGAATTTAGGAGAAGGAAGATCCACTACACTCAGGATGATGGCAGATGTAATTCTTAACTAGAATAAAGTCCTTGAGGCAGAGCAGCAGGTAACATTTAATTATGAAATGAGATGTGTGAATGTGCAAATTGCAAAGGGCTTTGAAAACCAAAGAAGATCATGACAAAATAACAGCTAGTCTTGTGGGAATTGATTATTACATTCTCATTTAAAAATACATCTAAACACGTAAGTGCATGTATCTATATATTATCTGTACATACATACATATGTATCTATGTGTGTATACATGTGTGTGTGTGTATATATATATATATAGGTTTCTTCAATTTCTTCTTCCTCTGGAAACACAATCTGTAAAGAGTTCAACAGCTTGGCTAAGATAATTTCCTTTAGAATGGAAGCTCCTGCGCCTGCCAAGAGAACCGTTCTCCTTTCTACTAGATACTTGCCCAAGCCTCCAAGTATGCTGTGAAGGTCTTCAGTTAGAGGTTGGGAAGGCCATCCCCTAGAGCAAGACCTGCAACAAGTAATTCTCAGGCCCCAATTAATGCAAACAGGGAATTCCCTAGAAATAGAAAAATATTTTCTCATAACTGCTGCTATGAATTTCAGCATATACAATCAGAAGAGCCACACTTGAGGCATATATGACATTAAAAACATATGAAATAAGAATCCTGATGCTGATTCTCAAAAGGCTTCAATTATTGAGTTTCAATTACTTACATGGGATTTACCTTAATCTTCTATAAAATATTAAAAACAAAAAATCACTTTCTAATGACACTGTTTTATACTTTTACTTTCTGCCACTTTCTTAAGAATCACTCTGTTTTAAATTTCAAAGGAAGGAATCGCTATTCAAAGTGCTATAATATCTCTAATGCTTTGGTATCCTGCACAGGCTTATGGTGAAAACGGTTAAAATAATGAAATAAAGACATTTAAAGACAGACATCAAGTCATGGACAGATCAATCTTTAATTAATCAACCTCTCAAAATTAGAGAAGTTGTTGTTTGTTTGTTTTTGTCTTTTTAAGGCCACACCCACGGCATATGGAGGTTCCCAGGCTAGGGGTCGAATCAGAGCTGGAGCTGCCAGCCTATGCCACAGCCACACCAATGCCAGATCCGAGCCAACTCTGTGACCTACACCACAGCTCATGGCAATGCTGGATCCTTAACCCGCTAAGTGAGGTCAGGGATAGAACCTGCATCCTCATGGATCCTAGTCATATTTGTTTCTGCTGAGCCACAATGGGAACTCCCGATAAGTATGTTTTGATGTTTATAGTTCATCACTTTCATTAAACTTTGTGGGCAACCCTAGGCTAAATATTGGGACAATCTGACAGGCCTTGATGAGAAGTGATTTGGGGGGGGGTCCAAATACAGATTAATAAAATTTGAACACATTTTAGAAACTATAAGAATGCATGCATATTTTAAAAGAAGTTCTCTCATATAACTGTATTTTCAACAATGTTCCCTCTGTGGGAGAAAATAAACAAAGTAAACTTGCAGTGTAACCGTAGAATACTAATGCTTTATTTAGTGAAAATCCAGCTCATGTTCTTGTACAGATAAAATAAGGTTTTGTTTTACTGTAGTGGGAATCAATGAATCACTGTTTCCACTTGCAATACACTGAACAGCTGTGTTGAAGTGATTATCTATTAGTCATTCACTTCTTTAACAAATATTTCATAAGCAGCTACTACTTGCCAGGAACTGTGAAATGGACAGACAGCTTCTGCTGCCACAAGAGCTTAGTAGGATGGGACAGTAAAGACGTAATGTTCATTATAATAGTATAAGTACCCAGAGAAGTAAAAGATGCTATAAGCATTCCCAGGCCTCAGTCCCACTCTGCCTTTCATTTCCCCTTTGCAGTCTGTTAACATCTATGCCTGAAGGTTGTTCTCAGTTAAACAATGGCCTGATTCACTGCTGGTCAGGATTAACCATAATTTTTAACTGTAATAAGAACTATAATTAATTTAGGTAGGTGCGTAATGGAACAGGATTTGACCCCTCAAAATAATACCTCTTCTATTATACCACAGGGCTTCCTTTAATTAACATGCTGGGTTTCATTCTTCTACTCAAAATCTTTATGTGTTGGGAAAAACAACAATAAACAGAAAGACAGGTCTCTGCCCTATAAAGTTATAATGACAAATTGTGTTAAGGCCCCGGAAAGGAGAGCAATATGTACAACGAGAGAATGTTCTAGGTGCACAGGAAGGATTCTCTGAGGTATTAATTTCTGGGCAGAGATGTACGTGAAGAATGGGGAGGAGAAGTCTTGGGGTAAGTAGAGATGAAGGTATCAAAACTCTGGAGTAAAAGAGAGGAGTAAAAGCGTAAGAGAGAAAGAGGAGGAAAGAACGCTGTTATGAAGTGAAATGGAGTGAGAGTGTGGCAGCTGCAGGAATATGTGACATCAAGATTTGTTGCTGTTTGCACATGTTTACTTTTTTTTAACAGATATTCTCAGCTGAGAAGGATCTACCTCTACATGCGTCAGTTTCATCACTTGTAAACTAAGGATAACAAGCTAGTTACTTCACTGAGTTTCCGTGAGGATTAAATCAAGAAATATATATAAAATGGTTTGACCAGTGCTCATTTAAGGTAAGATCTCAAGAACTTTAGCTATAATGATAATTCTTATTTGGTGGTAGGTATGACAGATACACGCTAGTGTACCCTCAAGGAGTCACACCCTTGCACAGTGCCCTCCCTGTGAATGTGGGAAGAGCCCGTGATTTGATTCAAGCTAAAAGGCAATGAGAAAGGTGATGGGCTGCCACGCTCTTGATTCTGTTAGGTTACCTAAGACTCCTGCTGACCTTGAAGAAGCAAAAAAAAAAAAAAAAAAATTGTGTGGAGTTCCCGCAGTGGCACAGCAGAAACTAATCTGACTCGTATCCATGAGGATATGGGTTCAATCTCTGGCTTCATTCAGTGGGTTAAGGATCTGGCATTGCAGATGTGTAGGTTGCAGAGGTCCATTTTGATCTCCCAGCCTGGGAACTTCCATATGCCACAGGGGCGGCCCTAAAAGGCAACGAACAAGCAAGAACATATTGTGAACTGCCTATGGAGAGAGGTGGCCTCTAAGAGCTGAGCAGTTCAGCCCTATAGCTGGTAAGGAAGTGGATTCTGCCAGCAATTTGAATGAGCTTGGAAGAGGATCCCAAACTGCCAAGGAGAATGCATCCAGCCAAGACCCTGATTTCAGCCTAAGAAGACTCTGAATAGAGAAATCAGAGATTGTGCCCCGCCTTCTAACCTATGGAACCATGAGATAATATGTAAGTACTATTTTAAGCCACTAAACTTGTGGTAATTTGTGCCACAGCACAGAGAACTAACACTGGGGAAGTAAAGTAAACCTCATTTGATTGTTTCTTCTTTATCAGTTGAAAGAAAATCATCTGTTGCTGGCTGTGTGTGTGTGTGTGTGTGTGTATGCACGCGTGCACACATATCTGTGTGGGTATCTGTGTAGAGGGCATAGGAGGAGAGAATACAAGACTCCAAGCAGCATTATCAAAGAAGATAGATTATAAAGAAAGAGCAAACTGTAATTTCCATGAGGGCCGAGGTTTGCATTCTGGGACAAAGTAGGTACTTAATAAATATAGTTGGTTATAATAATTCTGTTGTGGTTTAGCTGTATCATTATTTGATATATCTATGTAACCCTATCCACTCTTTTGCTGATGGTACCTAAAAGATACTTTTGCCAGGGTGTATAAACAACTGATTTTATAAGGAACTTACAGAGAGCAGGAGCTAATCTCTGTAAGGAGTTGCCTTTTTTTTCTTTTTCAGCTGCACCTGAGGCCTGTGGAAGTTCCTAGGCCGGGGCCTGAACCACAGCCACAGCAGTAAACCAAGCCACTGTAGTAACAACACAGGATGCTTAATCCACTGCACCACAAGAGAACCCCTAGCTATTGTGTTTGATGCAAAGTAATAAAGAGGGGGAAAAAAAACAGACAATGGCTTTTAGCTTTCACCTAGGGGGTTATCAATACCACAGTTATGCTACTGTAACACAACATTCCCAAGTGTAAACAATGTATATTTTCAAATTAAATCAATCAGTTGTGCACAAAACAGAAAATGGATTTAAATTTTATGTGTATCCTGTTCCTCTAACATCCTCTAATAAATTAAAATAGAACAAAACAAAACAGCAAAAACAAACCTCTGATAAGTGTTAAGATGTCCCCTGGTATTCTCCTTAGGTAAGTACCCAGCATGTCACAGTGGAAAGAGGGCTGGATTTAAAGTTAGAAAAGCGGGCTGCTGATCCTAGTTCTACATTTTCACAGCTGTCTGAAGATGCTCTGGTTTCTTAACAGTTTCCAGTCTCTGTTTGTCTTGTTATTTGAAAGGGAAAAAGCAAACATTCCTGCAAGGCTGTTACATGCTTTCCAAATAATAAATGTAAAGCACCCAATATAGTACCTGGTGAGGAGTGAAAATTCTTAAAGATTAACATACTAACCATCATTTATTTAGTGCTCAGTTTGTGATCTTTTAAGTCTGGGAAGTCTTGAGTATATCATTTTTAAGTTTGCATCACTTCAACACCAACACCACGAAATCTAAGAAGCAACATCTGGAAGCAACCCTCTCCTTTGAAACTAGTTATCCAAGCTGGAGAGTCTGGTGTATCAGCCAGGCATTGCTGCCTTGGTGCTGGCTGGTCACATGAGCTCTACTAGTCCCTCCTGAGAAATTGGCCCCTTTGCTTGACCTTTGGGCAGTATCACTCCCACTATGAGGGCCAGGGCTGGCTGGCCCAGAGATCAGACTCAGAGACAAAGCTGCCATAGAGAGACATTTTACGACTTAACACAATCAATTGATCACCTCCTCCCAGTTTCGGGGAAAGAGATGAGGTCTGAAACACCGTAAGAGATGTCTTGGGAGGAACCAAGATATCCCAAGATCACAGAGGAAAGGAACAGAGAGGCCTATGCATTTAACTCCTTCCTCCTTCCCTGAAATTACTCAAAGTCCCCCCTCCTTCCCAGCAGATTTCGATTTCTTGCAACCTGAGAAAGGACAAATGAACACAACTAGAAAGTATTACACTGAGTAATCATTTTCCACGTTGAAGAGAGTGTGCAGTTCACTGGAGAAAGAAATTCCATTTGCAAAGAAAGCCAAAGACCATTAAAAAAGTTGGACTGCAATGCAGATTCATAACCAGCCAGTACTTCAACTTAGAGCACATTATAAGGGTAGAGTTCACAAAGATAAGACGGAGTCAACTTTTAAATTTCCCCAACAAAATGCCAAACATGCCGTCCAAGTCAAATTGACAGCAAGCACCTAAATGAGCATCCTAAGACACACAACTCTCCTTGCATTAGTAACACAGAATGCCCATCCATCTCTGGTAACTGAACTACTTCTGTCACAGAGAGTGACACACCTAACCTCCATTCCTTTACTTCTTCACATCCCCAAATACATTCTATGATTGAAGCCTTGAGAAGTTTCTAGGGAAATAAACAATTTTATGGCCAATTAACTTTGTTTACACCAAGTTCAACAATTTTCTTTTTATTTTTCTTCTCTTTTTTTTTTTTTTTTTTTTTTTGTCTTTTTAGGGCCATGCCCACAGCTTATGGAGGTTTCCAAGCTAGAGGTCCAATGAGAGCTGCAGCCGCCAGCCTACACCACAGCCACAGCCATGCAGAATCAGAGCCACATCTGCAACCTACACCACAACTCACGGCAATGCCAGATCCTTAACCCACTGAGCAAGCCAGGGATCTAAACTGCATCCTCATGAATACAAGTCAGATTCATTTCTGCTGAGCCAAGACAATTTTTCTTTACTACAAAGGTTTGGAGCCTTTACTATGCCAATGAGCACAGCCTTTCTCAAATTCCTGAAAGCTCAGAGCTCTGCTGCCCATAGAATATTCTGTGGGAATGCTGCTGGGTGGATGGTGTTCACCACAGCAAAGGCACCGTGGTATCTGAAGTACAGCAAGTCAACACACTCAAGAATCACAGAGCTAGACTCCATTACTCTGGGCCTCAATGGACATGTCTTCAAAATTCCAGTCAACGAACTATCACCCTATTGTCAAACACCAGAATAAAAAATGGACTTTGTAGAAGTTCCCATCGTGGCTCAGCAGAAATGAACCCAACCAGTATCCATGAAGATGAGGGTTTGATCTCCTGTCCTGCTCAGTGGGTTAAGGATCTGGCATTGCCTTGAGCTGTGGTGTAGGCTGCAGATGAGGATTGGATCTATCATTGGTGTGGCTGTGGTGTAGGACAGCAGCTGTAGCTGTATTCGGCCCCTAACCTGGGAACTTCCATATGCCACAGGTGTGGCCCTAAAAAGCAAAAAAGAAAAAAAAATGGACTTTGTGAATCATGTTCTCACCATTCTTACAAAATTGCCATCGAAATATAATTGCTGTATAGTATAGGGAACTATCACTAATCACTTGTGATGGAACATGATAGAGGATAATATGAGAAAAAGAATGTATAACTAGGTCACTTTGCTGTGCAGAAATTGACAGAATATTGTAAATTAACTATAATAAAATTTTTAAAAATAAAATCTATGCAAAAAAAGAAATACAATTTAGATGCTGTTGGATATTTCCTCTGTGTAAAGCAAGTATTCTCTCTTTTTTTTTTTTTTTTTGTTTTTTAGGGCTGCACTTGCGGCATGTAGAGTTCCAAGGTGAGGGGTCACCTTGGAGCCACAGCTGCCAGCCTATGCCACAGCCACAGCAATGCCAGATGCGAGCCACATCTGTGACCTACACCACAGCTCATGGCAACGCCAGATCCTTAACCCACTGAGCGAGGTCAGGGATCAAACCTGCAACCTCATGGTTCCTAGTCAGATTCCTTTCCACTCAGCCACGATGGGAACTCCTTTTTTAGTCTTTTTAGGGCCACACGAGCAGCATATGGAGGTTCCAGGCTAGGGGTTGAATCAGAGCTGTAGCTGCAGACCTACTCCACAGCAACTCGGGATCTGAGCTGCACCGGTGACCTACACCACAACTCACAGCAATGCCGGATCCTGAGCAAGGCAGGTATCGAAACTGCATCCTCATGGATGCTAGTCAGATTCATTTCCGCTTAGCCACTATGGGAACTCTGTATTCTCATTTTTAAAAATGAGATCTATGTGGGTTTTTTGTGTGTTTGTGTTTAGCTCCAGAGTATGGACACCATGAACTGCTTCATTAGCGGGAATATAAGTAAAACACTGAGACCTCACTTGACTTTCATGTCCATTGTCTTGAGTCACTTACTTTTGGGGGGGGTGCTGAGGGAAGGGAAAGAGGGACCTCCTGCCAAGTGGAAGAACCCTCCATCTTCATTTAAGATCACTGAACTTCAAGGCGTGCACTCAACAGATTTCCTAGTAAGTAGCTTTTCCAACTGTAAATTTTAACTAATGAGTAATAACCAAAACATGGAGAAGGAGATTGGAAAGGTCCCTACAAAGAAATGAATTAAACGCTAATAAGCAAACTTAAGCAAAAGGAAATAGAGTTGATGTGGATCCTTCCAGTATAATTCAACATGAGTCATACAGAAAAAAGGACCAGGATGAAGAGGACTGGATAGACGGGTGAGAGGGTCTGTCCTCTGGGGGAAGGATACGGACGCCAGGGGTCTAGAGAATATCACCAAGTCAGGAAATGAGCTGTGGTCTAAAGCTGAGTTATGGAAAACTTGGACAGAATAAAAAGGATGCTTGCTTCTCAAGGGAAATATGAGAGCAAAAACTGGCCTCCTTTAGAGTTAGAGTTAATCATATATCCTTAGGCAAGTTACTGTAACCATATGAAACTCATTTACGAGGTCTGTGGAATTAAGTGATTAAAATAGAAGACCTCTAATGTTTCTTCCAGACCCAATGTTCTATGCCATAGGTAGATTGAAGGGGGAAAAACTGACAGTGACTCATCAGATCAAGCCTAAAGAAGCACCTGTTAATGAAAATAGAGAGAGGAATTCCCTGATGGCTCAGTGAGTTAAGGATCCAGTGTCGTCACTGTTGTGGCTCTGGCTACCGCTCTGGCATGGGCTCACTCCCTGGCCTGGGAATACTCCCATGCTGTGGGTGCGGCCACAAAAAAATAATAGGGTGAAACGAAGCAAAGAAGGAGGTAGGTGCTGACAAGCTCAATGAGTGTCATGATTCCTTGAGTTTGTGGCCACCTGCCTTGAAGACAGTCTGAATCCTTGAATGTTGCTGTCCTAAAACCTGTGAATAGACACTGCTGAGATGCAAAGGACCGGAGGGTCTGTGAGCGCTGGGTTACTGCTGAAGAACCACAAGCGCAAGAGACAAGGATGACATCCAGGAGAAAAGCTTTCTAAAAATAAGAAATGCCACTTGAAGTGTGTAAGTTGCAGGGGTGGGTGGGATGGGTATTTTCCCACTTATGGGGATATTCCTGGCCTTTAGAGGGCAGAGCAGAAAGATACAGAGGCCCAGACATGGGCCCACACTCACAGGATGGAGAAGTGCTTTGCACATGTCTCAAGGGACGTGCATGCAAGGAAAACACTTGCTATGATGGTCCAAGGCTAGACTGTAACACCATCTGTTTTACATGGGTTTTGGTATCTACTGAGTTTTCTTTCTTGGAATGCACTGAATGTGTATTTTGAGAGAAAACTGTAGCTCAGACTTTTTGAAAGTTGCTCATAGAAATTTACATTATTAAAGTTAACTGCAGACTTCTATGGACAGTCTGCTATAGGTGTGTCTCCAACTGCAGCCATGGCAAGCAAGTCATTGTATGTAGATGTGCATTATTCTACACACCTTCCCCCTACACGCCTCCTCAGATGCTCATGCCTATTTATATACTTGAATTCATAGGGCTTATTACTAATAATTTGTTTATTTTTCTTGTATGCTGCAATCACAGTATATAATTTATGGTTTTAAAATGTGTGTGCAGGAAAGCTACCCTTTCTGAGATTTTTGTTTTTAAGACCGTAAGAAGGCTACATGAAATATGCACTTTAAAATAGGATTATTGCTTCTGAGAACTTTACGTCCGTGGTCTGAAATGTTTTGAGTTCATGATACCTTTTCTATATTTGATGAAAACTAGGGATGAAACTACAGATGAAAACTTGGTGTGGCAGGGTACTTATCTCCCAGCATCCATTCTGTCCATCACTGCAGACAGAATGAGTTTCAGTAGCACTGGAGACTCTCTTGCACTTAGATGTGGCCATGAGACTAAGTTTGCAACAAGGGAATGCAAGCAAACATGATGTATCTTGCCCGTTATTTCTATAAGCCTGCCCTCCATGATCCTTGAGCTAGAACGCAGACGTGCCAGCTTCAACCACTCAAAATGAGCACCTCTAAAGGGGAGAACTGCCCAATCCCCATGGACCAACTCTATACCATGTGAGAGGAAAAAAAAAAACGCTATTATGTTGAAACTGCCCTTTTCTGGAACTCTCTGTTACAGCACCATGGACTCTACCTTGACTAACACATCCTGGAAATAAACAGACAAAAGCATGTGTGCACACACACGCACGCATGTAATGCACACAATCTCAGGAATTTAATAAAGACTCTTTTTTTTTTTTTTTTTTTTTTTGCCTTTTGTCATTTTAGGGCCGCACCTGCGGCATGTGGAGGTTCCCAGGCTAGGGGTCTTATCGGAGCTGTAGCCACTGGCCTATGCCACGGCCACAGCAACGCAGGATCCGAGCCGCGTCTGCGACCTACACCACAGCTCACGGCAACGCCGGATCGTTAACCCACTGAGCAAGGCCAGGGACCGAACCCGCAACCTCATGGTTCCTAGTCGGATTCGTTAACCACTGCGCCACGACGGGAACTCCTAATAAAGACTCTTGAAGCCTTTCTTGGTGCACTGAACCAAAAATTTTGTGGTAGACTGGGTTGCTAAAAAAGTCTCCTGGGAACACTAGCTTAGGAAACATCTGATGATTGTTGTGGAGCAGTCACAAGAAAGCTCACTGTGTCACCTAGTATTGTGATCAATGGGTGAAACAGGAAAGCATTCTGAAATAGGAAGCATGACAAATGACTAGCTCTTTCCCCTATAAACTAAATTCTGCCATGTTTCTCATCTTTATGTTCAGGCCTACTAGCCACTAATCTTCATGAACATCAAGCTTAAGTAGGTATGTCAATGTAAAGTCTAAATGATCATTTAGCCTTTATGATACGATTCTTCTTTAAATGAAAGAAGTCATCAGCCATATTCTCTTTTTGTCATTAACAAAGGGTGAGTCACTAACGCGACCATCTTGCAGTAAGTACATGAAGTCGAAAACAAAGAGCCAAACTCATACTTTATGATTAACCATTATAAACAGATACAACTTAAAAAGGAACATGAGAATTTTAGCAACATTATAGCAACTGACGGATCAACAACAGTTCTCAAAGTTTTCCAAAACAACATTATCTGTTTTCCCTTTAATTCCATATCTCATCTTAGCAAGCAAATAGTGCCTCAAAAATAATCTGCTGTCCATAAACTGGAAAATGCAGGAGTATGTGAAACCAATTAATTATTTTCATATGGTTTAAAAATGTAAGAAAATAAGGACTGTATACTGTATGACTGTATCACTGTTTTTCTAGCAACTAGAATGGATAGAATTTTCATCTTTTTGACAGAAGTCCTGAATTGCTGAACAATATACAAGTGACTAGACCAAAAATGTGAGCATACGGAAGCTTGGAGAAGCATTTTGAGGGAAGCAATATTGTCAGAATGCAGAATTGCCTCTGCAAGGGATACCCACAGACCCCCAACCCCACCCCAAATGCAGAGTGATCTAATCACACCATATGCTCTCACCCAGGGGACACATATGACCTACATTCAATCAACTCAACCACCAAAGTGTATTCAAATGATAAAAAGGAAGAATCGCTTTTAAAATTCCAAGCTGTTTTAAAAATCAGTTACCAGTGACACAATTCATTATCTTAACAACTGAAAAATGTTTCCATCTCATTAGATAATAATAAGTAAGCAATCAGTCATTTGGGAGTTTGGAAAGTCCATGATATGGTTCTTACTTCATAAATAGGAATGGAATGCAGTTACATAAATACTGTATGCAATTAGGACAGGGGAGCTAAACTAAATTTTGGAAGAAAATCATATATATTTTGAAAGCCAATTTGAGACACATGGCACAGATCAAATCAAAAAATTAAATGGGAAGAATATTCACCACATTTACATATAAAGGCAAAAAAAGGAGCAAATGTGAGTGCCATTGACATTAGAAACTTAAAAAATAATTTTATTGCTCCAAAAGGAATAGAGACATTATGGCAATAAAATAAATTCAAACATCTGTTTACCAAATAAGATGTAATTTAGCTAATTTAGAAATCAAGAAAAAAGCATGATATCTACATTGATTCTAAAATGGCAAAATCGCTCTCCTGGGCTAAAATACAGGAAACAGAAAATCTAAATGAAATAATAAATCTGATAAAATGAAAAAAAGAATATTTCAAAACAACATTAAAGAATACAATGATATGCATGAGATGGTATATTACATATATTTATTTTATCATAAATTTATATATAAGCACGTTATAAAATAAAGACTTGGTAATTTTTTTTCCCAAAACAATAAACCAAACAAAACTTACCAAATATTCATTTAAAGAAGAATCAAAATATCATATGCTCAAGTAAACTGGAAATCCATATATTTATTAATATGGTAAAAGGCAATAATCTGATAAATATCTTTGAATGAAAAAAAGGTTTTCACCAATAGATACAATATCTAAATAAATAGGGAATTGTAAAATATTCAAATCAAGGACAAATATTCAAGGACAATTTATACATATGTCAATACTATTTTAAAAAATAACTATAGAGACATGTATCTTTAATAAGATTAAGAGGGGAATCTAAGGCTGCAGCCGCGGCGGCGGCGGGAGCGGGGCCGCGGCGGCGGCGGGAGCAGGGCCGCGGCGGCGGGAAAGCCGTGCCTTGAAGCCCGTGGGCGGAGCACGGTGCCAGGTTGTGGACCCAGGCACCTGCGCCAGCCAGCATCGGCGGGGTTGGCGGGACCCTGGGCCGGTCCACGGACCTAGGCGACGGCATCAGCCCACAGAGCTGGTAGCTCTGGCGGGCGGAGCAGTACGCGACCACACGGAGCTAGCTTTCGCAGAGGAGCAGGGCCGGCGCCAGCCGCTGCCGCCCGCCCCAACAGATGAGAAAGCATCAGCGGAAGGGCCGAACAAACGCCCGCCTGCTGAGCCAGCCTCTGACGGGTACCGCTTGTGGTTCCAGTCACCTCAAAGAGGACTTTGCAATCGAACACTAGTTTTCCGCAGCTCTCACTCCCAGGGGAAATCATACTTCCTACTGCTGCTATTACCAAACGCTTAAGGCACCTGGTAGATCTGCCTAGAGCTCGCGATCACTTCCCAGGGCTGGGCAACTAGGAGTGGACAGCGCCCCCTTCCTGCAATTGAGAGCGTAGAGCCTAGGCTCCCACTGTAGACCTTAGCCATTCCTACACTCTCACAGAGAACATTCAGAGAACCACTGAGATAACAGCCGGCTCATTCCAAAGAAATAGACAGCAAATAGTCAAACTCCTACACCAAAAATAAACAGTAATCCCACCAAAAAATACAAAGGGGAGCTCCTCCCTAGAAGTAGCCTTTCAAGTCTACAGCGTGGCCTCCCCAAACCCACAGAAAAAGAAAACCACAAACAAGATGAAGAAGCTC
>PVHT021183608.1:734125-755815 GCA_004024745.2 Catagonus wagneri
AAAAAAAAAAAAAAAAAAAAAAAAAATAATATGCTACACAAAAGAAAAAAAAAAAAGAGGGGAATCTACTTTTTGTGCCTTTGAAAATGTATTCAGAAGCTCATAGGCAACACCCTCCAAGTGAATTAGATCAAGTTAAAGAGAAAACTCAAATTATGAGGAAAAAAGTTATTATGAACAACTGTAGTCAAGACATTCCAATTATGGACCCATGCAGACCCCATTTTTTAATATGACACTAACGCCAATTATAGTTTCTTGGCTGACCTTAATGAGTTAGCAGTGAAACAAGGTACAACAAGAAAGGACATATGACAACACACTTTGTCCAGATCAAAAGCCATGATTCAGCTTTTAAGACAGACCTATCAACCTCATCATCTTGCTAAGGGTATGATGGGTATAATGGGAGTGGAGGTGAAAAGGAAGAACAAGAGAATTCTCCTTGCGTGTATCATAGAACAGGCTGGCTACTGCAGAGCCACATTGTGGAAAGAAAAATACATGTTTTTTTTTTTAACTTTTATAACTTAATATTAAGGTGCAACATATATGGAAACAGAACTAATTACAAATATCTAGCTTGGTCCATTTTCATAAATTGCACACTCTCGTGTCATCAGCACCCAGTTTAAAACTGCAAGAGTAATCAGAAGATAATAGCATTTAGAAGTGCCACCTCCCAGGTACCAATACCCAAGGATAATATAACAACACAGATTAGTTGGGATCAAACCTGAGCCACAGCAGTAACCAGAGCCACTGCAGTGACAACATCGTTCTTTACCTACGAGCCATCAGGGAGCTCCAACATTTTATATATATATATATATACACACACACACACACACACACACACACACACACACACACCTGTAAAAAGAATATATATATATATACCTGTAAAAAGAATTTTTTTTCTAGCCGCACCCGTGCATGTGCAAGTTCTTGGGCCAGAGTGTGAACCCATGCCACAGTTGCGACCTGTGCCACAACTGTGGCAACTCTGGATCTTTAACCTTCTGTGTCGCAGAGGAACTTCCAAAACAGATTTTTAAATTTTTAATGTTTTTTGCTTGCATTATTAGCCATCTTCCTGGCTGTGTAGCTGTTTTTCATCATGGTTTCTTTGTGTTTACTTCATGATTAATGAAGCTGAAAATATTTTCATATGTTTACTGGCCATTTTTATAACATACTTTTTGAAGTTTCACCTCAACATTTTTTTCCTAAGTTTATGAAAATTATTATTATCAACAAGCAAATTTAGCAAAAATCTTGGGTCGCAATTCATAGCAACAGTGACATTGCTAAATGCCAGCACTAAATAGAAAATGAAATTTTAGAGAGATACAATAGCATAAATAATACTTTGGGACAAAGAAATCCAAATGAAAGGTGTGTGAGACAGACCCTCTATACCAATTGTTCTCAGCCTCTTAGCCCTGGGAGATTTGTTCCCCAAGGGGATATTCAGCCATATCTAGAGAATTTTTTTTTTCCTTCTTTTTCAGCCACCCCTGTAGTATATGAAAGTTCCTGGGTCAGGGATCAACTCAGAGTTGGAGCTGGGACCTATGTGACAGCTGCAGCAACAATGGATCCTTAACCTACTGTTCTAGGCCAGGGATCAAACCAGTACCTCCACAGAGACAAGCCCGATCATGCAGGCACTCCATCCAGAGAAGATTTTTCATTGTTAGGACTAGAGGTATGGGATCCTACTGACTTCTAGTGGGCAGAGACCTAAAATGCTGGAAAGCATCCTGCAATGCACAGGACCCCTCCCCCAAAACCCCTCCCCACCACCTCACCAGAAGATGATGCAATACAACATACTACTGGTACTGAGGTTGACAAATCCTGTTGTACACTGAAAACTACAAAACATTTTAAAAATTAATATCTAAATAAAAGAGGGAATGGGGTATACAATTTTTATGCACCAGGAGACTTGACAGATGTCAGAAAGGCATGAGGAAATTCTTTGGGCTGATGAATATTTTCATTAACTGTGGCACTGGTTTCATGGATACATACGTATGTCAAAAATTCATCAACATTCAATGTGTCCAGTTTACTTTATGTCAACCGTACTTCAACAGAACTATTTAATTTTTTCAATTCTCAAAAAAAAACCCCATAATTTAAAAAAATGACTCACTTGTAGATCTATATCTACAAAGAACTGACTCTAATTAAAAGTTTCCCACAAAGATGAATTCTTGTTATGGCTTGGTGGAAATGGATCCAACTAGTATCCATGAGGACGCAGGTTTGACCCCTGGCCCCACTCAGTGGATTAAGGATCCAGTGTTGCCACGAGCTGCAGTTTAGGTCACAGACGGGGCTCAGACCAGGCACTCCTATGGCTGTGGTCGGCAGCTATAGCTCTGATTCATCCCTAGCCTGGAAACTTCCATATGCCACACCCACAGCCCTATAAAAAAAAAAGAAAAGTTTCCCACAAAGAGATCTCCATGCCTAGATAAATTTGTAAGTAAATTTTTCCAGACATTTAGAAAAAAATTCTATACAAACTCTATCAAATAGCGTATTTACTAAATAATTTTAAGAGGTCAGCATTACTTTTACTAGCAAAACCTGACAATGACATTACCAGAAAGGAATTACTAAAGCCAAATTTTCCCTGGATCATAAATGTTAAGATAAGCAAAATATTAGCTAATTGCATTTATATGTATACGTGTGTGCGATGTGTTTATTATAGGAATACAAAGTCTGTTTAACGTCTGGAAAACCATTTGTCATTTATCATATTAATATAATAAAGAGAAAAAAATATCTTAATAGATACAGGAAATACTATTTATGATTAAAACCCAGAAAACTAGGAAAAGAATGAAACCTAATTAATATACAAACTTCTATTTAAAAAATCTGAATTAAGCCTCCTGCATAAAGGTAAAACCAAAAGAATCTTTATCCTTGAGACTGAAAACAAGACAGAGTGGGCAGCTAACATCACTTCCATTCAACACTGTTTTGAAGGTATTATTCAGTGTGATAATGCAATAAACATTTTAAAAGAATAAGTAAAACAGGAGTTAGCATATAAAATACAATTATATATTCAGTGAATACAAAAGAAACTAGTTTAGAACTGATAAGTGATTTAGTACAGTCACTGGAAAAAAATCAACATACAAAAATTTATACTGAAAAGTCAGCAGATAGAGAGGAATTAATCTATTGAAATATGCATAAGACCTTTCCTAAAGAAACTGTCAAACATTACTGAGAGAAGTTAAAGAAGATTTCACTCAATGGAGGGAAAGCTATTATTCATCCATTAGAAGATTCAATGTGCTAAAAGTCTGTTTCAATTCTTCTTGAATTTAGCCTAGCTTATATATTAGATGCACTCCCTAATCAAAATCCATGTACTGTTATTAAAATTGAAAATATATTCCAAAGTTTTTATGAAAATACAACAAGGGGAAAAAAAGTTGGTGTACTACCTCTACTAGATACTAAGTGACAAATAGTCACAATAAGATGGTTTGGGTGGAAAAGGACAAAAAGACAAATGTAAAAGAACAGTGTGTATAACAGAAGCAAACGTGCCTGGTCACTTGTTTTTGACAAGGATGACAACACAGTGCAATGAGGGAAAGAATGCCTTTTCAATAAACCATGTTTGACAAATTGGATAACATTTAAAGAAATCAAACAATCTGTGTCTCATATTACACTCATATTCAATCCCCGGTGATTTGCAGATGTCAATCTAAAGTTATAATATGAACATTTATTATCAACACAAAAAAGGGCTTAATATATTAATAAAAATCAACAAATCAGGGCACACTGAGTTAAGTACTTCTCTCTTCATCAAAGAAAACCATTCAGAGAATCAAAAGACAAGCCACAACATGAAAGAAGAAACCATCAAGAACTGCCACAAATCAACAAGGAAAAAATGACTAAAGTGGAGTAAAGACTTTGAACTGGTAATTCAACAAAGGGGCACCCAAATATTCAAAAGCACATATAATATTGCTCAACCTCATTAGTCATCACAGAAATGCAAATTAAAACCACAATATAAAATTGTAAATACTGATAATTTTCAGTCCTAGTAAGGATGTGTAACAGACTGAATGTTCACTAACTCCTGGTAGAACTGAGGTAACCACTTTGGGAAGCTGTGTAATACTAAGCTGTCTAATGTTTTTTAAAGCAGAATATATGCAAATTCTATGATCCAGTAGTTAGACACACAGGCATACACTCCAAAGACTTTAGTACTCAGGCTAACCAAAAATCAAAGGTATAAAAGTATTCAAAGCAGTAGCACTTAAAACAGCCCAACTTGAAAACAACCCAAATGTCCATCAAGAGAATGAATCAATAAGGAAATAATGATGGAATTTTACACAGCATGGGAATAAATTAATTATTGCCACACACAACCAAAAGTATGAATCTCACAGACACAATGTTTAGCTTAATAAAAGAGTACACGCAGAATGACTTCATTTACATGTAAGTTCAGAAAGAGACAAAACTAGTTGATAGTGACAAAAATCAGGATAGTGAGTTCCCCTGAATGTTTATAAAGGAGGCAGAGTTCTAAAATGCTAGGGCATGCTCCTTCTTTTTAAAAAAATCCGCATGCCAGTTTTAAGTATGTATTCACTTCTCAAAAATTCGTAAAAGTATACAAGTATTAGATGAGCACTCATGTGTCTGCATGTTGCATTTCAATAAAACATTTACATAAAAATAATTATGTTTCCCTTCCATTACTGCCTCATTTTAAGAAATAGCTGGCATATAGAATGACAAGTAAGAGAAACATGGCAACTGAGAAAGATCTAGCATTGATAAAATCATAAATGGCCAAGGTAAATTCAGGAGCTTGCTTAAAATAATACAGATTTAACATTTTCTGCAATCATCTGTAGTCTGATATGCTTTAAAAAAAATCTAGAGTAAAAGCAGGATCTTGCTGCTAAATATGGTTCCTTTTACATAAAGTAAAAGCTTACAGTAGTTCACTGACCACCTTATTAAATTTAAATAAAACTGTCAAACACATTTGGTATAATGAAAGTATTTTCAGTAAAATAAAAACTCTAGTATATCTTCAAGTTTTAAAATGGATCTGTGTAATGCTGGTAGGGTGATATTCCAATACTTTTTCTTCTCCAGTAAAATACTCCTAACTGATATTAAAAACACAATAAATGTTAGCTTTACTAGTGCTATAAAGTTATTTTGTCTTTACGCATGTGTATTTTAAAATAGCCAAAAGGCAAAAATATTCCTTTTTTAAAACATTCCTTATTTTTAAGAATCAAATGCATACCAATATATTTAAATATATCAATATGATATATCAAAGCTATTAAATATATCAAATAATATCTGAGCATTAACAACTTACTCAATCCTGTTTATCAGATTTTTTTCTAGCTTCGTTTTCCCTTCAATGGAATCTCTGAATTAATACAAGACCAGATGAATAATTTAAATGAGAACACAGAGCATAAAAAGTAACACTCTGGAAACAATTTCAACAGGAGATTAAAGAAAATGCGGAAATCGAACCACCTGAAGTGTCTCCTCAGCCCTCCATGAATGCATCTACTCTTTCTTTCACTCACCACTTAATCATATCTTTATGTTTAGAACACCAGGTTTAAATAACCAAATTTTGGCACTAAAACATCAATTAATAAAAACAAATCCAGGAGTTCCCATGATGGCTAGCAGTAAGGCACCCAACTAGTATCCATGAGGACTCAGGTTTGATGCCTGGCCTTGCTAAGTGTATTAAGGATCCCACGTTCCTGTGGTTGTGGTGTAGGCTGGCAGGTACAGCTCAGATTCTACTACTTGCCTGGGAATTTCCATATGCTGCGAGTGTGGCCCTAAAAAAGACAGGAAAAAAAAACTAATATGTGAGGCTTGATGCAAAACTACTCTAGGGAAGAAAAATAAGTGAAATATATATTCTAAGAATCATTATCACCACTGAACTCCCACATGTCAATGACACAATTCTGCTTCAGAACTTATCATGCTCTCTTTCAAAGACTGCATATCTGACTCTGCCAGCTTTTAAAGTCCTTGAGTACAGGAATCTACTAATTAATTTTAGCTCCACTGCTTACCAAAGAAATAGGAGACACAGAAACAGGCTCAATATTTATGAGCTGCAAAATGCAACTTTACTGTGACCATTGAAAATCTACTATAAATTAATATATAATTTATAAATTACCTGGAGAATTAAATTATCACATTCTCCAAAAAAAACATAAACAAATTCCTCAAAATTAAAGATCAAAAGAAATATTCCCCTTCTTTGAGGAAAAAGTATTTGAAACAATTACTACAGGTAATTAATGTAGGTATTAGTTAATGGAAACTGTCAAGCTCTTAAGCGCTTTATGTTGTTTTACAGATAATCTATAATACAACCCTCTTTACAAGCTTCTGTAATATATAAAAGCTCAGTAAAACATCAACTTTTCTCTTTGAAATCTGAATGTGAAATATAATTTAAGATGGCAGGAAGAATATAAAGCTTTTTTGAGGTATTTTTGTTCATAGAAATAAGATGTTAATTTAAATTTCATTGAAAAATATTTATCAAGTACCTACTATATTACAGCATATATCAAAATATCTGTACATTATTAATATGTCACTTTAGAAAAAGGATGGCTTATTTAACAAATGGTTCTGGCATACTCAGTAATCCAGCAGAGAAAAACAATTTGAAACAATATTTATTACCATCTATAAAAGTTACATAAAAATCTAAAGGTAATGGAGCTCCACTTTCAGAATGATGGTATGAGGAACTCCATGAACCTGTCCCCAGTGAATAACTACAATGGTGAAAATTATTCTTTAAAAAAAAAGGGGGGCCGCAATCATTTAAATTTCTGGAATTTATCTTAATGGAATACAGCAAGTGAAGAAAGAGTAATCCAAAAAATCTACTAACCCTTGGTAAAAACAGCAAGTGTGTCAATTAAGCCTTGACTCACTCCCTCCATAGGACAGATTCCTGTGATGGAAGCTCCACCCCAGGTGATCAGGACCAAGAAGAGGTGGCTCTCTGCTCAGTCCCCAGTAAAAGAATACAAGAGCTGAATGGGAGGGGCAGGCCAACAGCATTTCTCATCCACTTCTAGTCCTGAGGTGCAGAGGCTAAATTCCTGGCAAGTATAGCCAAAGGTCAGGGGGTCTTTTTATTCCACCAGTGATCACTCTAGGGTGGGAGCTCTACCCCAGGTGTGGCAGGCCAGGAACACTGGGACCTTTAATGCCCCCATTTAAGCCCACCCATAGGGTGGAGGTTCCATTCCACCAGAGGCAAAAAGAGAAGATCATCCCTACACCAAGCTCTCTTACTAAAGCAGGAGTGTCACTCCTGTCCCTGAAACAGTGGCCCTGGATTTTTTTCCCAGGCCAAGAGGAGGAGCAGACTCCCTGCAAAAGCTGACTGTACTTACAAGAGTGTGTAGGGAAGTTCAAAAGAAAGCGTGCTCTTAAAAAAGAGATTTTTCAGGTAAACAATTAAGAAGAGACTGGTAGCTCTCTGAGAGCAACAAGCTAAGCCATAGGTCAATTAATTTATCAGAAAGACCTGAGGAAAGAGACAGATAGGACGTGTCCTCCTAGAGTTCAAACAAACCTCAAAAAACTAGCCTCAAAGCCATCCCTGCAAAGGGGCTATAATTTAACAGGATCAGACTGTGGAGAAATTTATGCCCCAGGCCATTGCTAAAAATAATAAGGCAATCAGGCAGCAATTACCGAAGCCTAAGGGCTGAGTGTGCTACCAAATGAGATTGTAAAATCCTTCTGCACAGTCATTAAAACTACCCATTAATTTTATCCTCATTGCTTACCAAGGAAACAGAACACTTAGAAAGAGGCTCACAGTGTATATGAATGGCAAATGAAATTTTAGTGACCACTGAAGAGCTAATATAAAATGACTACTCCATTCTGCACAGCAAAGATAAACAAATTACTCAAAATTATGATAGATGACAATAAAGCTAAAAATCAAAAGAAATATTCCCTTCAAGGAAAAAATATTTTAAACACTTACTAGATTTAGTATAGGTATTTACAGTGGTTTAACAGAGAGATCAGAAAAAGAAAGAAAGAACTCCATCATGACTGTGATCATGGCCAAGGTTGTGCCCTTTAAGAAGCAACCTCCAAGGTTTCACACTGCAGGAAAAATCAATTTCACTAAAATAATCTTGCCAAGTCTCTATTCAAATTACTAAGAAGGTAAAACAATTCCTGGAGAAGGGTTGGGAGTGGAATCAGTATACAGATGCTGTAAGATATAACCTAAAATGTGCAGAGAGGCAGGGGAAGAGGGAGATGGGGGGTGGGGGCAGGGAGAAGGGGCTAGAGAGTAGCACAAAGAAACAGGAAAAGAGTGACCCACAGGCTGGAAAACAATCAGGCCACTGCTTGTGAGAGGCCCTTAGATTGGATTTAACACAAAAAAGTTTCAAAGTAGTCACTATAATTACCTTTAAATAATTAAACAAAACCATGCTTAAATAAGCTGAGGAAGGTATGACGACAATGTTTCACCAGAGAATATCGATAAAGAGATAATGACTATGAAAAAGAACTGAAAATTCTGACTGAAAAGTAAACTAAAATGAAAATTTCACTAGAGAGGGTCAACAGTAAAATCTGAACTAGCAGAAGAAAGAATTAGCAAACCTGAAGATACAGCAAAAGAAATTATGATTTCAGAAGAACACAGAGAAAAAAGAATTAAAAAATCCAAGCCTCAGAGAAATGTGAGGCACAATTAAGTGTACTAATGAATAGGTAATACGATTAATAACATAAAGAGAGGAGAGAGAGAAGGGACCAGAAAAACAAAGAATAATGCCCCAAACTTCCCAAACTTAATAAAAAAACATTAATCTACAAATGAAGCAGCACAACATACTCTAAGTAGGATAAATGTGGAAGAGATCCACACCCAGACACATCATAGTAAAACTGCTGCAAGCCCAAGACAAAAGTTTGAAATAAGCAAGAGAAAAATGACTTATTATGAAAAAGGGAAACACAATAACATTAATATCTAACATCATCAATCCAAAAAAAAACCCATTTACAATAACATTAGAAATAATAAAATAGTAAGTGAAAAATTTAATGAAAAAACATAAAACTTTATTCTGAAAACTAAAAAATACAGTTGAAAGAAATCAAAGAATATCTAAATAAATGGGAAGACATCCCTAGTTATAGATCAGAGGAGTTGGTATTGTTAGAATGGCAATATTCTCAAAAGTGATCCACAGATTTAAGACAATTTCTGTCAAAATTAAACCTGGCTCTACTGGAAGATTAAAAGCAGCCTAACAATTGAGGTTTTGAACTTGCACCTAACAAATAATTTGAAATATTTTCCCCTTATGATAGGTTGAAGTATAACAAATACAGGCTTAATCTCTCTCTATATCCCCTTAGTTCAGGTGAACATTTGCAAATTATCAAAGTAATTTCAGTAAGATCTACTGTTAAATTGGTCACAATATTGACATTTCCACAATGCTTTAGTTTCTATTTCTATACCTAGATTATTCATTATTAACAAAAATGTCACTTTAAAAAAATGACAAGCTGGCCCCTTTACAGAAACTGACCAGCTAATCCTAAATTCACTTGGAAATTCAGTGTCCCAGAACAGACAAAATCATCCTGAAAAAGAAAAAACAAAATTTCAGGACTCACACTTCTAAAAATCTAAAGGGGAAATATTTTAAATATATTTTAAAAAATCAGTATGCTTTGGGAGATATTAGTGTAACTGATGTAAGGAATATATTCTTGAGATGGACATGAAATCTTACATCATAAAAGAAAATTCAGATTTTCTATCAAGCTACCAATAATTTAAAAAAGACAAAAGACTACAGATATGTGGCGGGGGAGAGACAAAAATCTGCCCCCCATCTGCTTTATCGCAGTAGCACTCAATCATATGTTATGCTGACACAGTTTTCTCCTTGTAGTTTGATTGTTCACAGACTCTTACTAGAACCATTCTTAAGCTCATGGTGACCTGCTGGCCACGCATTCCTTTACTTCCACCCAGACCATCATTTCTCTCATTTCATCATTCCCTTCTTAAGTTCAGATTTTCTGGCTTATCATGTTCATATGATTGTTGCCCTTGTCATCATTCGGATACGCCTGTGCGACAAAAGACCAGTCTGTGGTGGACCCTGCCATTCTATAGCCAGTACTTTTGGAAAAATCCACACCTGAAAGCAGACAGGTGTGATAATGAAGGCTTCACCTCCAGGTCTTGCAGCACTCTCCAGCTAGCCCATTCTGCTACTTTCAGTGAACTCCCTTTCTCACTCTTCAGAGACTATTTCAAACTCCATTAACCTCAAGCTTTTTACCTTCCTCCCTAACTCATCCTACCCATCACTATCAGTCCATGCTTTGACTTCTACTTTTTCTAAGGGGGAAAAGAACCTGCAGTAATCAGACAGGAAATCCCTAGACTTTCTATTACCAAACTTTGCACTCATTCTCTTCACCCGCTTGTCATCCTCCCAGTTTTCCTGGAAACAGTGCTCTGCTTCCTTTTCTTTCTAAGGAACATCTCTCCCCTGTGCTTTGATCAATACCTTCTTCACCCCTGCCTTTTAAGAGATCATTATAGTAGGCAGCCAATCTCCATTTTTTCCTTGATTATTTAACAGCTCATTCTCCAAAGGTCCTCCATTACTTTGGCAATAAACACACTAAATCCTCCTCCACATGAAAAAAATTCAAACAAAAACCCACCTTTCTCCTTAGGTTAAGCTGTTCCAGTTACCCTTCTGACTGTTCACACTTCATGAGAAATTTCTTAAAAGATATGCCTGTCTCTATTTTTTCCTTCTTTTCTTCTTTCACTCAGTACTTATCCTGTTCTAATCTGGTTTACTTCACTATAAGTAAATAAATGAAATGGTTCTAAAAAGTACATTAATGAGAAAGAAGGACTTAAAAGTATCACAGACAGTGATATGATCATGTGGAAAACTCAAGCGTATGAAATGAAAGACAAAACATTATCAAAAATTGAATAAGATGGCTAAGAAAAAAAACAGCGTTCACATACACAAGACAATAATTCTATTACAGAAGAAAAGAGCCCATTTGCAACAGCAATTTTTAAAAGAGAACAATGGCCTAAATGTACTCAACAAGAAATTCTCAGACCTATGGCTTTAGACCTCTATCACTCTTACATGCAGGGAAAAATGATGGCGTCTATCCAATTCTCTCCCTCTCTTCTCCTTCAAAGCCATTGGTTTTTTTCCTCCCTATCATGCTTGTCAAGATCACCAGTGAAGGACTTCCCATCATGGCTCAGCAGAAACGAATCTGACTGGTATCCATGAAGACACGGGTTCGATCCCTGACCTCACTCAGTGGGGTAAGGATCCAGTGTTGCTGTGAGCTGTGGTGTTGGCTGCAAACACTGCTCAAATCTGGAGTTGCTGTGGCTGTGGTGTAGGCCATCGGCTACAGCTCCAGTTCGACCCCTAGCCTGGGAACCTCCACATGCCATGGGTGTGGCCCTAAAGAAAGGACCAAAAACAGATCATCAGTGACCTGTTTAGGTGAAATGTGATGGTGAACTCTCCACTGCCATCAATTCAACACTTACATGTTAATATAAATCACGCACTCCTTCTTAACTATTTACCCCCTTGATTTCAGTGATAAAAAATACTTGGTTTTCCTCTAGCTTACTTCACTGGCTATTACTTTTAAGTTTTATTTGCAAGCTTCATTTCTTTTATTCAACCACTGATATTTGGAAATTTCAAGCCTAAGTCTTGGGCCTTCTTCTCATTTCATTCTAGGGTGCACATTGTTTTTATCTAAGTATTTGTTAACATCTATATGTTGGTTATTCCCATTTTTTTTAATACCTCCTGCTTAGAACTCTAAATTTTAGAACTATAGAGCCAACTTATTATTCAAAATTTCCATACAGACTTCTCAAAGCCACCTCAGAGGCAACAGATTCAAAACTAAAAACACACTTTTCTTCCAATTTTACCTATTCCAGTAAATGGTACCAACCATCCACTTACTGGGTTAACAAGATACTGAAGGTGAGTATCAGTGGAAACTGAGGCAGTTATAGTTCACAGGAAGAAAATCAGAGAACCAAAGAAGACAGCCAGACCACCACAGAAAAATTCTGGAGTTTTTCTTGAAGGAAATGGTCATGCGCCAGGCAAGAACTACTCACAAAATCTGATCCCACCAGGCAGACTGGAAAGACTCAGTGATGAACAAGAGTGTCACAGCCTGAGCACTTCTGGTTTTGCCTAAGATATCTTAAGATTCCAAAGCATCAAACTGTTTCCAAATACAGACATATCTCATTCTACTGTGCTCTGCCTTACTGCACTTTGAAGATACTGCATTTTTTTTTTTACACACTGAAGGTTTGTGGCAATCATGCATTGAACAAGTCTATAAGTGCCATTTTTCTGACAGCATTTGCTTGCTTTGTGTCTCTGTGTTATATGTTGAGAACTCTCACAGTATTTCAAACTTTTCTGTTATTATTATATTTATTATGTGATATGTAGTCAGTGAATTTTTTTGGGGGGTGGGGCCTGCCCACAGTGTGCAAAAGTTCTTGAACCAGGGATTGAACTCAAGCCACAATAGCAACCCAAACCATAGCTGTGTCAACAGGGAGTCCTTAACCACTAGGCTACCTGGGAACTCCACTAGTGTAACCGTTTTAGGGCGCCACAAACCACATCTATATAAGATGGCAAACTTAATCAATGCATGGGTTCTGACTGCTCTATCAGAAGGTTCAGATGATGGTTAGCATTTGTTGGCAATAAAGTATTCTTTAAGATATATACATTGTTATTTTAGATATAATACCACTGCACACTGAATAGACTACAGTATAAACATAGCTTTTATCTGTACTGGGAAACCAAAAATTCATGACTTGCTTTTTTACAACATTCACTGTACTGCAGTGGTCTGGAACCAAACCCAAAATATCTCAGAGGTACACCTGTAACTTAACTGCATCAAGCTCACTTCCATGCCTGCTCACAAGCTTCCTCTCTCTTCTTCAAAATTATATTCCCAGGGGGCTTTCTGCACATTCCCTCCTTCAATGTCCTACCTCCTTTTAGACTAAAAGCTCAATGAAGGCAGATGCAGGCCAGTCTCCTGTAACATAATATTCCCAATGTCCAGCACACTGCACAGCCCACCGTAAAACTTCAATTCCTATTTGTAAGTATGGCTAATTTCTCCTAAATCACTTTCAGCTTACTAATAGATATTGTTGAAATCATTTTTCTCCTGTTTCAGTAGTATATAGAGGGTCTTGTTCTCTGAACTATTACATTGGGTCTATTTTTGGAGCTGCCAAATCTTTCCTCTGTCACATTACTGATCTGTTTTTTCATCCTAAGAGAGAAAGGTCAGTAGGTGTTAAATCATTGCTGGGATATTGAAAGAGTTGCTTTTTTCTTTTTCCTTTTTTTTTTTTTTTTTTTTTTTTGTTTGGCTATGCCCAAGGTATGTGGAAGCTCCTGGGCCAGGGACTGAATTTGCATCAGAGCAGTGACCTGAGCCACAGCAGTGACAACGCCAGATCCTTAACCACTAGCTACCAGGGAACTCTGAGATAGTTTCTTCAGAAACTCTGGTGGACCTTGTACAAGTTTCTCAGGCTTAGATAAGGGATAAGGAAAAAGTGCCCGTTTACTCACTCATGTTTCCCCCAGTAAAGGTTGGCACTTGTGAGGAGTAGCAATTGATTCTTTCATAAGGAAGGTATTAATCACATGTTTAAGGATACATCGGTGAGGCTAGGCCTCCCTTTAGCTGGCCAAACAGCCAGCCTTTGGACATGGAACACAAGCCAATGCCTAGACAAGCACAAACTGGGAACATTCTCTGCAGCAGCTTAAACTTCCGCAGTTGTGAGATTAAATCCTAGTGAACACTTTCACAGAGCAAGAGCAGGACAGAGATTTGCTCCTCCTGGAGGCTCCACCCTTGTCCCTGGCCCTGATAACTCAGCTGGTTTTCTCTAAGCCAAATGTAGATTCCACAGGGAGTTCTCCTATCCAGGCAGTCACTTCCCAGTGGTAATTTCTTAGCTCCATCTAGTCTCACCTTCATTATCTACAGTAGAAATCCCTCACAGTTTTGGAATCAGGATGGCCTTCTTCCCCCAGGTTTCAGGACTGATAAAGAAACAGAATGATGGGAAAAAAGCCAGTGCCAATTTGAATGGGAATTTAGAAGCAGGGAAGTAAATTAAATATGCAGGTATGCTGCCATCTTAATCCAGAAGTTCAAACACTATTACCCTGTTCACTCCGTGCTTATAATTGATTCTTTATTCCTTTACAATGATCTTTAATAAACTTTACAAGTGGAATTAAAATATTTTGTCAGGGAACTATATTATTTGAATAGTAAGTGAAATCAGTTCTCTTTCTTCTACCCTTGAGTCTAATTTAAAGGAAAGTCATTGCACAACACCTGTTCCTAACTGTCCATTGGTGAACCTGGCATTAGAATGCTCCTTATTAAAATGAAAGGCCCTAACACATAATCTGCCACATGCACAGCTCCCCTTCTCAGACTCTAGTCATTTGCATGATAAAGCCAGGTTAAAGTTCCTTATTCTCCATTCCTGTATAAACTGGTAGTTAAGTATTAAGCATACACATAACTAAATAATTATATAAATATTAGATGACACTATTAAATATTCACTAATCTGTTTTCTGTTTTTGCCATGGTGAGCAGCGGCTTGATGTGGGATCTCAGTTCACAGATCAGGCATTGAACCTGGGACAATGCAGTGAAAGTGATGAATCATAACCACTAGACCACAAGGGAATTCCTAAATATTTATTAATCTGATATGCTAGTGGCAGTTGATCTCACAGGACCAAGACACTCCCCTCAGGCCATGGGGTTGCTACTTACTACCCAATATATGGGGTGGAGGGAAGTGTTTTAATGCACAGAATGGAGTGTTTTCCATGTTAAACGACTTTGTGTTCTTCAATAAGCCACCTTATGCCCAGGACGGAAGTAGGTTCCCTTTGTTGGACTGCCTATTACGAGCAATTACTTGCACATCTGTAATTCAATCCAGTCTAAACATTATTTGATATACACTGAAGCAGATCCTGATAAGCAGAAGTGGATGGTGACTATCCAGTTAGCCAAGAAATGAACAATATCCAGATAAAATCACTTCCCTCCATGAGCATAAAGCTCAAATGTCAAGAATGGAAATCTCCAGGCGTGGTCTGCAAGGAAGTCTTTGGCCATATAGGATTTACTATCACCAGTAAGTGTCTTAGGCTAGAAGGAATATTGGATTTCCTAAGTACTTTAAGATATGCTTTCAGAAGCAGGGAAAAAGCCAAAGTGTCAGTTCCATTAAAATAATTACATCTCAACTATGCACTTACTTTTTACCTAAATGCTTAAGATACTTGTATTTTTTCATATCTTTAATACTTTTGAATTTTTATAATCTGTTAGGTAAATTGACATTTCATTACATATGCCATTTGCAGAATAAAATAACGGTGTAATTTTAAAATCAATACATACAGTACATAGAGCAATCTCTAAGAAGAGCCTGAGTTATTGCAAATTGTATGAGCTATTTCCACGGAGGAAAAAGATGGAAAGCCCTTTCCCATTTGCATTTATAAAGGCTGCGTGACTTCTTTAAATATATACACTGATGCCAACAGAGCCATCAGAAATCAATAAATCACATTTTCATGTGCTGTAAAATGTCTGACACACACATTCATTTTCCTGGTCCAAAATTCTCTGCAAAAGGGACTGTGTAAATGTTCTATTTTAGTTTAATGACATTCTCCACGGTTAAAATTATGTGCATTATTGCCAGTGAGTTCAAAAACCTGAAGAGCACAAAGCTAGATAGGATTTTTAAAAGCCTACACAGTACGTATCCTTCAGCGGCCCATCATTTAACAGACCGCAGACACATGGATATAAATGCAGAACCAAATCGGGAGATCAGTAGGAATGGATTGTAATGCTGCAATTACCATTTGGACAAAAAAAATAATAATAATAGGCATAATTTGTTTAGAAGCAGCTGAGGGATGGTCTTATAAATATTTGGAGAGACAGCCCTGATTGCCCAATACCATCAAATGGAGGCAGAGATGAACATCACTTAAAAATGATACAGATGACAAAAATGACAACAACCTATTCATCAGTGATGTCCAATTTGAAAGTGTAATAAAAGCCTAAATACAACTTCATTTTAGTTGACATTTATTCTACCAGCTGCCATATATTTTTAAAATGGGCACAAAATTGTTCTATATAGACATAGTTTGTAAAGTACAAATTCTTAAAGAAAGAAGGGATCTGTTATGTATAATCAAGAAGGTTCTAAAAATTCTCCAGGCATGCCTTGCAGAAAACTAGGCAAAACAGCTACGTCCAGCTATAAACCCAAGCGTTAACTTTATTAAGCCAATATTCGTACACAGGAACTGAATGAAGGCTTAGCTACAAATCTACCTGTTCATTGGCACTGACCAATGGTCTGGCCCATTGTTGCCTTGCATTTGATCCATGAACCAAAATTCTATGGCCAAGGAGATGACTTTGGATCCATGTGCTTACCCAAACTTGATTATATTCAAAGTGTCTTACTCTGAGACCATAACCCTTTGTTCAGTAACATATCTTTCTCCCTTTCAACCACATTTTCCTTTCTCCAAGACCTCCATGCCCAGCCTTACCTTACTGACCTTACCTTTCTCCCTATTCTGCCTGAAAGCCATAATCAACCACCCACACAAGCAGTTCACAACTCCCCTAAAAATCTCTTGGCTCCTTCGATTGGAGCCTTTGCAAACTTCCAACAGCCCTGGCAAAATCTAACTCCTGGCACCAAGCTGAATGCACAAACACTCAGTATTGGTGGGGAAAAGAGAAGCAGACCGAGCGTGTCTACAGCCATCTAAACTCAGGGCTGGTCAGCAACCAATTTTTCCCCAAGATGAATCCAGGGGATGACCCATCAAGCTGCTTTCCGAAGTTGTTCTACTCTCCTGAAACTGCTAATCCTCTAGTCTCTGAGCAGATACACCACCACTCAGCTGAAAACCCCTCGCTTTTCACTGTGCTCTTCACATTTAGTTATATCTTCATTCCTTCCTTCCTGCCTGATCCTCTTCTCTCTGGTCTCAGAAATCAGTACTATTTTTTCTCTTAAGCCAGCTTCTTCACCTTTCCATCCATTCAAAAACTCTAATGCTGGAGGGGATGTGGAGAAAAGGGTACCCTCCTTCACTGTTGGTGGGAATGTAAATTGGTACAACCATTGGGGAAAACAGTATGGAAATACCTCAGAAAATTACATATAGAACTATCATATCATATAGAATTCCACTCCTGGGCATATATCTGGACAAAACTTTCATTCAAAAAGATACAGGCACCCATATGTTCATCACAGCACTATTCACAGTAGCCAAGACATGGAAACAACCTAAATGTCCACTGACAGAAGAATGGGTTAAGATGTGGCACATATATACAATGGAATACTACTTAGCCATAAAAAAGACAAAATAATGCCATTGGCAGCAACATGGATGGAACTAGAGATTCTCATACTGAGTGAAGTAAGTCAGAAAGAGAAAGATGGACACCATATGCTATCATTTATATGCAGAGTCTAAAATATGGCCCAAATGTTCTACCTACAAGACAGAAATAGATAATGAACATGAAGAGAGATTTGTGTTTGCCGGGGGTAGAGGGAGGGAGTGGGATGGATTGGGAGTCTGGAGTCAGTAGATACAAACTATTGAATTGGAGTGGCTAAGCAAGGAGATTCTGCTGTATAGCACAGGGAACTGTATCCAATCACTTGTGATAAAACATGATGGAGGATAATGTGAGAAAAAGAATGAATATATATGTATAATTGGGTCACTTTCCTGTACAGAAGAAATTTATAGAACACTATAAATCAGCTACAATAAAGTAAAACACTCTGGTCTTTAAATCAAATCCTTTCTCTTCTATCTTTAATTTCTTCTACCAGTTACCTCAACTGTTAGGAAAAAAACATGTTTAAGGAGTTCCCCCTGTGACACAATGGGTTAAGAATCCAACTGTAGCAGCTCAGGTTGCTGTGGGTTCATTCCCAGCCCGGGAACTTCCACATGCCCTAGGTGAAGCCATTAAAAAAAAAGAATAAAAATGTTTAAGTCTGTCTCTTTAAAAACTTACCAAGCTTTTGCTGTTCTCAAATGTGCAATGATTATTTACTGCCTAAAGGGGGTATTCAATTCCTCCTTCTCCCTCAAATCCAATTAAACAAGTCATCATGATTTTATTTCTAAAAGGTCTGTATTGGACAGAATTGGGTCCCCTCCTAAATTCATAGATTGGAGCCCTAACCCTATAACTGTATTTGGCAACAGGGCCTTCAAAGAGGTAATGAAGGTTAAATGAGCTCATATCGACAAGGCCCTAACCCAATTTGAGGGGTATCTTTCTAAGAAGAGAAAGAACCAGCAGAGATGCAGGCGTGCAAAGAAAAGGCTCCGTGAGGACACACGGAGGAGGAGGCCTCTATAAGCCGAGGAGGGGCTTCGGGAGAATCCACGCACGCTAGTGCTTTGTGGACTTGGAGCCTCCGCAACTGGAAGAAAGTACACTACTGGGTTGTTGTTGTTTTTTGTTTTTTTTTTGTCTTTTTAGGGCCACAGCCACGGCATACGGAGGTTCCCAGGCTAGACGTCGAATTGGAGCTATAGCCAGTGGCCTATGCCACAGCCACGCCAGATCCGAGCCACGTCTGTGACCTACACCACAGCTCACGGCAAGGCCGGATCATCAACCCACTGAACGAGGCCAGGGATCAAATCCTGTCCTCATGGAAGCTAGTCAGGTTCGTTCACCACTGAGGCATGACGGGAACTCCTAAACTGTTGTTTTTAAAGTCGTCCAGTCTGTGGTATTCTATTATGGTAGCCTAGCAAACTAA
This sequence comes from Catagonus wagneri, assembly GCA_004024745.2. Lineage (NCBI taxonomy): Eukaryota > Metazoa > Chordata > Mammalia > Artiodactyla > Tayassuidae > Catagonus > Catagonus wagneri. The sequence goes on from PVHT021183608.1 coordinate 753,246, forward strand.
TACAAAGTCTCATGAATGAGCTCTTGCTTTTTCATTCTATAATGGCTCTGGCTAAAATTCTAACGTTTACCAGACACACTAAACTAGGCTTTTAAGTGGCTTCCCAGTCTAGATACTTTCATTCTTTCAGAAAATATTTACTGAGCACTTACTACATGCCAGGCACAGTGAACAGAAGAAAGAGAGCCACTGTCCTCAGGCTGTTTATTTTCACGGAGGAAAGACAAATGAACAAATACATCAACGAGTTAACTCCAGACTACGATAAGTGCAGGAAAGGAAATAAACAGAAAACTGAGACAGAAAACAACCACACAGGGTACTTTAGATGGAAGGGGAGGAAAGAAAAGACTTTGAGGAGCTGACATTGAGACATGGTAGATAAGAAAGAGATGGCCTTGCCAGATTGCTGTAAAAGTGTTTCCGGGAGAGCAGTGAGCAAGCCCAGAGGCTGAGAGAAGAAGGCTGAGGTTCAAGGGACAGGAAGGAACACGCTGCAGCTGCAAGCAGCAAGGTGGGCAGTGCAGCGGCGTGTCTCTCCTCTACTCCATGCATCACGCCTCCAACAGAGCTCTTTTCTATAATCTAACCTAACAATGTCATGCTCCCAACGTACGATCTCCATACCTTCATCGCTGCTGACTCACCTATGAGGGCTTTTCTAAAAGCCTGTTCCAGCCTACTTGTCTAGCCTCAGCTTTCTCACCCTACGCCCCAGCCGTGTCAAACCACATAGGACAGACATACATTTCTCTGCCTGTGTCCTGGGTGCGAGGGAGCATCCTGGAGGGAGAAAGCATCAACTTGGCATCAGACAGATCTGTGTTCAAATCTGGCTCCCACCCTTTTTACTTAGAAGAAGTGGGTGAATCCTTTTCTCTCCACGATCTCAGTTTCCATGCATATAAGATGGGGTTAATGATACAGGCTCTTCGGAGAGTTCCTGTAAGGATTAGTGATCATCCTTGTAGGAGGCCTAGCACTGGAGGTAATCAGTATTTCTGCTTTTTTTTTTTTAGAGCCACACCCATGGCATATGGAAGTTCCCAGGATAGCGGCTGAATAGGAGCTGCAGCCGCCAGCCTACACCACAGCCAGAGAGACATGGGATCCGAGCCAAGTCTGTGACCTACACCACAGCTCACGGCAACGCCAGATCCTTAACACACTGAGTGAGGCCAGGAATTGAACTCACAACCTCATGAATACCGGTCAGGTTATTTACCACTGAGCCATGACAGAACTATTACTACTAGCACATACCGCTTCCTCTACTGGGAATACCTGCCACACTTCTTAACCTGGGACTTCCTCCATCTTTCCAGACCTAATTCAAATGATACCTTCATTTGAAACCTTTTCTAGCTCTCACAGACAGAATGTAATTACTCCCTCTATGTCCCTTTAGCACAATGCACATACAACCACCAGGGCGTGGTTCTGGACCTACAGGCTTTTCTCTCTCTCACTCTGCCCCCCACCCCCGCCCCTAGAACCATCACTTCCCTCAGCGTAGGAACTGTGGCTTTTAACATTTATATCATCAGTGTTTATCTGCCACATAATGGGGATAAATGAACCTTGGCTGAATGAATGAATGAATTCCTTCCTTAAATCACTGCAACTTGCTTATAACCATCATATTCTACTTCCTCAAAAGCTCTGCCAATCAGGAATCCAGCAGGTACAGAGGGCTGATTCAAGTCAGCATCCTTTTTTTTTTTTTTTTTTTTTTTTTTAAGAACCTCACCTGTGGCATATGGAGGTTCCCAGGCTAGGGGTCGAATCAGAGCTACAGCTGCTGGCCTGCACCATAGCCACAGCAACTTGGGATCTGAGCCGCATCTGTGACCTATACCACAGCTCATGGCAATGCCATATCCTTAATCCACTGGGCGAGGCCAGGGATCAAACCCACATCCTCATGGATCCTAGTAGGGTTCTTTCACCACTGAGCCATTGAAGAGAACTCCAATTCAACGTGCTTTGTAGAAAGCAGATTGAAGGTGAGGACAGGGTGCAGCAAAACCACAGGGAATATTGTAGAAATCCAGAGCTAATAAAGAAGGCTGGTCTCTGACCTGGAGGGGAAGGGGGAGGAGGTTATCAGACCCCGGACAGAGAAGGCTGTGTGGAGAGGACCTTCTGATAGAAGCTGGTCAATGGATGCAGCCTGGGCTGACCACATAGGACAGGTGAGGGCCTCGATCTCACCCTTCCTCCTCCGCCCAGTCCTCTGTTGGGGCTTCACAATTAGAACCAGTTAGAATCCAGAGGGCCTGCTCTTCTCACCTCTAAATAATTCAGGCCCAAAGCCTAAAGTAATATAGGCCCATGGTCTAGAGGGGGAGCAGAGGCGCTCACCGCAGAGCCCAGTGAGGTGGGTGAGTATCTGTATGGAGGAAATAGAATATGATGGTTATAAGCAATTCTAGTGCTTTAAGGAAGGAATAGGAGTTGTGTTCATTCATTCAACCAAGGTTCATTTATCCCCATTCTGTGACAGATAAACAGTGATGACATAAATGTTAATAAGTTCCTACCCTGCGAGAAGTGATGGTTCTAGGGGC
>PVHT021183608.1:759970-778556 GCA_004024745.2 Catagonus wagneri
TGTGTTTCAAAGTAAGGAAGTGCTCAGAGAGTGATGGAGACCCATCAGAAGACACAGGAAATAACATGAACAGGCTCCTAGTGACCAAATGTGGACAACTGAGCATAATAACCTATTGAAAAACTAGGAAACAGTGAAGTAGTACAGATGGGAATAAGTGGAAAAGAAACATATTTGCACAGTTTAAAAGGCCATCCTCACAAAATACTCACAGGCTAGCGATAGAGTCAGAGTTACAGCTGCCGGCCTACACCACAGCCACAGCAACTCAGGATCCAAGCCACATCTGCGACCTACACCACAGCTCAAGGCAATGCCAGATCCTTAACCTACTGAACAAGGCCAGGGATCAAACCTGCATCCTCGTGGATACTCGTGGGTTCATTACTGCTGAGCTACAATGGGAACTCCACAAAATACTACTTAATTACAAAGAAGGAAGAGAAGCTTGGTGGATACATTTTAATCAAAATTCATCAATATTGAGACAAATCATAACTGTGCCCCACCTCACAGGTTCAAGGAGAATAGAGCATCATTCACTGTATTCCTCCCCATGGTACACAACATGAAACTGGTCACTATGGGACATTACACAAACTAACATTGGCTTATAATCTCGAAAGATATCAAAATCATCAAAGCCAAGGGAAGAATGAAGACCTATTCCAAGAAAATGAAGGACACTAAAAAGACATGACAACTCAATGCAATGATGGATTCTGTACTGGATCTTACTGCTAAAAGTGATGTTACTGGGACAGATGGTTAAACTTGAATAGAATCTAAAAATCACACTGGAACAAAGCAACACCATGTGATTCACCCCACCCCAAAGTACAAAGGTCCCTCTTGTTTGTGGAAAGGTTGAAGTCTCTCAGGCACCCCAGAGTCAGAAAAAGAGCAAGCTTGAGCAGTTAATGATTGGGACAATAGAGTCACAGATCAGTGTCTGATGAAAGAAGAATTAATACTATTGCTCATAATAATATATATCTTTAAGGACATTAGAATAATTGTAGCTTGCTCTGCCCATACATGTAAGCGGGCGATTAAAATTGTCAGCAAAGAGATGCTACAGACTTATGTCAAGATCTTCCACTCTGAAAATACAGCACCCTATGTCAGGATAAAGTTCCAGAAGATAGACCTTCGCCCCTAATCTCACAGACATGGAATGATGTCTGACAGTGTGGATTTGTAAGCAGCTCTTTTTTCACCTTTCCTTTGTGTCTCTCTCTGTTCCCCTCAAACCTTAAATATAAAAATGAAATCAATAAGTAACATTTAAACTAATTCCTGATTTCAGCTCTGATGAATGGACACAATGCCTTGCTTAACCTGTTGATTCATTTCCTGGATTAAAAGGAGGAGGAGTGAGGAGCGTTTATTGCGGCTTAGCAGGTTAAAGACAAAATGTTGTCCCTGGAGAAGGCAGGTTCAATCTCTGGCCTCACTTGGTAGATTAAGCTGCACCATAGGTTGCAGATATGGCTCAGATCTGGTGTTGCTATGGCTGTGGCAGAGGATGCAGTTGCAGCTCCAATTCAGCCCATGGCCCAGGAAGTTTCATATGCCACAGGTGAGGCTATGAAAAGAAAAAAATAAATAAAAGGAGTAAGAACGAAGAATTAAGTAGTTATAGAATAACTGACTCTCTACCCCCATATTTCCCCTTAGCAATTCTGCAGGTGGACCATGCAGGCAAGAGAGCATCAGAAGGAAGATCAGGAGTCAGTGGGTCCTCACGCAGTGGAAAGATGATGAAGAATCTTACTTCTTACCTTATTGATTAACTGAGATTGTTTCTCATTTTTCCCTTTAAAAACTGTCATGGTTAAATGCTTTACCTTTTCAAATAGAACCCAAAAAAATCGAGTACCTGGGAATAAACCTGACCAAGGAGGTGAAAGTCTTATATGCCGAGAACTACAAAACATTAATCAAGGAGATCAAAGAAGATACAAAGAAATGGAAAGATATTCCATGCTCATGGGCAGAAAAATAAACACTGTAAAAATGGCCATACTACTCAAAGCAATCTACAAATTCAGTGCAATCCCTATCAAATTACCCATGACATTCTTCACAGAACTATCCAAAATTTTATATGGAACAACAAAAGACCCAGAATTGCCAAAGTGATTCTGAGGAACAAAAACCAAGCAGGAGGCATAACTCTCCCAGACTTCAGGCAACATTACAGGGCCACAGTAATCAAGACAGTGTGGTACTGGTACCAAAACAGACATATGGACCAATAGAACAGAATAGAGAACCCAGAAATAAACCCAGATGCCTATGGTCAATTGATCTTTGACAAAGGAGGCAAGGACTTAAAATGGGGAAAAGACAGTCTTTTCAGTAAGCATTGCTGGGAAACCCGGACAGCTGCATGCAAATTGATGAAACTAGAATACACTCTCACGCCATGCACAAAAAAAACTCAAAATTGCTTAAAGACTTAAATATAAGACAAGATACCACTAAACTCCTGGAAGAAAAGATTGGCAAAACATTCTCTGAAATCAGCCTTACAAATATTTTCTCAGGTCAGTCTCCCAAAGCAACAGAAATAAAAGCAAAGATAAACCAATGGGACCTAATCAAGCTGACAAGCTTTTGCACAGTGAAGGAAACGAAAAAGAAAACTAAAAGACAACTTACAGAATGGGAGAAAAGTGTCAAATGATGTAACTGACAAGGACTTAATCTCTAAAATATACATACAACTTATACAATTCAACAGCAAAAAAGCCAACAATCCACTGGAAAAAAGAAATGGGCAAAATACCTGAACAGACATTTCTCCAAAGAAGATATGCAGAGGGCCAACAAGCACATGAAAAAGTGCTCAACATCAGTGATGATTAGAGAAATGAAAATCAAAACTACCATGAGATACCACCTCACACCAGTTAAAATGGCCATCATTAACAAGTCCACAAACAACAAATGCTACGGGGGGTATGAAGAAATGGGAATCCTCCTGCACTGTTGGTGGGAATGTAAGCTGGTACAACCACTATGGAAAAGAGTATGGAGGTACCTTAGAAAACTATACATAGAACTACCATATGGCCCAGCAATCCCACTCTTGGGCATATATCTGGACAAACATTTCCTTGAAAAAGACACTTGCACACACATTTTCATTGCAGCACTATTAGCAATAGCCAAGACATAGAAACAACCCAAATGTCCATTGACAGATGATTGGATTAGGAAGAAGTGGTATATATACACAATGGAATACTACACAGCCATAAGAAAGAATAAAATAATGTCATTTGCAGCAACATGGATGGAATTAGAGACCCTCATACTGAGTGAATTAAGTCAGAAGGAGAAAGACAAATACCATATGATATCACATATCTGGCATCTAATATACTGCACAAATGAACCTTTCTACAGAAAAAAAAACAGGAACTTGGAGAACAGACTTGTGGTTGCCAAGAGGGTTGGGGGAGGGAGTGGGATGGGATGGGAGACTGGGGTTAACAGTTGTAGACTATTGCCTCTGTGGTGGAAAAGCAAGGAGATCTGGCTGTATAACACTGGGAACTATGTCTAATTGCTTGTCACGAATCCATATATGTATGTGTAACCGGGTCACCACAGTGTGCAGTTGGAAAATTGACAGAAATCTGTAAAGCAGCTATAACGGAAAAATTAAAATAAATAAATAAGTTAGCATGAAAAAGTAAAAAAAAAAATTGTCATGGCTGAGCAGAATCTCTGGTGTTGGTCTATGGACATGAGTCCAATTTCTCCTCAGATTGCTGACTTTTCTGAATAAAGCACTTTTCCTTTCTAACACTTGCCCCTGGACTACTGGCTTTTGAGTAACAAGCAGCTAAACTGAGTTCAGTAAGAACATGGTAAAATGATCACTGTTAGTTTCCTATCTTGAGCACAAGCCACATGTTCTCTTGCTTGGCCTTGCTCCAAATTCTGACGTTTTGGTTTGTTTGGCCTCATCATGTATCAGGCACATGAACTTTCGTTTGGTAACAACGTACAATAGTACATAGTACCGCTCATGTAAATCCTGTCTTTGAAATCTAGGCTAGAAGTATTTTCCCCATGAATGTGAACCAACAGGCAAGTACCCATTTTTTGATTCAAGTAGCCAACCCACCACAAAGGGATTAGGGTTTAGTATAGTGCCAACAACACAGAGGAAGATTTTTTTAAATGAACTGATTAAAAACAATTAAATGGGTCCTTGATAATAACTGAATTTCAAGACCAACAATCAGAGGCCCACCCTAACCTCTATCTTATATCTACCTGAGCCAATAAATCTTCTTCCCATTTAAGTTAGAGTTTGATTTTCTGTTACTTGCAGTATAATCTGTGGAGAGTAAAATTAAATGTAAAACTAGATGTGACAACATTATTAAAAACAACTAGGAGTAAGTAAAAATTGTAATCTGGGATAAACAGACTTCTAGAAAAAAAGAAATAGGACAAATATAGGGAAAAAAATAAAAAACAGACATGTTGGCCTAATGATAGTTGGCACTGGCAAGATAAATGGGAAATCTAGCTTCTCTTATTTTAAAGGTGTAATAATGAAATACGCCTTGGCTTCATGTGTTCTGAAACAGGAGAGCCTGGAGGACTGCTTCAGGGGAGAAATCAGGCAGAAACATGGAGCAGTCAAAGGAAGGAAACAAGAAAGCTGGGAATTTCACATTTTATGTGAAAAAGTAATCGAACAAAGTTCGTGTGTCCTATGCACAGTGAGGTCAAATAAACCGAAATGTAGGAGTTTGGAGCAGAGAGAGGTTTTTTACTGCAGGGCCAAGCAAGAAGAACAGATGGCTTTTGCTCAACAACCCTAAACTCCCCAATGGTTTAGGGGGAAATTTTTTATAGACAAAATTTAGGGTAAAAACTGCAAGTGTTTGACTTCTTTGGATTGGTTGGTGATGAGGAACCACTTCCAGGAATCTTGTGCTCAGCAAGCTAGCAACGTCCAGCTGGGTGGCAGCTTCAGTTCAGCAGAGCTCAAAGATATTGCTCTTCCTTGAGGAGAAACCAGGACCCTGCCCCAAGGTGGTACTACTGTTTCTTGATTCTCCCTTCCTAGTCTCTTCATCCCCTCCTCTCCCTGATTAGCAACTGTTAGAACCCGCCCTTAGGAGCTCAGGGAAAGGCAAGGAGGTGGAATGAAGCCTGTTTCCTACAAACAAGAATGGGGGACACAAGGATTCCCACAGGGTCCCTCTCAGTTTCAAAATCAGCTTTTGTACAAGTGAGATTCTTAGGTGTTTCACATAATTACAGTACCTTCCACTGGCTCAAATAAACCTATGTAATCAAATTCACATTTCCATGCCTTTTCTACTCATTCTGGTCTATATGGGGCTGTTCATCCCCTTTTGGATTTTTATAAACTGAACTGAAATAGAGCAGTTTTGGAAGCTTAATGCATCAAATCACCTGTTCCTTTCTGCTACGAGAGAGGGTTGAACTCAACTCCATCAGGGCAGGGAGAGACAGAGTGCTAAATTTCTTGGTATCAAATGGTGATAGGCTCATTTAGAACTTTTCTCTCTTCCCAAATCACCCTATATCTATAAATTCTCCAGCTGCCTTCCAGACCTTCTACAAACCCACCTTATAGGCAATGTCATTTCTTCCTAATTGAGATATGAAAATATGCCAGGAATCCAGGCCTTTCTTTTCATTTCTAAGGCCAATGCCCAAGTTACTTCTTATCTCAACGACTCCCATGGTCACTTACCCAGTCTATCTGGATTTTATCTTTCTGTCTGTCCACTACAATAGTCACAGGGCTACTGGCTTCTATGAGAAAATAAGGACCGTATTTAATTATCCCTTTGGATATTCTTCTCCTACCCTATGTCCATACACTAAAATATTTATTTAAATTATGTAATGCATGCTATTTCTCATTTGAAAAATCTTTTTTTCATTTTCATTTTTCAAATTTTCTATTTTTTAATAAAAAATTTTATTAAAATACAGTTGATTTACAATGTTTCTTCTATTTCTGTTGTATAGCAAAGTGACCCAGTCATACACACTTCCCTGTGCTGTACAGTAGGATCCCACTGCCCATCCATTCCAAATGTAACAGTTTGCATCCACCAATCCCACACTCCCCATCCATCCCACTCTCTCTAATGGTACCCACTAGTTTCAGAAAAAGTTTAAAGAGCTTAATCTGCAACCTGGTCATCAAGGCGGGAGCTCATACTACCCTTTGGAGCAGCACTGTACCACACAAGCAGCAAGTCTTTATAATAATTACATGTTCTTCCTCTGCCAAAATTCATTTTTCCTTGGCTCTACTTACAAAATACCTATCGGTTCTTTAAGGTTCAAGTTAAGTATCCATTCTGCCATAAAATCTTCTCCAATACTACTTCCAGATGAAAGTTCTTCATCCTATGTGCCTTCAGAGAACTTTCTTTATACTTCTATTTGACATTTATGTCACTCTGCCTGGTCTTATATTAAATTTGGGATAGCTCTATCCAGTTATTAGACTTCTTTCCTAATAAAGTATTTCAGCATGAGGTTGTCTTTCGCCTCCATCTGTTATTCCTCTGCAAGATTCATTCTTGTACCCTCCATATTTAGCGAAGTGTACGCAGCACATAACATGTGCTTAGTAAATATTTCTTGATTGAATAATTCCACAGTGGATTACATATTATTTGAGGACAGGTACTGTGCCTTATTCATTTATGTTTCTTACAGTGACTGGAAAAAACTGAGTAATAGAAATTGCTACAGGTTGAATTCAATATTAAGACTGATTTAGACTCGCCTCATGGGTTATTTAAATATTTGGCTAATTCTAGGACTCTTTGTTGTTTTCTCACTCCTAAGAGATGTGAGTACTTTCTAAATGCCAAATGTTACACCAGGAGCTGGAGATAGAACTGCAAATAAGATAAACCACACATATCTGATGTGGAGGAAATAGCTGGACAGCTTATAAAGTTTTCCTAAATACCTGAACTCAATGCTCCGTCACAGCAGCCTGAAATCTGAAAATCAGTGGCTTCTCCCTACACCTTACTTCAAATGTTATTTGATAAAATGTACAATTAATACCACTGGATGATGATGGTGGTGACTGCATTATCCTACTTCTCATTAATTTCAACGCTGTTCTCTAAATCCATGCCCTCATTTTGCCTTTTGGAACAATTAAAACTTTTTTCTAATGACTCTTTCCCCTTTCATGCTTCCTGTATCTAACGTTCCCTTTTCAGTTCTGCCAGAATCGTTTTCTTAAAAAAGCAGCCATCGTATTATACTATAGTTCTGATCAAAAGCTCTCAGTGGCTTTGCCCTGCAAACACAGGGTGAACACTGTTCAGACTCTTTAGCCTTGACAAGGCAACTTCCCAAATCAGCTTCTAATTTGTCTTTCCAGATTCATCTGCACAGTTCTTCCTATAATCCAGACTCCCACAGAATTAGTTTTTGGTTTTGAAGCTCTGAAATCTTTCCCATAAAACACAATTCTATTTATTTTATTCAAATTCTGCTTATACCTCAAGGTTTCATTCAGGTATCTCAAATTTGTCTCTAATTTTTCCCTTCTATGTATAAAACCTCAACTTACTTTGGGCTTTTTTCCCCTAAACTTACCTGTTTCAACCTCATATTTTCATTATTCACAAATATAGCTTCTGTATCCAATTACAGTGTGTGTAATCACTGATTCATAAAACATATAATAGGCACTTACTGTATTTCCATTATTCCAAAGTACTAAAAAAATGAACAAATTCTAAAACAAAAATAGTATTTTTCTAAATATCACCAATAACAAACAAAATTAAAATAGTATTTTTCTAAATATCACCAATAATCTCTACCAGAGATATGAAAGAATGGTAGAAAATAGTAGGTCGTCAAATTTTAAGTATTTATGAAAGGGTAGGTAAGTTAGTAGAAAACAGAATCAAATGCTAAAAAAAATTATTCAAAGTAATATGGAAATATTGAATCAGTCTTGCCCATTTCAATTTATGGAGGCATCTATTATTTTGAGATGCAAATTTATAAACACACACATTATGTCCATCAACTGGAAACTATATACAGTGTCAAAATTTATTGAACTGAGAATCACAAGGAAATGTTTCCTAGTTACCATTTAATAATTTTTGTGAAATTTAATAAAAGTTTATATGATGAAATATCTTTTCTTTTCAAAGGAAACAGCTTTAGAAGATGATTTATGCCTGCTATTATGAATCTATATTTGTATTTCCTTATTTTAGAGGCTTTTCAAAAATACAAAAATACACTTAAAGCATTTCCAGTTACACTAAAAAAAAAGATAAAAGGTGATTATTTATAGGCAATCATATTCCTGATGATAGACTCTCAGAAGGCAATTCCAAACATAAATTTTAAATGCTTTTTGGAAAGAGCTGAGAATAAAAACATTTACATAATTTCTTTGAAACCCTGGCTTTTTATTGCTATATTTCAATATTCCCTCAGGGCAAAGGAGCAGCTACTTCAAAGATTTATTTGATAACGGAATGTTTGATTTCTTTGTTTTTTCTTCCCATTGTGGGTAGGTCTGTTGTTTTCACTCTATGGCAACGTGCTGTATTTTAAAATTTGAATTGGCTCACTACTGATAATAAAAAATGATTCTGTTTTGTCAGATTAAACAAATGTACCAATGATAGCAATAAGTATATAAATCACAAAAATATACTAAGATTATTACTAAAATGATCCATCTGTGTTATCAGTCAGCCTCGATAACAGACCTGCCACTTCATAATAGTACAACTAGTGATGAATATCAAATGTCTGAAACTTTTACTTACCTGCCTATCCACCTCTGGAAGCAAAAGCAGGAGGTATTGTTGAAAATGCTGAGGTAAGGAAGCAAATGTATGTTTATTTATTAATGCCCTCAGGTTAGTGTTGACAAGAATAGATCCCGGGGTTTCTATGTCAATGTCCTCAGCTTTGGTCCATTTCAAGTGTCCTGTGATAAACAAGCAAGAGGCATGGATTCACTATGGATTGGGAAAAACATACACCTGTTCACACATATATATGTATATACTGAACACACACACACACACACACACACACACATATATATATTCAATAATACACTTCTTTCTCTTTTAAAATTGATTATTTAAGGAGTTCCCATTCTGATGCAGTGGGTTAAGAACCTGACATAGTATCCATAGGATATGGGTTTGATCTCTGGCCTTGCTCAGCGGGTTAAAGGATCCAGCACTGCCGCAAGCTGTGTTGTAGATCCCAGATGTGGATAAGATCTGGTGTTGCTGTGGCTGTGGTGTAGGTGGGCAGCTGCAGCTCTGATTGGATCCCTAGCCCCAGGAGCTTCCATTTGCTTCAGGTGTGGCCATAAAAGAAAAAAATAAAAGGATATTTCCAAAGGAAATCTCCAAGGTTTCCTTGAATTTCTACCTTGCTTTAGTTGTCTTTAATTTTCATAGTGTTCGCTTCTCTCCATCTATGTTTTTAACTTAAAGCACCAGGTCTAGATAAAGAAGTATTTAAATTATGATCTTCCAATTAATTCAGCATTCTCAAAAACTTTAGGACCGTAAATGGTGACAACTACAGTTTGTAAGATTCTATAAGACCTAGGGTTCATGATAACAATAATAACTGTGTTGTTAATTTTAACAGAGATAATGACAGCATTGATAGCTGACAGCTGTGTATTCCCCCATGTATCATGTGCAACACTAAACCCCAGATTATTTCGGAAGATCCTAATTCAGGGACCTGAATTTTGAGAGTTATATTTAAAAAAGTAATCCTTTTTACAAATATTAGCTGTAAGGTCCGAAATGTCAACATGCTTTGTAGGATAATTCTACAACTCGGGCACCCAGACCTCCAACAGAAGGCTGTACAGAGTATCCACAAGTTAAAACTATGACACACAAGAAAACAACCCACCATAAGGGGCAGCCAGTAGATGCATCAAACAGAAGGACTACCACTCTCAGTTGCTTAAGATAAACAGTTGAGGGTGATTTTAATAGAGCATATTTTAAATTAAGGGTCAGCAAATTATAGCCCATGAGCTATATTCAGTCCAGGGGCTATTGGTAAATAAACTTTTACTGGAATGTAGGCATGACAGAAATTGCATGGCTTGCAAGTCCTACAGTATTTACTCTCTGGCCCCCAGAGAGAAAAATTGCTGGCCCTTGTTTTAAATAATTAGAAGAAGTAATCTCTAAAAGGAAAAAAAAGGAAGTAAGCTCAGTATGAAAAAAACAGGACACTATGGTTTTTAAAAAGGCAGATTTGAAACTGAATCAGAACTTCTAGACATAAAAATTTAGTTTAAATTTTTAGAATTTCCAGTGAATACAGTAGATAAAATAATTATTGAATACTTAAAATATAGAGTTGATAAAAATATCTAGATCAAGCATTAAAAATGATGAGTCAAAAAAAAAAAACAGGACAGAGAAGAAATACAGGGAATGGGATAAACAGTCAGAATGTACATTTATAGGAGTTTCAGAATGAAACAACACAGCAGATGGTACAAAAGCAATATCTGAAGAGCTAATGTCTGAATTTCAGATTTTAAAAAAATGACGAGACCTCAGATAAAGCAACATACCAAATCTTAAAACGGGTAAATATCTATCCCCCATCTGATATGTTGAAATAGCAAAATATAAGACAAAATGAATACCTTAAAACGATTTTGAACAGAAACAGATTACCTCCAAAGGAATCACAATAAGACACAGGAACCTTATGAATAAATAACAGATGACAATGAAATACCATCAATGTCAATGTCATTGACACTGGGTCACAAGAAAGTAAGTGTCCGTCTAGAATTTATTAATAATAAAGTTCCTCTAAATGGCAATGATAGCCATTATATGAGAATATTTTCAGGATCCAAAATGGAAACTCTACCCCTTAAAGAGTCTTGCTAAAAAACCATTAGTGGATGTTATTATAAAGAACTTAAATTAGAGACAGAATGAGTGTGTTGCAGAAGCAATGATATACTAAAAGACTAATAGACATGAATAACCCCAAATAAACATCAACTATTAAAAATAACAGTAATACCTAATGAGAATGAAACCAAAATGAAAACAAAACAAAGTCCAATAGACAACAACTGCACGCGAAATGGGAAGGTGTGCCTGAAATGAGAACACTACATAGCCCTGGCATGGTTTAGGAACAGGAGAGATATATTATATTCTAGTTCTGGACTTTGTTAAAACTCCATAGGTCACCAATGAGAGAAAGGAAAAAGACTTATAACTTCCAAATACATTCATGGAAGGAAAACTCAATCAAATGAAGGCATGAAAGGAGAAAAACGATTTTAAGTCCAACACAATAAAAGATACACAAATGGATTTTCATATTAAATTTAAAAGTTAACACAATCTAACTATAAGAGATATACTTAAAATAAAAATCATATAGAAGAAAGGAAGGAGATAAACTAAGAAATAGCAGGCAGACATTCAAAACAACAAAAAAAAAGCAATATTACAATATTAATGTCAGACAAAGATAAAGGTTAAAAAAAAACCCTATTGGGGATAAGAAAGACAATTCCTTAAGTATAAAAGGAGTAATTCACTAGGAAAATATAATGACTGTAAACCTGCATCCATTTAAACAGCATAGCATTCAAAATTTAAAACTGAGATAATTAAAAAGAGAAAGTCACATTATAAAATGCTAGTGGGAAGTATGAATGTATTTTACCAGATATCATACAACTTGTCTTAATATTAAGGAGTTTATGGAGTTCCCTGGTGGTTCAAAGGGTTAAAGATCCAGCATTGTCACAGCTATAGCTTGGGTTGCCATCGTGGTGTGGGTTTAATACCTGGCCCAGGAACCTTCACATGCCATGGGAACAACCAAAATAATAATAACAATAATAATAATGTAGAAGACTTTAAAATCTCAATAATCAATCTTAAAACAATGTATGTAACATAGGACACTTCACTAAACCTTTAAGGAGCAGTAAGAAAGGAAAGGAAAAAAAAACTGACCCGCGAGTCCCCACGACTACTGAAGAATATAAAATTTCATCTCTCTATCCACAAAGAAGTAAAATTAGGTATAAAGAACAGAAACACAGCAACTCTCCAATCCTCCTACACCCATTTTATAATTAGACATTTGGAAGTACTCTTCCAAGTATTTCATAAGTTAAAGAAAAAAAATGTAATGGAAATTACAAAATACTTAGATTCTAAATGACAATGCCAAAATTTGTAAAATACAGCTCAACTGGTTTTAAAGATAAACTGTATATATTAGAGAGTAGAAAAATATTGAAAATTCAAGAGTTAGGTGTGCAAATCAAGAAGTTAATGAATGAACTACAGAATAAAAACTTAAGAAAGGAGAAAGATGGTAAAGAATAAGAGTAGACATTCATGAAATAGAAAAGGACAATGAGAACCACCAACAACAGCAAAAGGCTTTTAAAAAATTAAGATTAACAAAATAGGTATACTTCTTGAGAAATGGCATAAACAAACATGAATGGGAATGACAGGCACATAATTTCAGATATACCATAGATTTAAGGTAAATGTAATTAAAGTTAGATTTTAAAAAGTATAATATGCATAAAGTAGCTACTACTCTGACTTTAGCTAATACCTTTGAAGACAAACTATTTTAAGTTTACAAACTATCAGATTATATTAAAAGTAGAAAGTCTCAATAAATTTGTGAAAACTTTTGTAAAATACACAACCCTTCCTACCCCACATACACATATGGTAGATATATATTACAAATAACTCTAAAGATGAATTTTATCAATACATCAAGGATCTCTCCCACTACTTAATTTTACACATTTTCCAGTGAATAGGTAAAGAAAGAAAGCTCTTTATTCACTTTATGAAGTAAATATTATCTTTATTCCAAAATAAAGATAAAGAAGGACAATAGGAGAAAGTTTGTTGGCCAATCTCACTTATAAACACAAAAAAGTACAAATATTGCATTCTGTTTTTAATCTAAAGCATGTCTAACAAACTCCTAACACTGCTTAGGAGTGAAATCAAGGTGACAGGTATATAGATGTATGTTTTATTAGCATCTGTATTTTTCTATATGTTTGAAGTATTCAACATTAAAAGAAAAAAAAAAAGACTACAAGGAGAGAATTAGGAAGAAGCTTTTTTTTTTTCTCTGCAGAGGAGGCAAAGGCAAGACCCAGAGACAGAAATGTTGAAAATATAGGAAAGGGATCTGTTTAAATCTTACGGATGGTCAAAATATTCTCTTGGCTGAGGTCATTTACCAAAAGTGACTTTGGGAGGGAGTACTGGGGAAATGAAAATACTCTAAAACTTTAGAAACAATGTGCCATGGATAATGTAATAAGCAGGAATTATGCTTTTGGTTTTGGTTACTATGTTGTAAATTTCAAAATATTGAGGAATATCACAGGAAAAGAAAAGATACAGAGAGGTACATAGTCTTTTAGGACAAAGTCAAGATATCAATTTCAAGATGTCCATCTAAGCAAAAACATGTTTTTTTTTTATAATTCTGGAACAAAGAGCAGATGAATTTATTGCCAAATGTGCTGCCACAGTGGATGGTTAATTCCATTTTGATTATCTGTACTTAGTCTTAACTGGCTTAAGAACAATCTCATTACATCTGATTGCCTTATCTCATTAAAGGTGGTACCTCATCTCCCTACACTAAGCAGAGGGAAAGATATTAGCGTTTAATTCCTGGACACTAGAGAATGTAAAGCAGCTGATGCTGAGAGAAGCAGAGAAGTGACAATTGTCAAATTGCCCATAAGAGTTTATGCTATAGATGATGATACTAGGCTGACCTCGTGATAAAAATCATGGGTAAGTGCCTGATCAGGGTCAGGGAAATTATTACTTTGACCAAAGGGAGTTCAAAGAGCACCCATCTGAGTAGAGGTTGCAGACTCTGGAGCTCTTGCTGATGGGCGAGTACTCTGCTGGCTTAAAGTCTCCTATTTCCCAGAAGAAAAGCCATACAGAATTTCTGCGGAAAATGTGCACACAGAGACATGCTCACATACATGCACCCAGAGCGAAGGGGCACATGAACGAGGCCTACCAAGGCCTTTTGTTACAGGAGGAACTGTGCAAGAATTGAAACAAAAGTTGGTCTTCACTGTTTCAAAGAAATTAGAAAGAATGATTCTGAAATAACTCAGAGGAGAAAAGTAGGCTTCCAAAGAGTAAAAGCTAAGGAGAAAAAAATTATCAGAGAACGAAACTGAATTATCTACAACATGAATCCAAGGACCCTTCAAAAATGAAGAAATTGTGTAAAAAGTCTATCAAGGAGCACTGAATCCATTAACATACATCCATTAACAGGACAGTTCCTGTTGTGGCTCAGCAGTTCACAAAACCGACTAGTATCCATGAGGAGGCAGGTTCGATCCCTGGCCCTGCTCAATGGGTTAAGGATCTGGTGTTGCCATGAGCTGTGGTGTAGGTCGCAGACACAGCTCAAATCTGGTGGTGGTGTGGCTACGGTGTAAGCCAGCAGCTGCAATTCCAGTTGGATCCCTAGCCTGGGAACTTACATATGTCACAGGTGGGGCCCTAGAAAGCAAAAACAAAAACAGCAACAAAATACAGTACTAGCTGTTAGTGAACTATGTGGATTATGTTTTAAAAAAGTTATATGTTAACAACCTTGATTTAAAAAAACAAAATAACAAAAACACAGAGATAAGAGGGACTATGAGTGCAATTATCTCCCCATCCTTTATAATATATTGTCCAAGTTCGAGTAGTTAAAAAGGTCATCACTCATTTCGGTTTTTCATATTTTTAATATCTTTTGCAGAGAACTTTTAGATATGAATATATCGGTTTTTCATATTTTTAATATCTTTTGCAGAGAACTTTTAGATATGAATATATCTCGTGGCAATGTTTAGCAATTTTGTTTTCGGTTTTACTTCTATTCTTTTTTATTATTCAGGCCAAACTTAATTAAATTTAGTACTTTTAATTAAAATGGTATAATAGAGTTTTTCTAAGATGACCTCTGACTATGACTACACATTAGCAGATGTCAAATAATGTTTATGAAACACTGGAGGAAATTATCTTTGATGACAGGATTTAGAGTTACTATTCAAATATATTTTTATTTTCCTGCATTAATTTATTTTAAAAGTATGTAACATTTTATGAAACCAGCAGAGTTATAATTCTTCACTACAGAAAGATTAAACCAAATAAAATACACTGGAATGAATCCCAGAAGTTCGGCTCAGAGAGGACATTTATTAAAAACCCCTCAGTGACATCCATTACAAACTTGGATTTGTTTAGCAAGCACTTTTTAAACTCCTACTGTGTGACTGAACAGGAAGAATCATGATTAAAAACTAGTTTAGGTCAACGACCCCTAACTCAAGGAATTCACATTTTAGTTATGGAAAAAATGTGAGAAATTTATACCAAAAAAAGTGGTTAAGAAGGAATACATATCATTAAACACTTTTTTTAAAATGTTCACAATCTGTCTCTTAAAAAACTCCACAGGGGAGGTTTTAAATGAGTTTTATCCTTTGCTAAGATAAGGATAAAGGGTTTTAAAACAACTGATTAGGGATGAAAATCATGTACTTCCAACTCCATTTTTAGCCTATACCTACTTTACATCTCACCAGATGTGGTTTCTACAGCCTGGTTATTTGGTGGTCTACTTCTATAATAATTTTCAAGCCCTATGACAAAAAAAAAGGGCCCTAGTAGATATTATTAGCATTTGCTTTCATGCAAGTCAAAACAGTACCTTCTACGATGCATGATTCAGAAAAGGGAGAGGGACCAACAAGGTTTTGTTTCTTTTTTATTATATAACAACATCAAAGAAATACTCTTTGGATCCAAAATGTTTTTTCAAGGGCACTCACTCATGGTATCTCATGTTACCACGTCTACTCAGCCAGAGAGCTAGTCAGAGAAACATTTTTATAAGTTTCATACATAAGCCTGGCCAAGAATAAACAAACAAAACAAAATGAAACAAACAAGCAAAAAAATCTATGTCAAAGGCAATTAGTTCCCATGCAGAGTGATACATTTCTCATAAGAATTTCAAGATCACCGTCACAACTAGAATGACTGAGGGAAACTGAAGCTCAGTTATTTCCTAAGCCTCTCTAGGGAAGCTGGCATGTAAAGGAAGCTGAGGAAGTCTGTGGTGTGTCCTTTACCAGCAAAGTCCTCAGGGAAACACACTGGGGTTCACTGAGCTCTCAGCCACACACATTTAGATTCCAAGACCCAGGTGAAACCTATATCTCGGACAGGGTGAACATTCTGCAATTGACAAATGAAGCAAAATTGCCTAAGACCAAAAGGAAGCACTTAGGGACAATCAGAGATATTTCACGTCCTATTAGGGAAATCACACGAGAATAAAAATTTAGACTCAGAGCTTAAAGTCTGATTTGGACTGGATTTAGTTTCATAATTATCAATTTAAGTTTGAACAGACTTACAGCATTTGTTCTAATTGAGAACGATTTCAACACTCTAGGAATTATATAGTTACTTCTACCTAGAGAAGACAAAGTTCAAACCACATTTCTGAAACTGTGTGAATTAGATGTCTAACTGGTGGGAAAAACAGATGATTCCCTGTCTGGCTGGCTAAAGGGATGTCAAGTGAGCTCATCTTTCTTTGCATTAGTTTTGCAGCTATATGTTGGTTCAACAAAGAATGACCTTCCCCGAGAGCGGAGGATCATTCGTACTTAATGAGATATAAGTAACTGCCCTACTATGCTGAATCCTGTGGATGTCTCATTCATCCAGACAAACTTAATAGCCATTCTGTTACTTATCAGTAATTCATTTGAAACCTATTCAATACCTGCTAAATAAAAGGGATGTAAGGGGTGGAAAAGGTACTACAAAGATGGGTGGGAATTAACAACTTAATGGCAAAGAAGAGAGGAAAATGTAGATAAATATGCCTTATGAAATACTAAACACCATCCTGATTCTAAAATGCTTCACAGTACAGAAAATCTTTTATGATGGAAGATTCCTAAGGACTAAGAACATCAAAAACATTACTTTCTAAAAGTGACCTGGGATACTATCTGGAGGTGGTTACATTTAAGGCTTTTTTTTTTTTTCTTTTACATACTCACTTTTCATTTTATAGTTCTGGGCAAAATTTAGAGGCTTATTAAGTACTAATGATTTCATTTGCACAAAATAAGCCACTGTGGGTTTTTTGTTTTGGGTTTTTTTTTTTTTTTTTTTTTAGCCATGCCCACAGCATATGTAAGTTCAGGCCAGGGATCAAACCTAAGCCATAGCAGCAACCCAAGCTGCTGTAGTTACAGTTCCAGAACCTTAACCTGCTGTGCCACAGGGAACTCCAAGTACTGTTTTCAGCTACTCGCTAGGTTACTCAGTCACTGACAGGTCCTTCCTAGTAATCACCTTCAGTTTATTTTTGACAGGTTTTTTCCTTAGTTGACATTTTAAATTCCACCTTCTTGCTCTGATTTTATAGGATAGGCCAGGAAATCTTTCAGCTGCCAGCTCTCCCATGTGTAACTAGTACACCCTCATTTTAAGACCCATGGTAAGCTCATCACGTCATAGGCGCTACGCTGCTCCCAGCGGTGCCCACAGGTCTACAACATAGGCTGCGTGATAGACATTCAGAACACATCCCAAAATAATGGCTTAGGTTTTGGAGCTAGCTGTGCCTTGGCTTGTATCTTAGCTGTGTCATTTAGGGACAACCTCCTCAACCCTCAAGGCCTCAGTTTCCTCAGCTGTAAAATCAAAATCATTCTACTGTACATAATTGAAGGACTAAATGAGATGATATGTCAAAATACCCAGACTGCTATCTTAGGGACAGTAAAGAGGATTTCACTTCTCCATTCCTTCATTAAAAGTACATCATTATTTCTACGACTTTGTAGTCGAGAGAAAGAAAGCAGAACATGGTTAAAAAGAATATGGTGGTCTCCTTTATCATCTTTAAAATTTGCTAATAAATTAGCTGAAATACCTTTAGTGTACAACTTTTAAAATGTAAGATGTTTAGAGGCATGCGGGACTCCTAGGTTACCACAATTAGAATAAGAGATCCTGATGGAAGAACTGAGCATCTGATGGGATCCTAACAAAGGGACGAGGTCTTGTTGACCTCTAGCCCTGAAGCAGGCAAGTAAAGAAATGAAAAGGTCCCTTAATTTTAATTTTCTTAAACTTATAATATGGCATTGACTTTCTGAGGTTGGTAGCACACTATTTGAAACTGAGGGTCATTGACTTTTATTTATTTATTTATTTATTTTCTTAATGGATTTTATTTCAATTATAGGTGTGCATAAATCATCACAAGTCAATTTTACAGATTTTGTATCCCAAACCCCCAGTGCATCCCCCCACCCCCCCAGATTGTCTTATTTGAAAAACCAAGGTTTTCCAAAGTCTGTGAGTCATTGTCTATTCTGTAAGAAGGTTCATTGTGTCTTTTTAGTTTCCATATGTAA
>PVHT021183608.1:779556-811841 GCA_004024745.2 Catagonus wagneri
AGGTGTGCATAAATCATCACAAGTCAATTTTACAGATTTTGTATCCCAAACCCCCAGTGCATCCCCCCACCCCCCCAGATTGTCTTATTTGAAAAACCAAGGTTTTCCAAAGTCTGTGAGTCATTGTCTATTCTGTAAGAAGGTTCATTGTGTCTTTTTAGTTTCCATATGTAAGCGGTAGCATTGGGTGTTGCTGTCTGATTGTCTGACTGGTTTCACTTTGCATGATAATTTCTAAGTCCATCCATGTTGCATTGACTTTTAAATTACTTACAGTATAATGACCTTTGGGGAGGGGCAGGCTTATTGCTATTGCTGCCTTTTTTTTTTTTTTTTTAGTATGTTGTTTACATATCACTCACTCTCCCATTATAGTTTTCAACTTCAGAAGCTACCCATATTAAAACACTTTACAATACTCAAAAAACTAGGAAAAACATGTCGGTATATATGTAAATGTGGTTATACATGAACACACACTCTTACTTTTTTAGCTAGACAATAAGTATAAAATATTTTAGCTTTGGCAACAATGAAAAAAAATGCTATGTTTAAAGAATTTAGAACAAAAATAAATTCTGCTTTCCCAAAGATCTCTTTTGTAAATGGCTATCTAAACCCTGTTCAAAGACTATATTGAAATTGTTCCCATAATCTAACAAAATCCTGGTATACGGTAGGTAATCAGTAAACCCTTACTAAAGAAAGAAAGAAATGGGTTAAAATCTTCCTTGAATTTCACAAACAGATAAACTCTGCAAATATGAATTACCCTAAGTTGCCAAGAAAGTAAATGGCAGACCCAGTAATAATGTTCAGGTCAATAAATTTGTACTTTCTACCAACCATTTTACAAAATGTTACAATGATCCAGGTCATTATCATTACCCTTACTCAGAGACGAAATAACTGAGAGAGAGAAATGAAGCCATTAGGTCCTGACATCCAGCAAGGCAGATTTGGTCTAGAATTTTAATGTTCAGCCTAGAATACATTTAATTTGCTCTTTTAAATTTCCATATTCCTTTTCCCCCTAACGCTGCTGTTAAGTCCCCGATAAAGGTTATCAGTAAGGAAATCTTCAGAAAAAAATCTGGCACTGACTTCCAAGACCCACTAACTTTGCCTCCCACACTTCTCAGCAATTGTACACTATTTTTCAGACAAGCACTACTGAATATTTCAAGCGGAAAAGATGAAAAACGAGGTAGAGCGGTTTTACTGCAGCAGACCCCGATGACAATGTACTCTCCAGTTCAATGAACTCCTTAAAAAGTTGCATTTTTCCCCTAATACAGTGTATTCCAACAAAGTGAAACCCACTTACAGGAACAAAACACTGCACGTTAGAATCATGACTTGACAGATAATTACTTGAATATATATCGTTTGAAATCTCTTATCTTTAACCTCTGCATCATCCAATAATATCATTCACAAATTTTAGCAACATGCTTGAAATCATTCCATTCTAATAGGCTGCCTTATTTTGCACCCTTTTTGGTTTAGATAAATTGGGAAGATCTTAAAATTTCCTTGTTTAACTATTAAAAAATGTTCTGAGAATTAATTCTCCATCAATTCATGAAAAAAAATTTAAATCTCTAAAATGTAACATGTTATAGTCTATTGAACACTCACCTAAACCAGACTTTTTTAATCGTTTTAAGTGCTGACTTGTTTGTTTTCCAGTAGGAGATTTTTGCCCATGTTTCATTTCTTTATCTGAACTGTCTGCTTCACCATTTTTAGATTCGGATCCTAAAAAAGGAAATAGTTATTATGTCATTATCTTCCTCTTGCTGTCCTTGAAAAGAAAAATCTAAAATTGTTTTAAAAACCATAGATATAATCTCCTTTTCTTAAGAGTTAATACACTACCTCTGGTCACCATCTGATTCTCCTACTGGATATAAAGAGAAAAGCCCAATAAATCAATCAAACAGAACAAAAAGCAAGAACAGATGGCCTAATAGTGGAGTCAAAAACTCGTTCACTGATCTGATAGCTTTTAAAAGAAACACTCAGCTCTTTTGTGAAAATACACGAATAAACTTCAACAATACCATGCCACTTGGAGACGATGCAAGACCGAGACAGAAAGATGAAAGATGAGGGGAGGCTTGACGAGAGGGAGCGATCATGCCTTTATTAATAACTTTATGTCGAGGCAGGAACAGCAAACGCAAACATCAGTCTATAATAAATAGAATGGTACGTAGCTGATAAAGTGACAGAAGGTAAATTAGAAGAAAAGGTCAGAGCTGCACTGAGGTGAGAAGAATGTTGCCAGAACACAAAAACTAATAAAGGATTCCTGATTTTGCAGCAGAGGACTGAAAAACAAATTCACACTCACGGAAGAACGGCTTTTGATGGCATTACACATCAGCATGTGGTCCACCATTAAAGTTCAACATGCAAACAGAAGCCAAAGCAACAACAACAACAAAAATCTACCTAGCAGTATCACACATTTTCTTACATCCACTGACATTAGCAAATGAAATCCTTTGGTGATGAACAAGCTGGTGCTTTCCTTTTTTTTTTTTTTAAGAGCAAAATACCTTACTATTTCTGAATCACTGAAAGAGTCAAAGGCATAAAAAAAAAATTAAATGAGACCTCAAGTGGAAATAGTATTCAGCTTCAGAGAAAATTCATGACATCTCTCTCTCGGTGAGGAAGTCTCCTCAAGGAGGAAACCGGCCAAGCATAGGATATTTGAGCTCTTTACCTGAAGGCGAATCCGACTGCTCATCAGACACCTTTAATGGTGTCAAAACAACACGAGGAACAGTCTTGTTTACCATCATTGAGACTCCATTTCTTCTTTTCTGCTGCTGCCTCAAAGCCTACAAAACATGATAATAAAATATAACATGGAAGAATATCACCAAAATGTTTTCTCATAATTGAATTAAATGATCCACTTGCCCATCATTAGGTCGAATCTCTTAAGAGACTTACATTCCAGAGTCACTAATTTGTCAGGACTCTTCATCGTCACCTTCCTGTCATTTTTCCTCAAAAGCACAAAATCAGGCTTTGGCAAAGGGTGTAAACCTGAGACCATTTTTTTCGGTATAATTCTGAAAACAAAGCCTCACTTAAAGGTTTGTTCTACCTGAGCAGTATGGCTCGAGAGCCCATGGAATTTTAAGCCATGACTCCCCAGAAAAATAAATGTAAAATAAATGTTTTGAGACCAGGATAAAAATATATGTGTCTGCACTTCTCTTGCAGGTGCGTCCTCTCCACTGGGCTGCTCAGTCAATCAAGTTAACACTGAGTGTCATCAGTATGTACAGCAGGTAAGGACTACAGTGTTGATGCACTCACTCAGCCGTGGGGAGCGCGGCACAAAATCACTGAACATGGCAGGAATCATTTATTTCTGTGAAGGGAATCAGTCCTAATCTTGGAAACCTTGCAGCACTTGGCTTCTGTCTGCTTGACTTTGGGCATTAACCTTCAGAACACGAACATGATGGCATTCCGGCAAATCCAGAGGGGGAGAAAAATTGATATGAGAATAAATCTCTCCAAATGGGAGTGCTTTGTGTTTCATAAATGAATCAACCACGGTGGTGATAGTGGAATAAAAAGACACTGAAAAGTTTTGAAATACAGCTTATCTAGCTGATCGTTTTGCGCCGAAAATTACCTGTAATAAAAAGGGTCTTAAGCACACACAAGTGAAGAGACGTTAAATTCACAGTTCCAGGAATGCTAAAACTCCTCCAAAGGTTAAAACGCTGACCACAGACAATCTCAAACATTTTAATTCCTGGTTCCTGTGGAATTTCTACCAATTTTATAACATCTCAGTTACTTGATTAATGTTCTTCGACCAAGAGTTGTCACAATCTCCTGAAATACTGCACTGACTGTATATTCCCCTGCTGACAGAAATGACACCATTTTAAAAGGGTTTTAGCTGAATAATGTCCAACTTGTTGATCCCGAGATTTAGCAATCATATAATCACACATGTGAAAAATTCAATATCATTTAAATGAGAGAAGGCATATTCAGATGAGATTTAAAATCAGATGGAAAGGCGAGTGGACTGGGAAATCTATTATAAATGATACTGTTGCTAATAATAACAGGAGACATTTTCCCTTCAATTATTACACTTACTAAGCTTGTATAAAGTTCCAGGCTCTTGGTGGGGGGAGTGGGTATGGGAGACATAAGGATAAATAAGATGCTATCCTCCTCACCTTAGCTTGCTATAAATAATATATCCAACGAGAGCCTGTGTGCTATAAAATATTTATGACATTTACCCTTTCCTTCATCAAGGTGTGTACATAACTGCATAAATCTCTCAAGCCCTGTGCAAGAACTCCAAGCACTTCATAGAAATTAACTTATCAATCCAATAATAGAATAAGGCAACACAGTACCTTAAATTACAATTAAGCCTATCTTTGCCCACTATGTAAGACTTCACAAGACAATTAAAACCTATAAAAGTGTGATTAGTTTTCAGGCATCTATCCATCAGAGATTTCAACCTCTTCCCTTAGCAATCCTAATAGGCATCTACGCATTTTATGTCAGGATGGGAGAGGTATATTTTGGAAAATGTTGACTACAGAAAAATAAAACAGGAGAGATGAAATAATAAGAGGCTTAGAAGCTGGAATCATAAAGTCAAAGATGACATGCCTTTTTATAACGTTCGTGGTAAATAATGAAGCAGCAAAAATTTGTCCTCAATTTTTAGAGCTGATAAGACTCTAGAAAAATCAGTAGCTGTGTAGAAATAGACCATGACATAAAGAATACAATAATAAAAACCCACAGATACTTTGATTTTTAAGGATTCAAGCTTGAGCCAAAGTAGGGATAAAGGAATGCTAGTCAATATTGAGCTCATTTTAATGGTCGCAATAGTTTTTTTTTCTGAATATGTATTTCCTACTCAGAATTTGAACAATATTTCATGTTACAGTATTTTTTAAAATACTGAGATGCAACACTATGTGCCTGTAGGTAATTAAAATTATGCCTACCATCTCCATGATTGTTTTAAGGGTATTAAAAATATACACACTTTTTTTTTAACCTCTGAAAAACAAGCATTCTATTTTATCCCAAATAACATTGCTAGGATCAAATCAGGAAAAACCGGCAAGTCTTTGTGCTCTGATGCTAGTCCTCATGGGACAGCAGCAGGCTCCCATGTAAACTCAAGGGGTAGCAGAACTCAGCTGTCCCAGGGCCATCTTGATCACATTTACTAGATCCATAGCCATGTCAGGCTGAGTCATTTTAAGCCACCTGGAAGATTCCAATTCCCTTTCTAGAAAGCAGGATTAATTTGACCGTGGGCACTGGAGATAGCCTCCAAGCAGATCAGAATGGGGATGGAGGGGGCAAAAAACAACATGGACTCAACTGAGATGCCTGGGGTGGTTTGGGCTGGCTCCACACAAGAGAAAGCTAGTACCTGTTACGGCCACGAAGCAGGTTGTACAGTAATGTTTCAGTGCAGGGCCTGTACTCTGCAAATAAAGGAGCTGGTTGTTCATGGTTTGGTTGGTTGGTTGATTTCGGTTATGTAGCTACATCCTGCAACTATGGGCACATCAGCCACTCACCCATGGCTGCATGTCTCCTTCGCACAATCTCCTGACATATGTGCAATACTTTTCAGGGCACACTGGCTGGTGAAGACAATAACCTGGGGGAGGCTGATGAGAGGGAAGATGCATCCATAAGCCCTTTAGAAAGGGTAGTAATGACCAAGGCAACCCAACTGGGTTTTTAGGTGGAGTTTTCTTGTTTTAACCAATGTGCCACACAAAACAAAGAGGATTCTGAGCCAAATTTAGCCTGAAGGCACCAATTTTTGGTACCTTCTAAACACCATTCCCCTTGTTTCCCACCTCCCCAGTAAATGAGGCTGATCACTGCCCAAGAGAGGTATTAACCCCCCACCCCTACTAATGTGCTCACTCGTAGAGGAATAGGTGCTGCTGCAGTTTCTTGGCGACTGTGAGGTTCAAGACCGGAGAGTCAAGAGAAAGATTTAACCAGCTGAGTAATGCTGGGTATATTACTTGGGTAAATGTTCCTAAAAAACAGAGACAATAAGACATTAAGATGTTTTAAATAGGAACTCCACGGAGGTATTTTTTTATATAGGCTTTGGGGGCATGGCCAGTAGCCATCTGGTCTCCTTTGAGGCTATGTCTAGCACCCCCTTCACAACAGGGCACACCTGCATCCCACTGTCTTTAACTTTGAGCTCTAGCTAAAATAGCAGGAGAACAAGAAAATTCCTGTTTTACACTACAAATATAATAGAAGTTAAATGCAATTTACCTTGTAAGTATCTAAGTTTGGGGATCCCAGCCTGGAAAATATACATCCATGTAACAGATTAAGAAAATAGGATTAGGAAGGCCACTTGAGACGGTCGGGAAGATATGCTATGCACATGGACACCCTGAAAAGGGAGAATTGTTGTGACAACGTGGAGAGGGGATAGCCTTTTCTATTCCACACTAAAGGTTTGAAGTTGCTAGTGGTAGCCTTGTTGATCCATCTGTAACACGGTTCTGTTTTGACACTGACACTCTACAGGAAGTCTTACTATATTAGTCTAGATTTATTTTAGGAAGATGATAAGGTACCTCCAACCAGTCAACTGACAGGTATTCAATGGAATACCAATGGAATATCTTATGGTAACAACTTTAAATCCTAATTTCAGAACTAGAAAGAAGCAACACGGAAACCAAAATAAACGAACAGATGGCAAGTGTAAACACAGTCTACTCTAAAGGGTTGTACCTTCAAGCTGCCCACATGGACAATGACCTCATGCCCAAACTACACAGAATGCACTGGACTTGCCAAGTTTAATACTTAGAAATGTCACTCAATATTAAATAAATTTACAGGCTTAGACTTGAAAATAAACTCACGTACTAAAGGAAACCAACATAACAGAGCTCAAGTTGTAGGAAAGTAAAGATCATATCACACATCAAGCTACAATTCTGGCTTGAAGAGAAAAGAAGGAAATCAAAAGACGCTGGGGGAGCATGCCTTCCTCCAGACATGTATCACACTAGTCTTTTGTAAAAAGAGACAGAGAACCTTTAGATGAATATTTCATTTTTAAAACAGAAAGTTTGAGATAACTGTGAAAATAATTTCCACTCCAATGAAAAATAAGATCTAAACCAGAGACTTTTATGTTAACTTAGAATTTGCATAAATAAGTAATACCTCCCTTGTTTTAATAAAGAATACCAACAATTTAACTTAAGAATGCACTGGATGCAATAGGCCCTTCTTGAAAAATCTGAAAATATCACATGCTGTGAATGCTAAAATGATGAGAAATACGCACACATGAAACAGCTGGCTCTGTCAGACACCAAAAACATGCATTGTTGCTAGTACGCTAAATGTCAACACCCACATCCAGAAAACTGCTATCATGCAACATAACCTTTTGAATTTCACAGTATTGGTCAAACATATAAAGCAAAAGCAAAATACCCAGGGATATGTCTGCTTTGCAATATGAAGAGAGAAAAGGATCTGCAACTTCATGAATAAATTCCACCACCCTAAATTAATAATGAAGCCAAAGAAACCAACAGAAACCACACAGAAAGGTTCTGTTCTCCACCATGTTCCTTCCCATAACAGACCTCATCCTTTTTTAATCTTTCACTTGATTCTTCTGTTTAGAAACTTCCAAGATTTAATTATTCTTAATTATTCTTCCTTGAAACTCAAAAGCTAATCATTCCACAATTTTTAGGATCATTACAGCGAAAATACTAGGCAGAAAGACAACAGGGAACACAGTAATAATCAGCAATCTGCTATTCTTCAGAGGTTTCTGAATATGCACACGTGAATATCCTATTCAGAAAAATAACTTCTGAAGTAACAATATATTACCCATGCAATTATACCCAAAATGTGATGTTAACTAATGTTCTGATAATTAGAAAAAATTAAAGGGACCCAAATATTTGAAGCAGTGAGAATGCTCTACGTCAACAGCCAAAAGGCATTATGGCCTCTGTACTGTCCAGGCTATAATTACACTGCAACCAACAGCAGTGCAAAGTAAAAGCACCCATCCTCTGAAGCAATGTGCTTTGGATTGGGGTGGGGCTTCAGAGCTAGGAAATTATGTCTGGCTATTTTACATGAGGTTTGTTTTAAATTATTTTTCTTCACAATACCTATGCTTATAAGTTACTTAATAGCTTATGGCTACTGGGGTTTGTTTCTGTTTGTTTGTTTTTTTTTCTGCCTACTTCTAAGAATCTGGACAATGTACAGTTGAACTACTAAGCCCTACTGACTCAGAATGTACTTCAGTAAAATCACAAAAGCTAATGTATTTGAGTTCCTCCCCTTAATATAAGCAGTCTTATGTTGGGAAATAATATTTTGTTTTCTTTTTCAGCCATAGGCCATACCCATGGCATATGGAAGTTCTGAGGCCAGGGATCAAATCTGAGCTGCAGCTGCAACCTGTACCATGATTCTTACCCCACTGTGCCATAGTGGAGACTCCGAGGCAATAACATTCTTTGTGTGTGTGTGTGTGTGTCTTTTTAGGACCACACCAGTGGCATATGAAAGTTCTCAGGTTAGGGGTTAAATAGGAGTTGCAGCTGCTATCCCACACCACAGCAAAACCATATCTGAGGCATGTCTGCAACCTACACTGCAGCTCAAGGCAACGCCAGATCTTTAACCCAAGGAGCGAGGCCAAGAATCGAACCCACATCCTCATGGATACCAGTTGTGTTTGTTACCACTGAGTCACCACAGGAACTCCCGGGAAATAATATTCTTAATGACTATGCTATATTGCTTTCCTTCCATTATACAAATTCTCAATTATATAGATTTCTGTGGATAATGTCAAAAAATCATCTATTCTATTATACAGCATATGCTGAAAGGAACTACTAGTTAAGAGGGCAAGACCTACAATGTGATTTTGAGTTCAAATATCATCTCCCATATTTACTCACTAGACAATCTTGAGCCAGTGTTCTAAATCCTCTGGGCAGAGTCTCCTCTGGCTTCCTCATTTGAAAAATATTTTAAAGGATTACTTTAAAAGATGTGTACAAGGACTAAACAGCATAGTGCCTGTTAAATGCAAAGCATAATGTCTAGAACTCAGAAAAGTAAATGACAGCGGATGTAACTGTTATTAGGGTCATGCAGCTGGCCATAACCTTCATGAGATTGTGATTTGTCTCTGTATGCATACACCCAAGAGATATTCACCACAACAGAACACATACACATTGAAATATGTTGATATATAGACACATAAAGAATTCTACATGGTCACAGCCATTCAACTATCAGAAAGAAAAGAAAACTGCAGATTTGCTGAGGTTGCTACAATTTAAAATGCCGCGTGTTCAGTAAATTTTTGAAATGCTGTCTTAAGAAATTCAGCAATTACAGTGAATCTGGGCAAAATTCTGCAAGAACAGCTTTTCTCTTAAATGTATTTCCAATATGAATTTTGATTATTAATCAAACATTAACATATCTGCTATATATTGTTCCATAGTGTCTGAGTAATCTGTTACTTGGTTGTACAATAGGAAGTTTTAAGAAATTAATAAATAGCTCTTTTAGGACATTAAGGAACTTATAGGACAGGTTTCTTAAAACAAGGCTTAGACCCTAATTAAGCAAGAAGCACTTCCCTTGAACACATGTTCTACAACAAAACAAAACAAAAATACCCCATTGACTCAAAGTTATGTAATGTTTTAGAAATTGTAAAAAAAATATATGAATATGAAATCAAAGAATAGGAAACCAAAATAAAGAAAGTGAAAAATGATGAGAAATGACAATACAGAGATTTGAACGTTTGTCCTTACATTCACATACAGGAAGACCTCAGTATATAGACTTTCTAAATCACTACTTTTCACAAGTTTGAGTTTCATTTATAACTGCATCTGTGTTTCTTAAACCTACAGGTACCAGTATCTGGTTTTGCATCTTTGGTTCCATCCTGGTTAGTACTCCATTACCTGCATCCTACCTGCCACCTGAATCAGCCTTTGGCCAGGCTTCCCTACCATCACCCATCCTCTATGTCATCAATTAAAAAGGGATCTCAATGCTGAATTCAGTTTTGTTCTTTGGCATCTAAATATTTCACAAGAGCAATGATACAAAGGACAAGCTCACTCCATAGGCTATAACACTGTAACAACCTTAAATATAATACCAACGAATGGAAACACTGCAATTCCAGTTAATACAGAATTGTTAATAAGTAACAGAATTCAGTACAGAAATGTTAAGTTCCTTTCCTAAGTTTTCTTGTTTGAACTAAAGGAGGAGGTGGAGACATTCTAAGTTTAGGAGACTGGATGTCACTGTCAAGTAGCTTTTCCAGTTGGTGGGCCTTTAAAACTTTTTAAACTTTAAAACATGGTTTCTCTTTCCTTGTTATAAATATATCACTAGAATGACACCTCAGTTCCTAGCCTTGGTGAGGGTCAGAAGGATAAAAGTAAAACATACGAGGAAAGTCAAACAAGGGAAAACCACAAATTCAGGGTTAAATATGTGAGCCTTGCATTTATTGATACTATGACTATTAAAATTGTGTAATGCCCCCCTCTAACCAAAGCATCTCTTCCTTTTTCTTCTGGGCACATTCAGTATTTCTGGGGTGGAACAGTAGCTGACATTTACAAAGTGATGATTCTGGGCAGGGCATTCAGGCTAAAACATGCTTGCAATGTGTCACCTCACCAAATGCTCAGAGCACTCTCAGGTGAAAGGCACTATTACTCTCCACATCATCTGAAGGAGGAATTTAAGATCCAGAGATGGAAAGTGGCTTGCCCAGAGTCACACAGTGAGTAGCAAGAACTGAAACCATGATATGGTAAGGCTCAGAACCCAGCCTTACCAGCCCTGCTTCCCACCACCACCTCTGGACAAGACCACCCCAAGTCAAGACACCTTCCCTAACACTGGGGTGATGTTGCAAAGCTAGCCTCCACTGAGCACCAAACATGCCAATAGATAGTCCAGATATAAGGGAGTCCTGGCTGCTATTTTTCTTATGTATAACTTAGCACATTTTAGTAATAGGAAAGAAATTACATGTATTTCTAACATCAACATTCTTTTCAAAACAGGTGGTTCAGGTACAATCCCGATATCTTTATCATCAATCACACACACACAATCTTAATATAAGTTTCATATATTCCCAAGCACATTTTTCCTTCTTCTGTTTGACATCAGGATTCTCAGCCAAGCGTCTCCTAGGTTTGAGCACAGGTTAGAGTCGGCATATTGAATGTGAGGGGAGTGGCTGAATGCGGAACACCTCTGTGGCTTTCTGATGACTATGTTCTTATTTAGTTTACTTTCCCTGCATAACATCCCTCATCTTAACCAGGTCAAACTGAAGGCCAAGGGAGAAATGCCAGCTGCCTTACCTGTTTGAGGGCCTTTTTGGTGTGCTGCTGGAAGGAAGACACTAACTTGCTTTGCACTGCGGTGTTGGTAAGGCTTGCCTCGCGAGTAGAAGATGCTTCATCAGTTACCTGCTTTGCACACACTAGAAACAGAGAGAAAATGATATTACTAATTTGAATTCCTTTTTTTTATATCCACCATAATGAATTTAACTCAGAGCTTTTCTCCAGTTGAAAATGGATACCGAAAATAAAGCAAAAGAGTACAGTAAAAAGAAGAGTCTCTAGATTTGAAAGAATTTCAAAAAAGGGATCATCTAATAACTGTGTGGCCAAGGTTACATTTAACCTCTCTAAGTGTCGATTTCCTTACCCACTAATTGATGATAATTTTATGGCGTGGGGCTATTGTGTGGACATAAAAAAGAACACAATGTCTGTCTCAAGAGTTGGGAGCTGGCATTTCCTGGAGCTGAACAGGCAGACTGGACAATGCATAGTATTCTGAAGAGATAACCTAAATTAATGAAATTGTTTTTAATCCACCAACCTCAGAGGAATTACGATTTTCCTATTTCTATAGAATCAGTGGCCTACTGGGGCATGTCTGTCCTCTCCGACGGGCCAAGGCACATAGCAGGGAGGAGGCAAAATGAAATCTGAGATGCTGGGTGTCCACTGAAGGCAATTATTTTCAAGAAAATTGTATCCTCTGCAGATTATAACATAATCTGCCCATTTTTGCCGGAATCAAACTTTCCAGCCACCTGGTCTAGAGAAGTCAAGCCCCCTATCACTTTCTGCTCTGTGACACCTGTGCTGGAACTCCAGTGCTAATATCCGTCCTCTTCCAACATTCCCCCCAGGGGACTGGGTTTTAACACTGGAGGGACTTTGGCAGCTGCACAGACACAGGCCTTTCCCGTGCACATGCAGGGAGGGGAGGTCATTTGGAAATCAAAGTGAGGAAGCACTACAGTTAGTGGCAGAACAGAGGCAGACGTTAAAGGCAGGAGGCAAGATGAAGTTAGGTGGAAGAACATAACTTGAGAACATATTGTAAAAGCTCAAAATAAGACTTCTTAAGGGCACCAGGGTTCATTCTAATCCAAGAAAATTTTCCAAGGAACAGTAACTAGAGAGGATTCTGACCTGAGTTTTAAAGGAAGGTGGAATGATAAAAAAAACTATTCTAGTCAAAAATGGAAGCCTATGGGAGTCCTCTGGTGGCTCAGGTAACTGCTGTGGTTCGAGTTTGATCCTTGACCTGGGAACTTCCACACTCCACGGGTACAACCAGGAAAGAAAAAAAAAAGAAGAAGAAGAAGACGCCTATGTCTGTGGCAGTGTCAAGAGTGCTGTTTTAGATAGACTCCAGCTCATATTGTCTAAGAATGAAAATGTGGTTCATGAAAGAGAATGTTTGGGAAAAGTTAATCAAGTTTGGTTAACAAAAAGTAATCCAGAAGCCAAAATGAACACTTTTTGGAAGATAAAATAGCTGTTAGTTGTTAATGTCAGGAGTTTGATATGTGATTGCACTTCACTCTCACAGCTTCCTTGTGAGATGGAAATGTATGATCGCCATATTGGAGAGAGAAAACCAGAGCTCAGAAAGGGGCAGTAACTTGTCCCTGGTCACACAGCCAGAGAAACTTCAGAGCTGGGGTCCGAGGCTGGGTGCATAATTTTCCACTTAAAATATCTGGTCTCAAAACCAAGAACTGATGCAGAAAATTTAATGTCTAAAGTTTAATTTATTTGTGTCAGCTGGAGGTACTGAGACAGGAAGCTAATAAGGGCACAGGGAACAAGAAATTTAGCCCTGACATGAGGAAACAAAGTGACTGGACCAGGAAACATTGAGGTTGACATAGCAAAAGGATTTGCCCAGTGAGAGAAGTCTTTGAGTTAAAGGTAACTTTCTGACACAATATGACATTTTCCTTGAAAACAGTCTAAATGTTCTAGTTAAGAAACATTTTATAACACTGTTTCCATAAACCATGGCTCCCGGTTTCTCTCCTTGAAATCATCACTGGAGTAATTTGTAACACTTCCCCAAAGCTTACGTAACAAGATTATTAGAGATAATCATCAGTTTCTATTCTAAAGACAAATTTATTTTTGAGCTGATTATATAGATGGCCTTGTCAGTGTTCTGGAGCTGCTATGAAGTGTGACAAACTGGGGAGGTGAGAATAAGGTATCAGACAGGATATATAAACCCAACTGAACAGACCTAAATGGATGTAATGTAAGCCCAGTCAGAAGTCAAGTGCACATTAGCAAATACGTTTTATTGCTTTAACATTCTCAGAGTCTCCACCTAAAAAAACAGAAACTTAATGGTAGTTAAGAAGGATCACCAAATACAGTATGTAGATTTCAGGGAATTTGTAGAACATATGCTTTTGCCTCCTGGGCATCTAAGCAAATTCATCACTTTTCTTAGGAAATGACTTTATTCATAAGTGTTTCGAAGGTAAACTTCATTGCAGCAGGATCAAACGCAACAAATCCTGAATCGGTAGAGATGTAATTAAAGCCTTCTGTCCCCGTATTTTCTGACTGCTATGATAAGCAGTACACAATCAGCTGTCACTCCCCAAGGATAAAAGATATCTAAATTATAACTTGCTCTACCTCTTTCTGACTAGGAAACCACAGGGTATTGTAACGCCTGTTTCAGTATCAGCAAATATGCTGCACAGAGTTTTTTAAGTTCACTATTGCACTGTGTTAATAGTGAGTCACATAAATTTACACACAGTGTTTCCAAAAGAGAGATTTGGTTCAACTTACAGCTTAGAATTTCAGTTGGAAGTCAGGACAATAAAATTGAAATGGCATCAAAAAAACACTACGAAGTTTTTTCTCAAGATGATTCATTTTCCTTTAACTCAACTCTTTTTTGCCTTTTCTTACATTCCATCCTAGGCCCAAGTGAAGCATCATGAGAATTCCTTTACAACACAGTCATTCTCCTCCCCAATTTCCTCTTGGTCCCATTTCTCTAGGTAAAACCATTTTCATCTAATTATTTATTCATGGTAAAATAATTATAGAAATATAAAGGAAGGAAGTATAATAGAAAATAAAATCTACAAGTGAGTGTTCCTTCAGATTTAAAAAAAAATTATTTTTAAGGGAACAAAGAATAAAAATGGGTAGGACACAATGTAATTAATGCATCCATAGGCTCCAGCATGTGTGTGTGTGTGTGTGTGTGTGTGTGTGTGTGTATTGGCAATGTAGACCCTAAACATGGGCATGCAATTGACTTTATTCATTCTTCTGGCATGTATCTGACAAGGGTGGGTGAATCTAAAAACATTCACTGTGCAGCAGTTAAATATATTCTTGCAGATTCATATTCTGATAAAACACACAGTTTTCACTTTTACTTATCCTTGCAGCTTTAACACATGTGATAAATAAATAATACAAAGCTTAAACAGTTGCCTGACTATTTATCTAAGGGCCTGAATTTGGTCTCTGAAATATAAGCCAAAGAAAAATTAACGTTAAAGAAAGGACCAGGGGAAATCCTCTGTATGTGAAATTACAACAGGAGCCAGGAAACTGAAGAATAAGGACAGATGTTTTATCCAATAAATATCTAACACTGACAAGCAGCTTAGAAAATGATATCTTCTTGGCATTCGGGACAGACTAGGAACTTTTTCCCCCCTTAACTGTGCACTGGCACCATCACAAAATGAATGCCAGGATTTTATACCTGGAAACCCCACAAGACTGCCTGCCCTTTTCAGAGCTGGACAAAAGACAAGAAAACATTTTTTTAAAGGTATAGAAATATTATTTCCATCTATGTTTTGTTTTCCTGCCAAAAGTAGGCAAGCTAAAAACACTGTTAAAAGCTAATCAAAGAGTTCATGGGATTTTTCAGCAGTTGTCGCTCATCTACCTCCACTCTCATTCACACTCAGATCCCCAAACCCCGCCTCCAAAATGTTCTCCTTAGAAGACTTGGGACCCAAGGGAGATGGAGGATTACAGGTAACCGCAAGACAGCCTTACAGGCTAGGGAAACTGGTGACTGTGTTTTAGCAAGACTGGATTCCAGCCACCTTCCTCAGAGTCTCCAAGTTGTCCCTTTCTCTTCTTTTTCATTCACCACTCAACTTGACAACATGATTGAACTGGAAAATCTGGGATTGAGCTCACTTTTTTTTTTAAAGTTGGTGCTAAGGAGAAGGTACATCTGATATTCCCCCCAAACTAAGAACCAAACCACAGACAGGCATACAGAGGGCTTTGACTTTCAGGCCAAGACACAAAGAAGGGAGAAGGCAGAATGCAATCTTGACTCTGTCTTTATTTCTCCTCTCACTTCTGGTCACCTCCCCGATTCCCAACCTCTCTAATCCAGCCTGTCAAGACCCCGAGGCATCTCCTGAACACTGTCCCTCTTCCATGCTGACTGTCCCTCTTCCATCTTTCTGCCTAGCAAACTCATCTTGACAGACCAAACTCAAACACTTCCCTAGAGCTTTCCTGACTATCCCAGTCTCTAAGGCAGACTTACTCCTCTCCACACATGTTTCCCTGGAGCTGAGCACATGAATTGATGCAACCTCTGCAATACTGGTACCTGAGTCTGACTTATCACCCACAGGCTCAGCAACCTGAGGACTTACTTATGTGCAAAGAGAGGCTCAGAGCAGTTAATCTACAAATATTTACTAAACTCGAGGGTCAAATTTGATTTTCATTAAATATATCTAAAATATTCTTTTTTTTTTGTCTTTTGTCATTTTAGGGTCACACCCACAGCATGTGCAGTTTCCCAGGCTAGGGGTCTAATTAGAGCTACAGCTGCCAGCCTATACCACAGCCACAGCAACACGAGATCCAAGCCGGGTTTGCAACCTACACAATAGTTCACAGCAATGCCGGATGCTTAACCCAGTGAGTGAGACCAGGGATCGAACTCGCGACCTAGTCGGATTCATTTCTACTGAGCCACGATGGGAACTCCCTAAAATATTCATTTCTAAAGTTAACTTTCAATTACTGTTTTTTATAAGAATTCATAGAAGAGGAGGTCAGCATAGTTTCTTTTTTATTATGGAAAAGCATCCATAAAACATACATTTTTAAATTTAAAAAAATTATCCTGAAGTAAATTAGGGAAAATATGAAAACCGAACTACAAAACATCCTATGCAAGTCAGTGAAAAGTCATATGACCCGCCACTAAATGTATATAAACTTCCTTCTGCCATCCTTACTCATCGCCTTATTTTAAGAGGAAAGTCACAGTCTGGAGGTTTTGCATGGTAAAATAAAAATAAGTATAATTTAAAAGTCAAAATTAGAAATCACAGTGCTTACTTGAAATGGCAGGAGCTGATTGGGGGCAGAACCACAAAACAGCCCAGGATCTGGGCTCAAGAGAGTCACTGCAACAAACATATGAATCATTATATATCCCACTAAACCACACTATCTGAGTAACTAGCTATCTGAAGTACTTGGGGTTCAAAGGGCTAATGGGGGCAGGGAGACGAGCATCTTTTAACCAATTTCATTTTTCAGTTCCCCTTCCCACTACTTCCTTTCTTATTTTCTGAATAAACTAGATGCTCTCAAATCAAAAGTTTTCTATCAAAATGATCCTGATATACACTACAGGCCTAATACAATTTTTACAAATTAAAAAAAAAATCAAAGAGCCCACAGTATATTATGGATAATACCATGGCACATTGTTAGAATTCAATCACATTTTTAAAAAGGGCTGCCTCTTAGAAGGGCCTTAATTGTTTATGTATTAGTCATTCATTCAATTGCAAAACTTTCATTGAGTACCTCCTTGTGTCAACTGTATAAAATGCGGGGCGGGGAAACAGCGACTAGGACCTAAGACCTGACTTTGAGACAACAAGATTTCTTAAAAATACTATTCTGCCTGAGAATAACCAAGTCTACGAAGACCTAGGGGTGATAACTAAAACTGGTTTTAAAAGATCGATAAGCAGGTAATTCAACAGAATCCCCAGACTGGCAAACAATCAAAAAAGCTTATGTTTGGATTGTAACTTATTTTATTTATTTATTTATTTATTTATTTATTTTTGGATTTTTAGGGCCGCACCCGTGGCATATGGAGGTTCCCAGGCTAGGGGTCTAACAGGAGCTGTAGCCGCCGGCCTTCGCCACAGCCACAGCCACGTGGGATCCCAGCCGCGTCTGCAACCTACACCACAGTTCACAGCAATGCTGGATTCTTAACCCACTGAATGAGGCCCACAGGAATTGTACCCACCACCTCATGGTTCCAAGGCAGACTCATTTCTGCTGCACCACGATGGAAACTCCTGTAACATGTTTTATGTATCATACTTATATTTGAAATTGCACATATGAGATATACAGAAACAAAATACATGCCAAAAACTGTTAAAGATGACTTAATGACAACCAGACAAATTTGACCCCAGCTAAATAATTCCAAGAGTCCATTTCTTTCAGAGAAAAGACAACTCCTGAATCTTATTTGGGTCCAGACCATAGAAAACCACCTCTCTCAAAGCATTCCTTATTCTAAGATAGGTGTAGGTGTCTAGATGTGAACAATCTCTCTTGTTGCACTAAAAGAAGACATTCAAAGGGTGTGAGAGGTAAGCAATTAAATAGAGAAACAGTGGCAATAAAATAATGGAAACAGCCATTTTCCCCTAAGAAACTTACAAGGGAGACAGTGTCTAAATACTATATATAGCAATATTAGATAATATTTGAACGACTACTGTCTGTGAATAAAACATACCTAATACCAGCGAAATTTACTGTATTTTATAGCCTGCTTCATTGAGCCAATGAAGTTCTCTTCTTACTCAGATGAGGTCTGCAGAAAAGTAAGCAAATTAACCAGGAGGAATAGTGAAGCAGATGATAAGTATACCAGCAATGCATAGCAGTAAGAACGTGCTCCACAAGATGTAATCATACTAGACAACTTAGTGATTTGGGTGGCTGATCTCACATGCTACACATGGCCGTCATCTGATATCCTAGCACTAGACATACTGCAGTTTCACTGCAATGTCCACAAATGGTGCACTAGCACTTTGGTTTGCAGTAGACAGGACACTCAACCTCCACAGCTAACTAGGAGGGACAGTTTACACGCTGAAGGTACAGCTATAGGAATCCCTTCTAATAAGCACTCAATTTACCCCCAGAGCAACTTAGTTATACTAGCATCTCTGGATATCCCCAAAAATATCCTTCTAAACTGAAATGAGAAAGGAGAAACTCAAACTAGAAATAAGAATATTTATTAGGAAAAGGATATTCTCTAGGAACCAGCCTTTAAGCACCTAATCCCTTCTACCATAGAACCAAAACAGATTTCTCCATCAGAACTATGGAGAGCAATAACACAATAAGCTGCTGTGGGGGGCGGGGTTAGAAGCTATTTATCTTCTACTGCACAACAGCTGTGATTCTCCATAGTGCATCAAGTTCCTGAAACATCTACACAGAAATATAGCAATGTACCTAGAAAATGAGAAATAGAAAAAAGCAGGCAGGAAGAATATCATGAAAAGGTTGGTATAGGTTAAGGATAAGTGCTTCATTCACAGGCACCATTACTAATTACTTCATACTTCAACATATAAAAGATAACTGCAGCGTACAATAAAGAGAGTTAGCTTAACAGATGGTTAACTGCTGGAGAAATGGATATACACTGCCACTTTAGAGAAAAAAAGGAAGAATGGATTACAGACATCAATAAAAAAAAAAACTTCACTTTTTTAAGAGCATGGATGCTTTGTTCCTAATCACAAATTACATCAACTGAAAAGAAATTTGACTAGTCAAGATGAGTAATTGGGGGAATACCTCTAATTTTGGTTTTATTTGAGAAGGAGTTTGCTTCTCATGAGATCAGACTCTTTCCAATCTTTATATTATGAAATCTTTCTCTCCTAACTCCCTCCCCCCCAAAAAAAAGATGGGGAAAGTACACTTAAATGGGTCACTTTATCTACACTTGAAGCCTTTTTGTTTTACTCCATGACTCTGGGCTGTTAAAAGTGACCAAAATCCATTTATACAAGAACAAAGTTCACAGTTCAAGGGGACATATGTAAGAAAAAGAGATCCCTAATGGGTAAAAGAGGTGGAATATAATATCTGCGAGTAAAAAAGCTGGGGTAAGTCACTGGGAGAAGTCAAGATGAAGGGGGTGGGGTCCTCATGAAGCCCAGCTGTTCTCCATCATCAGAAAGAAGAAAAAGAGAAAATTGGTTTAATTAAAAGCTCAAGAGATTTCAGCATAAGGAAAAAATTCTTGACTCTAAAGGTTATCAAAAACATAGACAAATATTAAGGAGGCTTTGAGATTCCTATTCCTCTGGGCATTTACTATTAGAATAATGTCTACTTTAATTGACTTGCTTAAGTAAAATGTTGGCATATGAGATGATCTAGGCCTGCATGAACTTCTGAAGTCCCCCATAT
Source organism: Catagonus wagneri (assembly GCA_004024745.2). Lineage (NCBI taxonomy): Eukaryota > Metazoa > Chordata > Mammalia > Artiodactyla > Tayassuidae > Catagonus > Catagonus wagneri. The sequence continues at coordinate 799,536 of PVHT021183608.1, forward strand.
TTCTCACGAACCGTGAAAGCTGTGGGCTGGGATGAAAGAAAGAAGAATGAGAAAGAGTGGGCAGAGGAAGTTTTATATCCTGCCAATGGTCATTTCTGACCATGAAGAGCATTCTTTTCTTTCTGTACTTTCTTCCATGTGTAACTAAAACAACATCATTTTCACATACTTAAGTTTCCCTGGCCCACCAATGTAGAACAGGTGTCTCTACGAGCTAACAAGGCTGCTAACGAAAATGCAGATGTTGGACAAAAAACAGATAAGCTTAACCTAAAAAAATCAGGGGACCTGATGGAGTCAGTCACCAAAGGCATTCCCTCTACTCCTACAAGATTCTCGGGCATGGCTGTCAGGTAGAAATTGATTGTGAACACAAAGAAGGCTCATGTGTCATCTTCTGCAAAATCACAGGGGAGCAGTCACAGACGAGCTCCTGCAAGGCCTCCGCAAGACCAGACAAATAACACCACAAGCAAAGATACACCACAGAGTCCGGCGACATGTTTGGAAGTTTCTCAAACAGTCCCTTTACAGCTCTACAGTCTCCTCCTTTTCCCTTCCCTCCCCTGGTATAACACTGCCACTGATAAACTGCCGTGTGAATACTCCCTGAGGGTGCCGCTAGCTTCATTAGTACCCTCCTCACTTCCTCCAGGAAGCCCCTCGTCTGCGTAATTGATGTGTCAGCTGAGATCCTAGCCACACACTTCAGGCCATCTTAAAGCACTTTTCACTTTTGAAAAAAGACCCCTCAAACTGGGGCCTCTGAGCCAACGAAAACAGAGAGTGGGCTGAATAATGTTTCATTAAGTTAACACGACCCTGCCAAGAATCATACAATCAGAGACCCGCTTATAAAACTGGCCATAAGGAATAATGAAAAAGGACCACATAAAATTCTTCAAATGTTGGAATCATTATTCACCCTGGGATCTGAAGACAAAGACATAGGATATGCTTTCTCTATAATCTTTTTTCCCTAAATAGAGACTTTTAAAAATACTAATTCTTCAGCCAGAGTGCTGCTTCCTCCCCGAAAGCCATTAGGGTTAATAACAAGCAGAACTGTTTTTTGATCTCTATGGATGAAAGTTGTACACTTTCCAGTTTCCTCATTTTAATAGTTGAAATAGGATGGTTGCTTGTGATTTTAAACATGAAATATATCGGGGCCACAAAGAGAAGCTCATCTTTTCTTGTTAACAACAATTTATAAATAGAACGTGAAGAAGACGATCCACTGATGGTATCATTTCATATAAAATATGTACGGGTTCTGCAGCCAGCAAGGCAAGTCAACTTAATATGTGTGAGCAAACGCACGATATACCAACATATTATGTTCAGAAAACAACTCAGATACCAGCATAACCATAAATCTCCGACTAAAATAGCCCATAAAATTCTAAATATTTTCTTTGGCTGACATAGATCTATACTTGAATTGGCATAAATGGTCATGGATTGTCAACAAAGATATATCAAGTGATTCACCTCAATCACTCTTCCCCCTCTAGAGCTAAGCTTGTAAAATCTGAAGAGTTTACTTCCTTTAGTCTGTATGTCTAATTCTTATTAGCTTGAAAAACTGTTTAGGAGTCAATGAAACATCATGCACGACTCCTTAAGTTTTGCGCTGCAAATTCTGTAATTGGTACCATATCGCTTTTCCCACATGGTAAAAATTTTCAACAAAACTTGAAAACAAAATCTCTTGGCAAAGCATCTCATTTTTAAAATGAATCTGATTCCCCAGCCAACTGACCGTAAGAGGACTAAACCCTGACTGTTACCCTAAAGTCTACCTAAAGACTCAAATGTTACCGACTGGAGTTAAGGTGCAAGATCTCTTTCTGATTACCAGTTTTTGCCAAGTGCTTGCTTTTTAAATACTTCTCTCTGTTTTCACGTTAGTGGTGCAGCAAATGTCAACTAGTCTTTGTTAATTTGAAATAACTATGGTAGCAGAGGCTTATTCTTAGGATTGCCACGGGGATATCTTACGGATTGATAGTTATTATTCACCTCGATCCTTTTCACTCTCCATCCCAAAGGAGGAAGTGGATGAAGATCTAAAAAACAGATGGTAGGTCCCTCCCCCTCCCTCCTCCTCTCCCCCTGCTCTCTCTCTACCATGCCCTCACAACCCCACACATCCCCACCTTGCTTCTCTAATTATATTTTCAAAGTATATTTATACAGCTGTAAGAAGTGTGGAAATTAAATGCATTCTAACTTCTAGTTGAAATACGTATCAGGAATAGAGTAAGCAAGGAAATCACCTCAACCAGTTCAGTTTCACAGAATTTATTCCTGATTTGTAAGAAATTGTGCGGTAGCCCAGTCCTTCATTGGGATAAACTGATTATCTCAATTATTGACTTTATTTATTTATTATTTGTCTTTTGTCATTTTAGGGCCGCACCTGGGGCACATGGAGGTTCTCAGGCTAGGGGTTGAATCACAGCTGTACAGCTGTAGCTGCCAGCCTACACCACAGCCACAGAACAGCAAGGTGGGATCCAAGCTGCAACTGCTACCTGTACCACAGCTCACGGCAAGGCTGGATCCTTAACCCACTAAGTGGGGCCAGGGATCAAACCCACATCCTCATGGACATGAGTTGGGTTCGTTAACCACTGAGCCATGACAGGAACTCCATCTTTGTCAAGTTTATAATCAGAATAGAGTTGGACAAAGGCTGGAAAGTCCAACTGCATCGATGACTCTTGGCTAAGTGTCCTCCACGGTCCTAGGCAGAGTCACAGAGTAGTACAAGCCTGGCTTTTCAGCGTCACTCACATCTACCTGGGCTTGCCACTTGGATGAAACATTTAATCTCTAAGTCTGTTTCCTCACTGGTTAAAAAAAAAAAAATTAAAACTGGATTTCCTTTGTGGCACAGTGGGTTAAGTACCTGGCATTGTCACCGCTGTGGCTCAGTGGGCCGCGACAGCACAGGTTCAATTACTGACCCGGGAACTTCTACAGGCTTCGAGGGCAGCCCCAAATAAACAAACGAGATGCAACTAGAGATTCTCACACTAAGTGAGGTCAGAAAGAGAAAGACAAGTACCATATGATATCACCTATATGTGGAATCTAAAATATGGCACAAATGAACCTATCCACACAATAGAAACAGACTCACAGACAGAGAGAACGGACATGGCTGCCAAGGGTGGTGGGGGGAGTGGGATGGACAGGGAGTTTGGGGTTGGGAGATGCAAACTATTATATTTAATATGGATAAGCAATGACTTCCCACTGTACAGCCCAGGGAACTATATCCAGTCTCTTGGGACAGACCGTGATGGAAGAGAATACGAGAAAAAGAATGTGTATAATATACGTATGACTGGGTCGCTATGCTGTACAGCAGAAACTGACACAACACTAAATCAGCCATACTCTAATCAAAAATTAAAATTAGAAATAGAAAAATTAAATCAAATACAATGACAGAGCCTAGCAAGACTATCTCACAGGAATGTCATGAGGGTTAAACAATATACATGTCAAACAGCTTACAAAGGCTAGGCATTGTGAGCACGCAATGGATTTTCAATTCCCAGGTTTGAAAATGTATCCTAAGGCTAGGTTAATGGGTTATGCACAGAAAAATACTTATCCTACAAGAAGCAATTGTGGTTTGCAATAAGATGTAAAAGTGGGCAAGTCAAGGAATAGTCTAGGAAATAAGCTATTTACTATTCTTTCAGTGATTCCTCAAAGCAATTTCCCTAATACAACTTCAAAAGAGAGGCCAGGAAATCTAGTTTGGGTCACATTAGCTGGAGATGTGTGGGTCCGTGTTATTTGGTGAAGTAGCTATTCACATTTCAAATTAGAGGAGTTTGCTTATCCCCGCTTTGGTTTAATTATTGGCTAAGTGCTCTCACCCTGTTCTCGACCCCTTTCCAGCCACTAAAACCCTCCCACGGTTTCCTCTGAAATTCAAGATTAGTCATTAGCAAAATCTCCTGTAACCTCCATCTCTTCTCTGAACACTCCCTCACATCTTGATGTACCAAACCTGGCCTCCACACTCTACGGACACCACATCCCCTGGAACCCTCTCAGGGAGTAGCCTGTCTCTTTTCCATACATCTTGTACCACTGGGCCTGGAAATGGGACGGGTGAAATCTATCCTCCCTCCCTCATCCTTAGATGCTTCCAGAATTGTATCTCATGTTAACAGACTATGGCACCAACTCTTCCTCTTTAATGTAATTATCTACCAACTCCTGGGTTACTCCCTTTCATTTTTGGAAGATTTTTGGTCCTAAATGTCACACCCTTTCAATGCTGGTTTTATCATATGCGAACATTTCAATATCCACACAGGTGATTTCTAATATCTCATGTCAGGGCCACCACCAGCCTTTACAACATCACACTGCAGATAAGACATTTCCTTCAGGCAGACGCTGCTCCATCCCTATGACACTGAGCTGGGCAAAGGAAGGGCTGCTGAATGTCAGCCACTGAGGGCCACCTCGGCCAGGCCACTGTGAAGAGCACACACACTGCCTACCCATTTGTGATAGCCTTTAACCCAGCCTCCCTCTTTCTTCTCATCTCAGACACATATCCCAGACCGTAATCCCAAACTCAGTTTCATACATTCCACTCTCACAACACCTATCCTTCTAACTGGTTTTCTCTAGAACACCAAATCAAACAATCCTTCCACCCTAAGGAGATCTCCCCCTCACCCTCCCCACCATCTCTCTGACAGTCGTGGCTTTGCTTACCTCCACAACCAGCTTAAATTCTGTGCAGATTGATTTTAACGCTCCATTCCATGTACCCTCTAATCCTGCCTCCCTCTCTGGCTTCACCATTCACACCTGGAAAAACCCCAACTCTGTACCTACTCCGCAGTGGTGATGAACACAGCTGTAAAAAAAATGTATCCCCGTGCTGACTGGTCTCATATTAAATTCAGGACTAGCAACCTTAGGAGTGTCCTTAACACTGCTGAACTCTAGACAAACATTTTCTATCTTCTCCTTAGATCTACAAAGCTACTTTCCCATCCTCAGCTTCAGCTGATGAACTTGTTTCCTCTTTCACTGAGAAAAATGGAGTAATAAGAAACAAACTTCCACAGCCCCTCCCACATGCACTCACTTTCATTTCTGTCCAGATACCGTGATTTTTCCTACTGCTTGCTTACAGCACCAGTCAATACTCTTAAAGAGGGCCAATCTCTTCATCTATTTAATCAGTCTCATTCCCTCTCCTTTAATCAAGCACACGGCAACGAGTCACCCTCCTCCTCATCAAATTCTCAACTGGATTTTTCCCATCTGTACATGATTATTCTAATATTTATCTCTCCTATTTCAGAAAACTTCCTTTTATTACAATTTCTCTTCTAGCCATTTTCCCACTCCACTCCTTCCTTTTACCCAAAATCCTTACAAGAATTACCTACACTTGAGGTCTCTCAATTCTCTTGAACACGCTGCATTCATGCTTATAGTCTCAGCATTGGACAAAAATAGTCACTGTCAAGTTCATCAATAACCTCACAAAGCTAAATCTAATGTTTTTTTTTTATCCTTGTAAATTGATACATCAAAAGCATTTGACACATTTGAGTCACTTTCTCCCCACAAACACTTTCTGCACTTGGTTCTCAGGAGAAATAGCAGAGTCCCCTGTCCATTTATCCTCAGTCTCATTTGCTGGCTCCTATAAGCTCTCCTACCCATTAAATTTCAAACCTGAGCTCAATCTTTGGGCCACGCTCTCCTTTTTCTATTTACCTTCAGTTTCTTGATGATCTCACCCAGTGTTTTTGTCTTTAAATATCATCTATAAACTGACCACTTCCAGATGTTTATTTCTAGAAAACTTTTCCAATAAATTAAAGACAGAAAAATCCAATTATATAATATATTCACTTGGATGGTGAAAAATGAATCTCATGTATAATATGTCCAAAACCGAGCCACCCATCAACAACCCCCCACCCCGAACTGATTCTCTTGCAGACTTTCCATCTAAGTTAAAGACAAGACTGTGTTTCTATTTGATGACAATCAATCTTTGGAGTTATCTCCAACTCCTTTCTTTATTTCATAACCACACCAGTTTCGGCAGCTCCTGTTGGGTAAACACACACACACACACACACACACACACACACACACACACATATTCAGAATCCAATCACTTTTCATCATATCCACTGCTACTCCTGTTATTCAAACCACCATCATCTCTTATCTAAATTATACCAACAACTTTCAGACTGATCTCCCTGCTTTTGTCCTTGCTCCCCTATATAAATTTCTATACTTAGTGATCCTACTAAGCCCTAAGTGAGAACATTGTCTTTCTAGCTCAAAACCCTACAATGGTTGAATATCTCACTCAAAACAAAAGCCAATGTCAAGGCACTCCATAATCTGGCCCCATAACCTTCCTGATATTGTATCTCACCAACTTCTTTCCCTTGTTCACTCTTGACTCCAACCACACTGGCCTCTTGATGTTTCTGGAATATTCCAGGCACTCTCCTGCCTCAAGGTCATTGAAATTGTTGCTTATTTTACCTAGGACTCCCTTCCAACAAACACCAGCTCCCTCACTCCCTTGGGTATTTCTTCAAATGTACCCTCCTCTGTTTTAATTTTTTTTTTTTTTGACTTTTAGGGCTGCACCTGTAGCATATGGAATTTCCCAGGCTAGGGGTTGAATCTGAGCTGCAGCTGCCATCCTACACCACAGCCACAGCAACTTAGGATCGCAGTTGCGTCTACAGCCCATCCCATAGCTCACGGCAACGCTGGATCTTTTAACCCCATAAGTGAGGCTGGGGTGAAACCCACATCCTCATGGATACTAGTCAGGTTCATTACCACTGAGCCACAATGGGAACTCCTCAGTCTTATCTTATTTAATTCATTTGGGTCCATATCACTTACCAGCACTGAACAAGCTGTAAATTTTACATACTTATTTCGCTTACTGTCTTTCTCTCTACCAACACAAAATCCATGAGAGGTCTCTGTTGTTTTTCACTGCTATAACTATACCATAGAGGACAGTGCTTGGCACATAGCAGAAATTCAATATACACATAGATAGACATTAATAAAGAGGGGGTGGGAGGGGAAGAGAACACATGCAAGTCCCCATGCAAGCAGGCAGCACAGGGAGTGACCCAATAAGATCCCGCTTATCCTCCCGATGGAAGAAGGGTGTGCCCCATTTACCACCCCTTCCAGAAATCACCATGCATCTCTCCTTTGCTCTCTTACTAACCCCAAGGACCTCCCAGAGTTCACAGCACAACCACAACAATAGTGGGCTCTGAGTTGAGTTTTCAAAATGTATAGAAATAAGGACATCAAATTAAATGCAAGCTGGTTTAGAAAAACAAGTCTACAAAGCCGAATTCAGTGATTTCACTAAGACAAGAATCTGTTTCCTCAGTTAATTCACCACCTCGGCTGCAAGTCAGATACACTGGAGCAGAATCAGTCTCCGGGGGACTATCAGAAAGCATGTCAGTTTAAAGGGCAGGAGTGGCCAGTGAGAACACAAAGGGACTCCTATGACCATTAATAAAATGAATGGCTCTGGGCTATTACTGAAATATGATATTTCTGCAAGGATCCTTTAAGGTTTGTTTGTTTAAAGATAATTTACTGATTTCTAGAAGTCCGCTGACGGAGACTTTAATGACACAGTCTTCCTCCCAAATCATGATCTAAGGCCACTTGCGGGACCACTGGGTAAGGTTAAAAAAAAAAAAAAAGTACAGCAGGTTTTGCGGAGCAAATAACTGCCAAAACTGCAGTACAGAGATTACATACAGCAACAGAATCAAATGCAAATGTCTTGAGAAAGATAAAAATGAATCCACATGGATAGAATTCACAGGTGGAAAATGCCCCCAGAAGGGTTGCTCACTTTTCAAAAGCATTTCATAAGAACATAACTTATTTGTCCTTGTTTCACTGTGAGGACTGTTAACATTAAGCTTAATTTATTAAGGACAAACCTAGGAACAAAACTATTATAAAACTACTTGTGATCCCAGGAAAATCAACACAATCAGAAATAAAACAATGGCATTCTCAGTCCTTACATAAGAATAAGTCAAGGGAGAGGCGGAGGGAGTGGGGTGGACCTGGAGTTTGGGGTTAATAGATGCAAACTGTTACATTAAGAATGAATAGGCAATGTGGTCCAGCTGCATTACACAGGGAACTATGTCTAAACACTTGTGACGGAACATGATGAAATATGAGAAAAAGAATACATATATATGTATGACTGGGTCACTTAATGGCAGAAATTGACAAACAATGTAAATCAACCATAGTAAAAACAATTTTTTAATGTTTAAAAAGAATAAAAGATACCCCAATATCTTTCTCATCTTGCAGGAGAAATACACTGGTAACATTCAAGAATACTATCCAGGGAAATCCATACAGTTAAAAAAGCAAAAAGCAAAGAACTGTATTCTTAGATGCTAACTTTTCCAGACAAGGATTGTCTGAAGATAAATCTAAGCAGGTGGTAAAAACTTCGAAGAAAATTGTATCTATAACGGTAGAATATTCAATTAGCAAGTTACTAGAATTCTATTTAACCTTTATGAGAACAGGTTGAGTATATCTTGAAATTTGTCACACTCACCATTCCCTTCCCCACTGGCATTGGCCTCCGCCATCTCTGTACCATCCAATTCAGACTCACAGCCTAAATCCAGTGTTCCATCAGCTGGGCATGACGACTCCTCTTTCTATATTGTTTTAAAAATAATGATTTATGGAGATGTACTAGCAACTGAAAACATTCAAAACACTTCCAGAGTCCTGGGAAGTATCACAGTTACTTGTGATATGGGATTTCAATACTGATTTACTTTTTAATGTAAAAATCACTCCTTGGGGGCGGGTGCAGAATAACTGCAAGAAGCAAATTGCCATAGCTGATCTTTCTGATAATCTTTAACATCTCTACTGAGTTTCTTTTGGACGTGTGTCATTTCCATTTTTTTTTTCAATTCCTCCTTCATCCTTATTTTGGAAAACGGCTTAACAACTCAGAATTTTAATCATAAATTTAAACACTCAAATAGCTAAAGAAATAAACTGAAACAATGCATGTCTTTTGATTAACCTATTGTTAATTGTTTTCTAAAATGTACATAAGACAAGAGTGTGGAGCTTAGTAGCTGAGAAATAACTCCTGCTTCTTTGCCAGGTATAAGATCTGAATTAAAAAAAAAAAACTAAAAGGAAATTAATGAACTTCAAATGTAATTCATCATTTATTAAAGCAGTGAGTTTTTTAACTTATAAGAAATGGTACACTGATTTCACTTGTTCCAAATTATTTTGCTTCATGATTATTTGTAGATGAACTTTTGTCCCCTGGAATTTTGCACCTTAGATGGCATTTCCATTCTAGATGAGAATGGGAATTACACTAAAATAATTAAGGCTCAGTTATCAGAAGCTTTTAATTTTCTCTAGTCTTCTCATGTAACAGTAAAACTTCCCTGAGATCACTGATTGTTTTTAATTTGAATAACTGATTTAAATCAGTGAATTTTCAAGAATGGGTACATTTCTCATTTTTATAAAAGACAAAAAGGCAAACAGGTGTGAAGCCTGTATACCAACCGATGGTCATTAAATCAGATTTTGGCAACTGTGATCATCTTAAACTCTTGGCTGATGAACCACGGCACTCCTCCATGTCAATTTTTAAGAATCAAGAATTTTAAGGAAGCCACAGCTATTTTTCCATTACCATATGTTAGAGTGAAACCACAGATATGTTTTCTTTAAAGAAAAATGTCATTGTTCATTCTGAATATGAAATCATTTTTAAGACATCTGAAAACATTTAAAAGGCACCCTTCACCCAAATCTAATTTTGTTTACCTTCACATGTCGGGAAAAAATGCATGATACATAGTCATAAGAGATATAATACGCAGAACAAACCAACTTACTTTGAGAGCATAGAGGCCTGACTTTCCAGGGATTTTGAAGAATGTTCCATCCCCTATTCGAGTGTTAGTGTGAAGCATTGCATTCAGACAGGCTAATGGAGAAGTTCCACTAGAAAATAAAAGTGTGCAAAAACGAAGCAGTCTGAGACGCAGTTTCTGTGGCAAAAGTGTTCTCAGTCTCTTAAGAAAAAAAAAAAAAAAAAGACCCTCTCACATGCCTTTTTAAAATATCCTCCCAACCCGGAAAACATCTACATTACAATAACGGGCCAGTCCAGTTTCACCAAAGTTAATCAGATACATCTGTCTTATAGGCTTCAGGCAAAAAGTTTCCTGAATTGAAATTATGCTTTTATTCATAAAGCAACCAACACTGTATTTCAAAGAAACCAAAGCCCAAACATTTATGTGGTATTATTTTGCAAATAATACCATGAAGCCTCAGTTTTTAAATATTACAGACAACTTGATGGTTGCACTTGAATGATCAAAAAACCAAGTTCAAGGACAGCTCCATCCTATCGGTTGAAAAGCAACAAAAGAATAATAAACCAGGGAAGACCTGATTTGAAATTACAAGTATTTAAGTTACTCATGGGATTGCATTTCTCACAAGGCCAAATAAAAATCTGTATCTGTGTTTATATCTCTGATACAGCTTCTACATTGACATCCTTTTCTCAGTTCTTTGTCAAATAAAAAAAATATGTGTTTGGGAATTTTGCCCAGCTAATAATTATGTTCTGTTTTAGTAAAGATGTAAGTGACTGAATTATGAAAACAGATTTTTTTAAAGAAATCAAACATTAAACATTGATTAAAATATCAAAACAGAAATATTATTGAAATGTACTCAGATACTTAAAAAGATGTTTATGAAATGCAGAAATATTATTGAAATGTACTCAGATACTTAAAAAGGTGTTTATGAAATGTGTAATACCCATGTATTTCCTGGGTAGACTTTAGAACTTTTTTTTGCATATTTGGTCGAACCAATACAAGTTAGAAGCCCTAGTCTATCCCATTCGCCCTTTAAGGGTTTTGAGTATTTAATACAAAATATTCTGGAACAAGAGGACCTTTCGGATACTAAGGTTTTAAAGTCTGACTTTCTATGATAGGAATATACTTTTATGTTATTAAATTAAAAGTTTTCTAAAAACCAAGACTATCAAATCTCTTACTTAATATTGAAAACCCAGTAAAATGAAAAAGCCAAATTTGCTGAGTTGCCACAACACACTTAATAACAAGTCAGCATATATACACATCATGGTCGTAAAGGTTTATAAGTACTATAATAACAAGAACACTCTTTATTATTTTAGAAAACAGCTTCTCTGTGCCAACACATAAATATGATTCCAATTGGTTTGACAGGAAGCAAGAATTTGGTCAGAGAACAAGGCAGTTAGAACACTACAGTACACATGGTAACAGTGCTGTGTGTTTATGTAATATCTTTTCCTCACGAAGCTTCTACAAGCTTACAGACCTCATTTCATTATTTTTTTCCTCACAAAAGATGTTCTGCTCATATGTAAAATAGGCCAGGCATACCTTATAAAGTAAAATATATTCATCTCCCAGAAATATCTGTCCATGAATAAATTCCAGATAAATAATGCTCTACATGTGTTACTGAATGCTGCAAAATATATATTTTTATCCTTAGTCTCCTCAGAAAAAGCACAGACAATTTGAAGCTGGGAATTACTGTACCAGATTTGTGGAGTTTTAATTTGGTGAAACTGTCAGAAACACAGATTTTTCTGTAGGGACTTGGCAAGAAAATATTAACACTACAAGTAAAATAGAATCCTTTACATAAAAATGAAATGATGTAGATGGTTCTAAAATGTAACTTAATAAAACTGTCCACCTAACGTCAAACCTCACACATATTTTTCCTGTTCTTAGTATTTCTAAGGTCCTAATACACACAATTCCAAGAACTCAGATTGAAAATATTAAAGAATAATACAAATTTAAAGACAACTAAAAAATACTGAACAAATATAATTCAGTATTATAACTGACATTTGCTTCCTAAAGTACAGTAAAGCAAAGATAATTGTGGTAGATAAACTGACTATTAAAAAGCAGTTTAGGGGAGTTCCCGTCGTGGCGCAGTGGTTAACGAATCCGACTAGGAACCATGAGGTTGCGGGTTCGATCCCTGCCCTTGCTCAGTGGGTTAACGATCCGGCGTTGCCGTGAGCTGTGGTGTAGGTTGCAGACGCGGCTCGGATCCTGCGTTGCTGTGGCTGCGGCGAAGGCCGGTGGCCACAGCTCCGATTAAACCCCT
>PVHT021183608.1:811941-987678 GCA_004024745.2 Catagonus wagneri
ATCACACGATAATATATCTCCAAAAGTCTCAATGACAACTGCAATTTTCCCAAATCTTTCCCCAAACATATGGAGTATGTTTCATTTTAAAACTATACAACATCGGCATTTCAGAAGAATTAGGAATATTTTGCAATGAAATGCAAATTTTACTACTCAAATCACTGGCAATTAGTCACTTAGTTTTAGGCATACCACTTGCATTTTTTTTACAGATTTAAAAAAAAAGCCACGTTATATGGTCCACTTAATTTAAACACAATAAAATACTAGCAGAGAAAGAGTGAAGTACCTACTAAAAAGGTAATACTCACTGCATATACAGTGGTGAATTTTAAGTCTTTCATAGCATTTACTTATTGAGGCTATCTCAATATTTATTCCATAAAGTCTAGAAATTTTAGACTGCTTTTTCTGAAAAATGAATGTCTTAATTAGCTGTCATTGAACAGGAATAAATAAAAGTCTTATTTATGTATTCTTATTATTTCAATGTTCAGAAAAAATAGAACTATCAAGTGTACCTAGGCCTGCTTTAAGAAATATATAAATATATAGTTATACATCTGTATATATTAAAAAACACAATGACTTACTATGGGTTTGAAAGAAGATGAGGCCAATATGTCATAGTCTATATTCTTGGATAGTAGGAATACCTTCTATGTAATATTTATTTAAAATTTTTTAAAAATTTGTTCACAGTTAATGCAAAGTCAGAATTTAAAAGTTCAGTATTATGTCCTGGAATATGTGAGTATATATTACATATAAAGCAATAAAACATTTCAACAACAACAAAAAATCTTTAAAATTTCAAAGTTACTTACTTTCTAAAAAGTTGAATTAGAAGAATTGCAAGATCCCGATTTATAAAAGAAAACAAAGAAAAAAAGAAGGAAAAAAAGAAGTTAGTTTTTCAACTTAAAATGCAGTTCTACACCTTACCATTTCAATAAATAAGAAAATGTACAAGAAACACATCAAACTCTTAGATTTGGCTATTGGGAGGGAGCAAAAAACCTGGAGGACTGGGGTATAATGTAAATTCCATTTAGCTAACACGTCCACAACTTTTTCATTTTGTCCACAGTGCACATATATACCCATATTAAGAATATAATTAGAAAGAAATAAGCAGGGCACTATTTGTTCCCAATACTTTTCTTTCTACTTTTCCCTGTAATTAGGCCCTTTCCTATACACCTGCCAGGGTAGATATACAGCTTATTCTATTTGTTTGTTTTTCTCCCTAGACTGTAGGGTTGCGGAACCCTTCTGGTTTGTTTTCATTTCCCACAACCCCTGAAGCAGAACAGGGGTGGAATCTGGAGGCAGGGGAGCAGGCATAATTTAAACTGTCTAGACATCAAAGAACCCCCAGAGATGCTTTGCAGAGCCCCAGTGCTGTGTGAACTACAGAAAAACCATTGCTTTATCACATCAAATTGTTGACGGAACACAAAATTTTACTAATAGTGCACACTTAATGAAGAGAATGGATAGCCTGTCTATTTTAATAATTTTAAAAGCCAGAAAGAATATCTGGGGAATGCATTTGGAAGAATATAGGCAGACATGACAAAGAAAACATCATCTTTGTGGCCCTCTGCTCCTTTCCATCTAAAATAATAACGTTTCACGAGACTTCAATTTTTAAGTAATCCAAATCTTAAATGACTTTATTTTTTAAATATCTCAATAAAAAATTCAGATGAAAGCTACGTCCCGGAAACATCTTAAAAATCTCATTTTTTAAATTATGGGAACATCAAAAAAGTAATCCTGAACAATGTAAGTCTAAAAATTTAACAAATTTAAGGAGTAATTATTAAGCTGCACTATTAGACAGTTATTGCACTAAGTGATATTAATACAAATTAACTGAAACGATTTTCTGTTCACTCTTTCAAAAAAAATGAATAATAGCTCCTTTCAAGTATTTTCAGGGTTGATAGCCTAGAGAAAATGTCTTAATTATAAGGGATATATATTTTAAGAGGAAATTGTGTGGGCCTCTGGGGTGGAGGTAATGTTTCAGTGCTTTGTACATAATTCCAGTGTTCACTACATGAAAATTAAATTGTTTACTTAGGATTTGCACATTTAATTCAATATGTGTTAACACTTCATAAAAATGTTTGTAAAATGTTAAAAATGAATAATGCACTGCTGGATTTATTTAATTATTTGCATACTGAATGGGCAGGTCACTACTAGTGGAGAAGAATGAACTATTTCTACCAGTGAATGTGGAAGACTCCTAAACACACTTAAGCACAGTGTATTTCAGGTGATAAATCAGTAACCTAAATGATTAAAAACTACCCTATGAAGTTCCCGTTGTGGCTCAGCGGTAACAAGCCCGACTAGTATCCACGAGGACGCAGGTTTGATCCTCTCTTACTGGGTTAAGGATCTGGGGTTGCCGTAAACTGAGGTATAGGTCATAGGCATGGCTAGGATCCTGCATTGGCTGTGGCTGTAGCTTAGGCCAGCAGCCGTAGCTCCTATTTGACCCCTAGCCTGGGAATTTCCATACACCACACTTGCAGTCCTAAAAAACAAAACAAACAAACAAACAAAACTATTCCAGAAAGTCAAGGCCATTTTTACTCTTGAGAAACATTACTACTAGTCTGGATCCCCCCCAAAAATGATTGAAAATAAAAACGTAAAAGTTAAAGTCCTTCATATATGCTATCTGAAGAATCCCAACACATAAAATGTTAGCCGAAAACTGAGCTATGGTAATTCTGAAATTTGATTTTCAAGACAAGAACGGTATCCCAAACTTCGCAATTCCTCTAAGATCACCACTAATGAAAGTTTTTCATGGGCACTAACATATGGCCAATAACAAGGATTAGAGTTATACAATGTAAATATGACTCCCAGTTCAGCAGGTATAACTGGGGCTGAGAGGTTAAGAATCTTACCGCAGTCAAATATCTAAGTGATACAGCTGAAGTCCAAATTTTACTCTGATTTCAAAGCCCATGTAAAAATATAAAAATGAATGGAACAACTCAAGAGATAGCTCATATCTGAAAGGAAGAATTTTGCATATTTCTATGTAAAGACTACCTACATGTTTTTCAATATTTAACATGTCTTCAGGGTAAAATCAGAAACATAGTCTCAAATATTCTTTTTATGAGGTGGGGATACTGAGGCAAGAAATAATTAGCAAGTGACATTCTTTGTGCAATTCTTAAATTTAAAGAAACAGCGTCAGACTCCAAACCTAAATACCCATTTCTGATTGCCTTGAACAATATAAAAATATATTCTTTAGAGAATATAAACAGGCATCTGAACTTAGACCTTTCATTCCTTAATTTATGGACATTACCAAGCTACTACCAGATAGTCTATAATGATTCATACATTTCACTAAAGGACCATTTCACTAAAAAGACCTTTTGTTTTAGGAGACAAGAATTCCGAAACAGTGATACAAGGACAAAAGTTTGCTTAGTATTACTTTAGAATACGATCTATAAGGAAATTAAGATATAGACCTCAGGGAGTTCCCATCATGGCACAGCAGAAACAAATCTGACTAGGAACCATGAGGTTGCAGGTTCAATCCCTGGCCCTGCTCAGTGGGTTAAGAATCCGGCGTTGCCATTGTTGTGACTGTGGAGTAGGCAGGCAGCTGTAGCTCTGATTGGACCCCTAGCCTGGGAACCTCCACATGCCGCAGATGTGGCCCTAAAAAGAAAAAGGAAAGAGAAAAAAAGAAGTAGCCCTCTAAAAGTGTAAGTGAAAGCATATCATCTAAATTATAATTTTAAAGACTTTCAACTAAAATATGAGGTACGGTGATTATCTTTGATTATAGACATTAAGGAAAGAACATGTCACATGTATAGCTGTACACTGGCAATTGTTTTGTCTACAAGTATGCATGTCGTGACATGCCATATTACCACTGCTATACTAGGAAAAGCAATGGAGTACAATGAATAAGACTGGCTGCTGGAGCCAGTCAGCCTGACTTCAATTGAGCCTAGACTGTTTACTATCTCTGTGACTTTGGACTCCGCCTCTCTGGGTCCCAGTTTCCTCAGTTACAAAATGTGGATAACAAAAGTCCCTATTTCATAGGGGACTGTTCTGAAAACTTAATGAGTTTAAACATGTCAAAAACCTAGAATAGTGTCTAGAACATTGTTCGTGTTCAAAACTTGTGAGTTAGGGTGATGGTGATGAATACTACAATGTGTCAAAGTAGCCAACATCCAGACGTACATAGGATGGCAAGGGGAACGAAATTAAATATTCTGTAGCTTGTTTAAAGACTCTTTTCAGGTGACATTTTGTCTAATTTCATTTTTGTTTCATTAGCAAAAATAACTAAAGATAAGGAAGTGTACACATTCCTATTTCAGAGCTTTCACATGTGATTAATATCAAAAATAACTTAGTAAAGGTAGAGAGAAAAGGATAATAATGCATATTATTATAGTTACCATTTATTGAGCATCTCTAAATCAATCAAGCTTTCACAACTGTTATCTAATTCCTTACAGTCGCCACAAAATGTAAGCACGATTTTCAGTTTTACAACAGATGAAACTGAGGCTGAGAGGTTAAGAATCACACTACAGTCAAGTAACATCTAAATTGAACTCCAAATTCTGACCTTGTATATGTAGAAATGACTGTTGTACCTCAGAAATTATCACAACACTATACTTCAAAACTTTAAAAAATGAAAAAAGAAATCTCTACTCTGATTTCACAGCCCATGTTCTTTCCACTAACCCACAGTCTCAGTCTACAGAGTTGTTTCTTCCACTTAACTAACTTTGGATACCAAAGAAGAATATTTAGCACTTGGAGGAAACACACAGAGAAATGCCAGAGGCTGGAAAATGGTCAGACATTGGCTCCATCTTCACTCAACAGCGCCTATAGTAATGACTCCCCCAGGATGGGGTTCAAATAAAAGAACGAGGCTGCAGAAGATGACATTGTTGGCTGTCTTGCTCAGGTGATGGCACTCTATGAAAACTAAGGGAGAAAGAACTTTGAGAGAATACGGTAGAGAATTCAGATTCATAATTGAGATGCCTCTTTGTAGAACTGAATCATTAAAGAAAACACAATCCATTAGTTGAATAAATATTTGTTGAGTACATTATATACGTCAAGCTCATCTTGAAATAAATTTGCACTCTGACAGGGCTTTGCACGAAACAGAAATACAGGCTGAGCTTAACTGAGTTCTCTGAATACATATGAAATGACAGGGGATTCAGGAAAAAGGAGCCTTGAGGCATGTGCCACAACAAGAAGAAAATCATCTGGAATTTAGATGTTATCCCTAGTTTATTCTAAGGAGATAACTGAGATGGAGTTGTGTGTGGATTTCTTCTAATACCAACTCCAGTGCAGAGCCAGTCCACTCATGGCCATTGACAGCCCTTGAGGATCTTATACGATTTCCCCACAACTGTAATCTCAAAGAGAATATGTTCAGTTACGCCAAAAAAAAAAAAAAAATCTTCCAAATTAACATAGATTTTATATATGAAAGAACAGACACTAATTATATTTGGTATGCTAAATTAGTTTCATATAAAAATGTAATTTCTTTATTTTCTTTTTTTTTTTTTTTTTTTTTTTTTTTTTTTTTTTTTTTTTTTTTTTTTTTTTTTTTTTTTTTTTTTTTTTTTTGCTATTTAGGGCTGCACCTGCAACATATGGAAGTTCCCAGGCTAGGAGTTGAATCAGAGTTGCAGCTTCTGGCCCATGCCACCACCACAGCAACAAAGGATCCAAGCCGCGCCAGCAATCTATACCACAGCTCATGGCAACACCATATCCCCAACCCAGTGAGCAGGGACAGGGATCAAACCACAACCTCATGGATCCTAGTTGGGTTCGTTACCACTGAACCACTACAGGAACTCTGAAAAATGTAAATTTCTATATTCTACTTGCAGATATTTTGTTAGCAATGACTAATAATGCAGCATTCCTGAATGTTTTCTATGGGATATTAGTCCCAAGTGATGCTCAAGAAAACCGTCAAAGGAGTTTCAGAAAAGCTGTATTCTCCCCTTGCAAACTCACCAAACCCATTAAAAATATATACTACAATCTCTGAAAATAAAATCTATATAACTTCAAAAACCTGCTTAACTCTGTGTTTCCTAACCAGAATTTAAAAATCTTCCCCATAATAATACGTAGCAACATCCCCAATTATAGTATGCCAAAAAATATACTTGGGGAAATGCTAAATTATATTTATGATTAGGATTATTAGGAAAAAGTACCTAGTTATCATACTCCCAGGAATGTTTAATTTTATTAGCAAAATGCTTGACGTTATTTTACAAGCATATAAAATAAATCTTTTTCTCTGAAAAAATAATGCTGTGTGATGATGATTTTTCCCTGTGTAGACTTATAAAACTGAAAGATATCCATGCATTTTATTTATTTTTTGGCTGCACCTGTGGCATGCAGAATTTCCTGGGCCAGGGATCAAACCCATGCCACAGCAGTGACAATGCTGGATCCTTAACCAGCTAGGCCACCAGGGAACTCTAGGTACTTTAAATAGCACTGAAAAATCGACAGATAGTATCTACATATAAAAGAAAATACGACATATTTGCAATATTACATTACCTCACATAAAATTCATCATTCCCAGTGGAGATTTTCCTCCTGACTCTCTGTTTGTCTCCTTCAGTGATGGGTAGGATCCTCCTCTTCGTCACCCAGGAATGAAGCATTTCTCAGACTATTTGAATTATTCTGTCTCAACAAACTTTTATCTCTCATCTTTACTTTCTCGCATCCTAATTCAAACAGTCTTAACAGCACAAGAGGACAGTTCTACAGCCCCTAACCCTAATGCTGCCTTCAATATCTCCCCAGCCCAATTCAGCTACCCGCTGGTGCCAGAGTAGTTTTCCTACGTAAAAAACAAAAATAAACAAAACATTGCTCGGACTTCAGGCTATGCCACACTCTGGAATGATTTTTCTTTTTCTTTCCTTTTTTTTTTGCCATGCCCGCAACATACAGAAGTTCTGGGGCCAGGGATCGAACCTGAGCCACAGCAGAAACAATACCAGATCTTTAACCTGCTGAGCCCTCCAGCAGACTCTGTGATGTTTTAAATCAGTGCTTTTCATCGCCTACCAGTGGAAGCACAAACACCTTGGCTGACAGTGGGATCCTCTACAGTACCCTGGGCACCTCCCTCATTTTCATCTTCCTCAACTCTCAAATTATTCCCCCACTCCCAGACTACTCTAACTGGATCCAACTCATGCACCTCCCATGGCTTCTCAGCTCTCAGGTTTGGCTCCTAAGAAAACCCTCTACCTGGAACTGCACCACATCCCTTGCTTCACTTACCACCCCAAACAAAATTTTTAACTGCCACCTGTATGGTGATACCTTTTGTGACCCTAGGCTATCTCCCTTATGGTATTACAATCTCAACACTTTGCATCTCCCTCAGGGCTTCCTTTCATCCAAACTGTTTACACTTCTAACTTTCCTGACCGAACAACTTCCAACAAGTTTGGGAACTCCACAGGGAATAGACATACATGTATTTATCCTTGTATTATTTGACAAGCAATCCCAATGTACTCAAAGGGTGTTTGGTGAAATAAATTTAATCACTGTTATAAAAGTTGTTACAATCATGGATCTGTGGACATAAAGCACTCACAGTGAACATTATCTCTATTCTATTTAAACTCCCAATTACATCATGTGTGTCAAACACCCTCCATGCCATACAGGCTACGTGGCCATCGTATATTTGCATACCCTGCCTTTCCTTTCTCTTAGGTACTTTTCCTTATTTCAGTTTAGCCATCAAAGAATCGGTCCTGATTTCCCAAAAGGCCAGCCAGGTTACACTACCTGGCCAAATGGTGGTAGTTTCACTATCTTTTGGGGAACTGATATAGAAATATAGGGGCTGAGCATTATTTTCAGCAGATATGTTAGCTATAAAGGTATAAAAAATATGAGCTAGTGATGACCTCTGCCTCCACAAGGACAGAGCCTGCTGAGCACAAAACCAACCGCAGGCAAGCAGAGCAAAGCACAGGAAGAAAATGTGGGGGAAAAGATATCGCTTGGAATCCTGCATTATCTAGTCATGCTGAAGATCAACTACTGGAAGTCCAAGTCAAATAAGCCAATAAGTGCCCTGCTTATTTTATTTTTGACACTTACCCATAATAAAAAGGCTAAGTGATTTATACAAACTGACCTCACTTCTCTGGGCCTCAATTTTCACATCTGTAAGACGACGAGTTGAAAACAGGCATGCATTAAAGCTCTACTAATCTCTTTCTGGTTAAGGGCCATTAATAATGGTTAGACAATTGGCATACTGTTCATTCTAGCCTTGCTGCCTGCCTTCACACTCCATGACTTCCGTGCCCTCTGGCCTCCTTTCTTCCTACTCATTTGCAAAGAATGCTTCACCTTCACCTCCTAGAAACTTCTAATTAGCTCTCTTGTCCATGGTGATAGTTTCTGAACCTCTGTAGGCGTTACTGCCTGTCCTAGGCCTGTGGCATTTAGTTCTGTGCCGTCCAAAATCTTACTGCTCCATGGCAATCGGCTCCTTAGCACTCTGACTTCATTAGGGTTCTTCTGTGTGCCCCTCCCAGGGCCCAGTCAGATGCTCAGAAAACATCCAGGGGCTGGTGATAAGCTACATCTCATGATTTATAGAGCAGAACAAAATCTGAAGCTTGGCAATGCCAAATATTGGTTGAGGATGTCCAGAAATAGGAACTGTGAAATACTCTAGTGAGAATATAAATTGACACAACGTATTTGGAAAGACATCTGGCAATATCTACTTTAAAAAAAAAAAAAAAGCCAGAAAACAGGTGTGCATGCTTTACAGATCAACAATTCCAATTTTCAGTGTAGATCTTAGAAAAACTCAGTGCATAGTCACAGAGTCATAATTCATTGAGGAAAAAAAGCTATCAATAAATTAAATGTTCACCAATAGGTTGTAACTGTAAGCAGAAATATACTTTATCTATATATTCATAGTGAAACCATAGAATTCTGAACCACAACATTGTACAGCAAATCTATGACACTGATTGCCTCTGAGAAGAGAAGAAAATCAAGGAACTCCAGCTTGTTCTGCCAGACTTTATTTAAAAGAAATCCAAAGCAACTATGACAACATGTCCACAACTATTAATTCCAGCTGGTGGTTGCTGGTCTGTGATACTGTTTTGTATTTTCAAAAAAATTTCAAAACAGAAAAAAAAACTAATGATTTTGTTCTTTAACCCACAATTTGGCTTCTCTCTATCAAATCCTCCTACCTTGTTTCAACTTATGTTAATCTTTAAACATTTTTATGCAAATAAATAAATGCGTGGAAATTATATGAAAGTGTAAAGGTAGGTCATTACTGAGAGTTAAAAGTAATAAATCTCTCTCAACTTCCAACCGGCCCACTGCTTCAGAAATAACCACCATTAAAGATCTATCTTGTTTCTTCCTAGAGCTTTTCCTATTTTCATTCATATACATGCATATATTCCACTCTGTGGTTTGGTCTCTTAAATTTATTTTCAACACAAAGGGGAGCAGTTAGTGCACATTGGTAGGTACATGCGTTTTACTTAATAACATGACTGGGAAATTTTCCCATGGGACAGCTTTTGCTCTTTATGTTCTATAGAATATTAAGTGCTCTTAATATTCACATAGTGTTCTTATTCTATAGATATGCTGTATCATAATTTTAAAGTATTTATTATTTAACACATAGTCTGCATCTAATTTTACCTATCAAAAGTTCTGCAATGAAGAATCTGGCATATACTTCTCCCTGTATATATGCTATAGACTGTGTTCTCCTCAAAATTCCTGTTGAAATCTAATCTCCAATGTGATGGTATCTGAAGGTGTGGGCCACTGGGAGGCGAACAGGTCATGAGGATGGAACTGTCATGCATGGGATTAGTGTTCTTGAAAAGAGACCCTAGGGAGCTCTCTCCCTCCATCCCATGTAAAGACTCAACGTGAAGTCAAACATCTATATACCAGAAAGCACGCTCTCACCAGACTCTAAATCCAAGGGTGCCCTGATCTTGGACTGTGCAGCCTTAGAACAGGGAGAACAAATTTCTGTTGTGTTTAAGTCACCCTGGTCTATGCTATCTCGTTACAGCAGCCTGGACAGACCAAGACAGTAGGTATAACTTTTTCTCCGGGATAGATTCCAAAAGATACAATTTTTATATTAAAAGGTACTTTAAAAATGTTGTTAGTTATGTCCAAATTACCTTCCCTGAGTGTAACTATTTTCCCCACCCTAGTCAATGGTATTAATCTTTCAGTTTTCGCTAATGGAGTCAAAGGGATGTAAAGAGGTCATTCCAGGTAGAGAGAGCAGCATGAAGAAGGCAGCAGAGATAGAACAAAACGTGGTCTGCAGAACCATGATTATTTGGTATTTCCAGGGCAGTGAGTGGGATGGAATAGGGTTGAGATCAGATTCCAAATAGAAGGTACACACCACACTGTGTGCATGACATTTATACCACAGTTTAAAATCCATGGCAAGGAGCTTAAGACTTCCATGCAAGAGATGATGATGGAGAGCCCCAGAAGATTTTAACGAAGAGAATACCCTTGTCCTGCCATTGGCATGCGGACAGATCTCGAATGAGACATTCCAAGAAGAAGACAGATCCATTAGGAGACTGCAGTCTTGGACTGCAGATAACAAGAACCTCAACAGAGCAAAGATGGTAAGGAAGAGATATGGACAAAAAAATCAAGAAACACGTGAGAAGAAATACGTGGGAGACAAAAACCAGTAGGACACAGAAACTGACCAGCTGTGTATGATAAGGGATCAGAAAGAATTTAGGATTGCTTCAGAGGCTGAGGGTAAATGGCAGTATAATTAATTTAAATTGGCAATATACAAGAGATGGTTTGGAAAACAATGTGTCGAATTTAGTTCTGGACTTACTAATTGAAAGGTATGCATCCTAAATCCAGATATACACACACATCACAGAGTTAATGCTAGGGTTTGAGATAAACACTGGGGAACCATCGGCATATTCAGAAAGGTGAAAACTGAGAGGCATAGATGTAGAGTAATAAAAGAAGAGAAAAATGACTGGCTTGAGCTTATTACATTCCGAAGTCAGAAAACTACATGAGAAAATACTTGAGATGAAAAAAAAGAAAAAAGAATCCTATGAAAGATTTCATTATAATAAATGAGATATAACTCTAATTTCAGGATATGATACTTAGAAGTCAGAATAAATCTTCGTATTTATAGGTATTTATAGGCAGAAACCCATAAGTAAGAAATTACCTAGAGGATCCTGCCAGAATCTTGCCAGCAGGAACCTTTCTTTTAAGTACAGTTTTTCTTTTAAAAATTAATAAGAATATTACTAAATATCTGTCAGTTTAAGAAAAGATGAAAAAAATCACTAAAAAATATTCAATTTCTTAAAACTATTCCGAACATTTTATGAACTTTCTTCTAGCCTGTTTCTAATATGTTTCTATTTTAAAGTTATAATTTACCTAAATGTTGAATCACAATATTTCATTTTATGTTACACTCCGACCATACTACTACACAACCATAATAAATATATCAAATGGTTGAAAATAATCTATCAACTTGTTTTAAGTCAATGGTTTATAGTCTGGTGGTGTATTAGAATTTTTAGGGGAATTTTTTTAAATGCAAATTTTGAGGCAACTCCAAACTTAACTAAATAAATATTTCTAGGTGGAGCCAAGGCATCAACATTTTTTTATATTTTTCCAAATGATTTACAGTGCAGTCAAATTTGAGAGCCACTGATACTGCCAGTAAGCATTTAAATTATGCCCTTTATTTATAGCTGAAATAGTATTGATTTGAATATTTTAGTGTATATGATACTTTTTCCCTTACACTTGAGGATATTTTAGGATAGGCTTGCAGAAGTGGCATTATTAATTTAGGAGATATAAGTTAGATAATGACCTTTTGCAAATAATGCCAATTGGCTTTTCAAATGAGCTGTTTTGATTTACACTCTCATTAATTGTATGCAAGCAGAACGCATCATTTGGAGCCAGGGTTGAAGTACTTGCACTCATTAATTTACTAGGAAAACCAAAAGACAATCTCCAGTGGTTACTTTACCTTACATTTCTATGATTAGTAGGATCAAATCTTATCCGTGCACTTATTTATTCCCTAGTTTTATGCACTGAAGCGCCTCTGACCTTTGATCACAGTGTTCTAAAGTCAACATTTTTTTGTTTTAATGATCTCTATATAATACTGCAAGCTTATATTTGCTGAAAATACTAAAACATGTTCTCCATTGTCATTTAATGGGGTTTTTATTTTTGGATATGCAAACATAAAACTTTATGTAGTCAATTACGTCCATCTTTCTCTTTATAGTTTATTTTATAGCTTCTGTGAAAAGTCATTTCCTTCTCAAAAGTGAATTCAAATATTAGATTTGAATTTTTCTAATTTCTTCCAACGGTATGACTTTCATGTTTAAACTTTTGATGATGTTTGTATCTTTCTCAACATTAAACACAACTAACACATTACATGTTCCATGGACATTTATAATGTTAATTAGCTTTCCCTTGTCCATTACTTCATTTCTGATTCATCCGCCTAGCCCTTCTCTGCAGAAGACTCTGGTACTTCTCATCAGAAATTCCTTAATCAGCAGGATGTCAAAAGATTTCAACTCAAGAGTTTTGCAGGCTATGGGAAAATTTTTACCTTTAAATGTTTGATAAAGGAAATGTCTAAAAATAACTACACCAACCAGTACTGTTAAGATGGGCATTCATACCACAGGACAAATGTCAACTTAATTTAGCTTTCTTCTCCCGTCCTCCCTCCCCCTCCTCTTTCTTTGACCACTTGCATTCTCAAGGCAACACATTCAGGGGCAGCTGTGTGCCTTGATTAAAAGTATTACCATAAAAAGATATTTAATAAACATAGCTTTCCGCTATGAAAGAGAAGTTTTGTGAAATTTAAACACCACAGTCACTTGGAATAGCATGAAATACATCCACAAAATTCAGACAGAATCATAAACTAAAAACAAACTTTACAAGGGGCCTAAGTCCTTAGGTAAGATCTCTTTTGGAAACAATATGCTCTGAGAAAGGAAGAATAAATACAACGAGCAGTGAATTTAAGCGCCCTCCCCTTCCCAAACTGAGTATTCAACACCTAAAAATACATCTAAGAATCTGACAGTAGGCCTAAAAGAAATTTAATACACCTAGTTCTTGTTCTAATTTCACCCTCTGGGAAATATGATTCATGAGAGATGTAGCTGGGAGTAGGGATCGCAGAAAGTTGATGTCTGCTAGAACCCAAATTAACACTCTTCCCTATAGAGGAAAACAATGAAATAAAGGTAAGAATGGCTAGATCAATGTGAATGTCAAAAGACAATAAATAATACTGTTTCAGGCTAACATTTTTGAAAACTATAAAATTATATACCCATACATATTGCAAAATTCCAAAAGTAATGCTGCTAATATGTTATATATGTATTACCTCATTTTATAGAAATAAACATCTTCCTTTGGGGGAAAAAAATGCGCATTTTGATGACCCATGGGGAGAAATGCATCTTTAGACAAAACGAGGTTTCCTGTACATTATTTTACAGCAATATCAATGTTCCAGCTAGGCACACAGAGACCGTCCAGACAACTCCGGCAACAAAAAGAGAAAACAATATGCAAATATAATCAGGGTAGAAAGGAAGAGAATTTGTGAGCCAAGGTAATAATTCAAGAAAAATTACTTTAAACCTGGAGCCCTATTTAATCAACTAATTAAATGGTAACTGATGCAACGGTCACTAAAATTAGAGAGAACTCTCTATGTTTATGGAAAAAGAAGAGAAATGTTCTTCTGCCTTCATTTTGCAATGTTTCAAAAAACAAAACTTTGGATACCATGGCTTCTGGCCATTTGGCAAACACCTTATTTAAGTAAGTACAACTCCAAACCACTCATTTAATCTGAATTATTATTCTTGAGGCTTTAAATAGCCTGTTAAAACTTTCAGGAAATAGTTCCTCGATGCACCTGCCACTTAAATTCGTGAAATCAATATTTCACTTAAGCTAAGTCAGGAAATCTTAAGGTGCTGAATTCAATTATGACCATTACTCCATGAGCTGCTAGCAGATAAAAACATAGCACTAAAGGTGACAATCATTACAGTTAAAGAGCTTTACCTCCTTGGGGAGGTGGGGTGTTTTCTAAGGTACCATGAACATAATTAAAAAGAGCATGGCATGTTATGATAACAGTAATAACTTTAATATGTAATATAGTACCTTTCTATTGCCAAACGTTAGTTTATAAACACAGAAACAACGTTCTCTCTGGCTATGCCTAAAATGAATCCACTGGGATGGTGGGAGACAGCTGTCTATCAATATAAAAAGGAAAACTGACAGTGTTGCTCCAAATTTCATTCAAAGATGTAAACAGATATTTACTGAAATCCAGGTATATTACTATTTAAGAAGAACACAAAAATTCACCTCCTCTTCAGTCACAAGCACCATGTTATACACAAAAGGCAACGGTAAGCTGAGGTTCCACACAGAAAAGCTTGCAAACGCATTTTTTAAAAGAGTTTCTATTAACAGTAAACACCTGATATTGGTCTCCAACTGCTGTCTCACCTCAGATAACTACTAACTACCTGATTGGCTTCCATGCCCCAATCTTTCTAGTTTCCCTAGGAACCACTGTGGGGTATCATTACTTCAATTTTCCAAACAGAGAACGAACAAATGTCCAAACAAAGATTATAAAATCTGAAATTCTAAACCTCTTCATCTCATAAATGTAAACATCTGATGATACTAAAATTGCTCCTTTTGTCACTTGGCTTGTTAAACTAAGTTTTAAGAAAATTCTGGAAATGTTCAAAATAAATGTAACGCTAGTACATTCCTATGCCTCTCATTTCCTCCTTGGTTTGTTCAAGCCTTCTAACAGGCATTCTTTTTCTCCTGTTTTTTTCCCCCTTTGGGACCCCCCCACTTCATGTCTAATATTTGCCCACGGCCTAACATCTGACTGTGATGGAAAGACTGAGCCAGATCCAGACTCAAATACCAGGGCTTCCACTTATAATTGTGTGAAGTTTGACAAGATACCTATCTTCTCTCAGCATCAATTTCCTCATCTGTAAAATGAAGACATAACATCCACTTCTCAATGTTACTGTGTGGATTAAATGAGCTAAAAAATTGAAACTGCTTGGCTCAGTGCCTGACACTCATCAGTTACCGCATAAATGTTAGTTCCCCTGCCCTTTTGCCAAAATGACAGTCAATAGGCAGTTCTAATGATATTTACAGACACATATATCTCTGTTTGTTCTTTTCATTTCTTTACCTGTATCCCACTCTTAGACCTAAAAAACCTCCTCCATGTTCAACACTCAAAAAGCTTTTTCATTACCATAAGGAAAATAACTGGAATAATATTACATAGATACATAACAACCAAGAAGAGGCACCAAATTTCTAAATACCTTGTTCAAAATTAAAGAAACTCTAGCATATTCTCGCTAAAAAACTTAAAATGCCTGAGCAGTTTAAGGAGGAGGAGAGGCAATATTTATTAACAAGTGCAGCCCAATTTGATTCTTAGTAAAACAGGGTTAGAATAACGAAGCACTCTCAGTGAAGATAAAGTAAAACATTCACTGGGAAAAATCAGCCATCACCCTCAAGAATATTTATTAATGTAGTCAGACTGCTTGAACGAGCCCCAAGCGAAAGAGTGAACAAGCAGACTACAACTTCAGCAAGAAAGATGATGATGTAGTCGGTGTTCACGGGGAAGAAGGCTCCAGATATATACATACCAGAAAGGAAAATAAAACATTTCTATCTAATGGCGCAATAGGATTTTTGTGTGTAGATGAATTTAGAGGCAAACTATGGCTGCAGTTGACACAGTTCAGACAGAGAAATCAGAAAGCACAGCGGGGCCTCCCAGATTTTCACTTTCCAACAAGTCACGCTTTCTCAGTTTCAATTCTAGTCTGCACTGTCACACTGACAAAACAAATGACGTATGTGAGCGACACCAAGCTGGGGAACACCCTCATAACTTTCTTCACAGTCATTCTAGTTACTGCCTGGCCTCCAGGTGTCCAGTTGTCTTCTCAAACCCACTGAACGTGAACAGGGGAATGAGTGACGACAGGGTTCCACACGGGAGGACCCTCCACGTCCCTTTGCACCCAACATCACTAGCTGGTACCTACCCGGAAGGAATGAACGGAACCACTCCAATGCAATCCCAGCCACTCCTGCTAGTTCAAGCATTCGGTTCAGCATCACCTCATGACCAACACGAAAGCAGCTGAGGCTCTAATATAATCATCATGGAAAGTTGTCCCAAATCCTTCATTCGAGGAAGATCCTTCATACACACCAACGCTGTCTCCAAGCCATGCCGGGGTCTGAAACCAGACTGGAAAATATTATATATGTGTATATAAAGTAAAACTCCCACAAACCACGCTTCTACTACGTCACATTTATTTATAGCTGCTTAACCCATCCTATAGAGACATATTGCCTTCCCAAGGTGAAAATATGAGCATTCAAGGAAAGATCCTTTTTAGTAGAAGGTAAACTGAAAGTGTATGAAGACCTGGTGCTGCCTGGTAAGGTAGTTGAGGCGGTCCCAAATGGAACATACTTTGTCCTGAAGGGAAGAGAGAAAACACAATATTGGTTTCCGAGGCTAGTCTTCTAAACTTGGCATACAGGATCAAACTATTCCAGTATTTAAAAAACAAAACAAAATTTAGCTTTATCAGGAGATGGGAAAGCAAAGCCAGATTAACCACTGAAGCTTTGCCCGATAGTGCCAAATGTGCCTTCTTTCCCCTGAATCCCGCTTTTGTAATCCTAACTACCATGGCTCTGACTGCATTACCAGAGTCTGCAGATTCAGGAGCCCTAGACTGACTACACTTTCTCCCTGTGCAGACAGCGCCAGGAACCTTTGAATGAATAACAACTTCAAATGGTAGGAATAGTAATTAAAAAAAATGATCAATGAGCCTCAGGAGCTATTATATGTCAAAGAACAAGAATAAGCCAACTTAAAAAATATTCAGTTTTCTTCTCATTTCATAATGAACAGTCTTTTTAGAAACTAAGTGACATTATATATAGTTTTCAAAGTTCAGTGAGAGAATTCACTATTTCTATCTTCTTGAGACAAGATTTAAGACTATATATTTCCTTTTTACTTGCCCCTTTCGCCAGAACTAATACTGAAAACTGAAACAATCCCAGTGCAAAATTTACTAAGTTTCTCAATTTCCAGAGTGTGTCTAAAATAAAATTAAATGGGTAAAATCACTGCAGCATTATTTTCTATGTGCTTACTCAAATTATTACTTGCATCAAGCAAATGACTCTAAAGACTGTTCATCATAAATAGTTCCATTTAAAATTAACAGAATTCTGTCTTCTAATCTCATTTCACTTATTCTGCTGGCCAGATTCATCCCATCCTTGCCAGTCACTAAAATGAAAAGGCTTGGTAATGTCCATCTAGTACACGATTTCCTCTACCCATTCAGTATATACTTGGGTTCTGGAGTCAATTACTCCATTAATGTCAAATATCCAGAAATTCTGTAGACATATTTGAACCAAACATAATACGTATGTTTTTCTGGACACTCTCCACTAACTTCACCGCATCTAAAAAAAAAATGGAATGTCTCTCATAAGGAAAATGCAGTGAATGGACCACCTAGGCAAAAGACTCAGAAAATATTACACTGAAAAGAAGAGACCACTTGCTTGCTTAGCTCAAACTTACAGTCCCCTTGGTGCTTAGCAATATGCAATGCTTTTCCTCCTAAAATCTTAAGTCCTTAAGGTTGACATATTGACCCTCTGTTGCATAATCTGTGAATCTGACCAAGTATAGTAAGTATAAAAGTCTTCTCAAACCATCCTTTTTACAGTTGTCAGATAAATATATCTGAAAGTAATACATGTTCAATCAAATATTTTCTGAGACGTCTTCCATGATCTAGGAACTATACAGGATATATAAACAGCAAGGTACATCACTAGCTATGTTGGAATTCATAGTATAGTTGGGAGAAAGACACATAAACTAAAAGTACTGTGATAAAGTTATATTAAAAACCTCCCTTGTAATACAAAAGAAGGGACAATATTTCTGCCTAGCAATTGAGGGAACAGTTTCCAGGGGAGATAACCTCATCTTAAATGACACATAGCTCTTAGGGAGGCAGTGATGGTAATAACCAACAAAAGCTAAGAGATTAGCATATATGAAATTTACAAGACTCTTGGAAATCAGATCGCTATTCAAAAGTAAAACATATTTTACCCTATAGTATTTAGTTTATGGACAGCAAGACTATTTCAGTATAATGGAAAACTTCTTATATAATATGAACATTCAAAAAGTACTAAACAAGCCAAAACTGTGAGAACCTTAATGATGGAAGCACACAAATGATGATGTAGATTTTCCCAGAAATTAATAATTTCCTACATATTTAAATGCAGACCTCCGCCTAGACAGCAAAGTGGTTTTGCTCACTATCATCCAAAATTTCATTTTGTGTATTTGAAGCTTCTCAAATTTCAAAAGGAATTTGGATGATGGTACAAATACACAGGACTCTGAGACACATCTTTCTCCCCAAAAAATACCAGTTAAATAATCAGTAAGAGGTACTTTCAGGATATGACCCGTTAACACACGTTTGGAGGGTGGAAAAGCAGAAGAATCACAACATCTATACTGTAATTCAAAAGGCTAAAGTGGCCCAAGTATGAGAGCTAGAGAAATATACCTTCTAAATTACAAATAAGATCCTCCCCAAAGTATTTCATTAAGTGAAGAACAATTTATCCACTGGTATACTGAAAATAAAGAAAATCCCTGATCCCAGAATCCCAACATTAGTCACTGTCAGATATTGTAATTAAAAACAATTCGGGCTCTGCTTTATCAAGTACAATGGCTTTAAATCTAATCATGGAATCAGAATTGAGAACACCAAGTAATGAGAATCCCTTTCCTGATTTCTCATGAAATTTTAGATTAAAAACTAAGTACTAAACATTATATTTCTTACTAAAGGTGTCAAAATACTACTGTAGAACATCTTAGAATACAAATTTGACTTGATAACCCATTCCATCTTAATTTTTCTGAAGTCCTAATAAGGTGGCAAAGTATGAAATCTCACAAATCAAATATACAATTGACAGTACACTTATTTTATCTTCATTTCAACCCTATGGTGCAGATAAAGAGCTATAATTTTTCCTATTTTACTGGAGAAGAAAGATACACATACACAAAGACTGGGTGATTTATCCAGGATAACACATTACATTGGAAACAAAAAGAGAGCTGAACTCAAATTTCCATTCAGAAAATATCATGAGCCTATTATATGAAGGGTACCATGGGGAAGAGAAGCATCAATGAGACATGAACTCTGCCATTAAGGAAACTGCAGTCCTATTATTACAAGAGAATATTTAAGAGAGTTTATTAGATAGTACAACAATAGAATACACATATTAAAATGGAATAGCAAGGATAAAATGAGAACCTAAAGCTAGAGGTGAAAAAACTCTTCATTGAGGAGGTGGTATGTGATATTTGCATTGGACTTTGGAGGTGGAGGGTAGAGGACAAGAAATTGTGAATGTCTTAACAGGCTGAGTAGAGTGAGACCTAAAAGAATATGTTAATGTTTGCATAAAGTACAAGTATATAGGTAATTTTTTTTTCAAATGTCACAAATTTTAATATATATTTAATCTAAATCAAGCCCAAGCCTGGGGCTTAATTTAAAAACAAATACAGTTGAGGCTGGTGATTGTTCTCCAATAACCAGCTTTCCCTACAACTAAGACTCTCACATTTTATTTTATTTTATTGTCTTTTTTCCTTTTCTAGGGCCTCACTCGAAGCATGTGGAAGTTCCCAGGCTAGGGGTCTAACAGGAGCTGTAGCCACCGGCCTACACCACGGCCACAGCAACGTGGGATCCGAGCTGCGTCTGCAACCTACACCACAGCTCACGGCAACGCCAGATCCTTAACCCACTGGGCAAGGCCAGGGATCAAACCCGCAACCTCATGGTTCCTAGTCGGATTCGTTAACCACTGAGCCACAACGGGAACTCCAAGACTCCCACATTTTAGCTGGGAACATGCCTCCTGCAACGGACTATACTCTCCAGCTTCCCATTTGGCTAAATGCAACTATGTGTCTGGCCAATGGGACATGAAGAAAGCTGAGGCACTCAATGTTTAGCACGTATCTTCAAAGGGACTGTGTGAGCCCCTTCTCCCTGGTGCTTGGAACATGAATTTGGTGGCAAGTTATGTTAGACCATCAGATGAGGACAAAATCCTAAAGACAACAGAGTATCAAGACAAAAGGAGTCTGGCTTCTTGAATATCCTGACTTAACAAAGATATCTCATCATTCCTGGGACTCTCCACCTCCAGACCATAATGTGAGAAGTGAAATTGTATTTAACTACTACTTTGGGACTCCATGACACCTATGCTTATATAATATCTATGCTATAAAGTAAATACAAATTAGAGGTGTTTTCTTGGACCTCAATTCTCAAAACCTGAGAAAAATAACCTGAAAATATTTAAATTAATTGCAAAGGATTTATTATAATCAGCAACATGCAGCTGTAATAGGCTTTTGAATTTATTTTTAAAATTTAATCTGTATGACAACCGTAAGCAGTGGAAAGGTCAGAGATTGATATTATCATATTAGAAGTGAAGAATAAAACAACAGATCAGGAATTCATTATAAAAAGCCTTTGAGAGCTCCAAATTGTATTGGTGTAAACTCATTTAATCCATAAAACAATCACTATATATAATTCATACTGTATTGATATACTAAAATCCATTTATAAAGAAAAGGCAAATGAGTTAATGCCAGAAAAATGAATCAATACATGAAAACTAGATTTTTGCTGTAAGTTCACAATAGTTGACAATGTTTTCATTTATTCATTGGACTTCTCAGCCACTCAATTTTATTGTGATTACATTTAAAGATTGCTATTCTTTTTTATGGAGAACAGAGGAAAATTTAATAAGTAAACATAAATATAGTATGAATGAAGAAATGGAGTGGACTGCAAGAGTCTATAAAGAAAATCTGAAAAGGGAAAATGGGGGCTGGATGGCCTGTTTGCATCAAATTGTCTGCAGGCAAAGCTATTCACCCTTGCTTAATTATTCATATTATAGGCATTCCAAAGACTAACTGGAATACGCATATTCAATAAAATGATCAAAGGCACTGTGTCTCCCTGAGCTCAGTGGTGCTCTATGTCAGCCCACTTAGGCAGGAACATAAGGCAACCACAACCCCTCCCTTGCTCTTCTCATAGTCACTCTTCTGGCAAGGTCTAGATGGCAACAAAAATACCAGCTAACATTTGGAGTTCCCATCATGGCTTAGTGGAAAAATATCTGGCTAGCATCCATGAGGATGCAAGTTCCATCCCTGGCCTTTCTCAGTGGGTTAAGGATCCTGCGATGCTGTGAGCTGTGGTGTGACTGCAGATGCGGCTTGGATCCCGCATGGCTGTGGTGTAGACCGGCAGCTACAGCTCCAATTCGACCTGTAGCCTGGAACCTCCATATGCCACAGTGTGGCCCTAAAAAGACAGGGAAAAAAAAAAAACAGTTTACATTTGAACTGTAAATTACAACGCAATCTCTTGCACCCCTAACTCCTGCCAAAAGTGTTACAGATATGTGGTATTGGAAGCAAATAAAATCAGGGTAACAGAGGGTGACAGGATCAATGAAAACCATCACTTCAGGAAAACCAATTGAAAGACATGTCCCTTCTAACAGTACCTTATAAGACTTATCTTTTTTTAACCTTTTTTTTTTTGTTTTAGTTTGTCCTTCACTTACTACTGGGCTTTTGCACATTCTTCTCAAACTCTGAAATGATCAGCCTTTCCTAAGTTTAAAGATAAGTCACATATTTACTAGTTCTATTATAGTGGACAACTCATCTTCTCAAAGCCTTTGTTTATTGATCTGTAAAATACAAGTTTAAGGGTATAATGATCTGCAAGTCCTTAGGAGGAACAACATGTTATTGCTTTGAGTTAAACTTCATTCACACCTTAGATTGCATCCTACTGTTGGGAGAGGCTGCTCTGAACGCCCTGTTTCTCAAGGAGCTTGCTTTCAAATAAATTCTCAAAAGCATGGCTAAAAGTTGGGATAGTAATGACCACAGCAAATGGCGCTCCATGTAAACTAGTCCTGACTTTATCAAAGGGTGTAACTCCTTAGGTATTAGGAATTAAGAATTATTCAGTCCATTACTCTCTTGTTATAAGAAACAGTTCTGATAAGGGCCAGATAGTCCCTGGGTGGTGGAAAATTGGGTAAGGGAAAGGCTAGGTTTAAAATTTAGATAATTATCTGCTCCTATTCAAAATTCTATAGGCACCGTTTTGTAATTCCTCATCACTCTCGTATGAGAAAAGAAGCTAAGAATGAACCACTGTACCTACTGTACTTAACATACAAGCTAATTTATAAAACTTTGAAAACTAAAAGTTTTAAGTTGCTTGACTCAAAAGAATGATATCTAAAAATAATAAATTAAATCGATCCTAATTTTCTTTTTCCTTTTTGCTTTTTTATAGGACCACAGGTATGGCATATGGAAGTTTCAGGCTAGGGGTCGAATCAGAGCTGTAGCCACTTGCCTACACCACAGCCACAGTAATGCCAGGTCTGAGCTGAGTCTGTGACCTACACCACAGCTTGTGGAATACCAGATCCTTAACCTGCTGAGTGAGGCCAGGGATCAAACTCACATCTTCATGGATACTAGTCAGGTTCGTATTCACTGAGCCACAATGGGAACTCCCAATCCTAATTCTAAACAAACAAGTTAAACTTATGGTTACCACAGGGGAAAACCGAGGCGGGAGAGGATGAACTATGAGGGTGGGAATAACATATACATACTACTGTATAAAACAGATAACAAGAACTCACTGTATAACACAGGGAAATCCACTCGATAGTTTGTAATAACCTATACGGGGAAAAAAGAATGGATATATTGTATGTATAACTGATCTACTTTGCTGTACACCTGAAACTAATACAGCATTGCGAAGTCAACTATACTTCAAAATTTCTAATTTTTAAAAAATTAAAATAAAAGCAAAACCATGTTAGTACTTCCAATATTAAGGACAGATAATAGAAGTGGACTGTAAGAACTGTTCTAAGTAATTCCAAATAGCGTTTTCTATGTACCTGACTCAGCACTTTCCTTCTTGGGGAATGGTATAGGGGGATTCCAAAACGATCTCTGCTAACCCTAATTCTGAATTTAGGATTCAAGCCATTCTTAGACCATCCCACTAGCAACAGCTTACTCCAACATATCTTCAGGATGCCATTTTTCTACATCTAGCGACCAGTAGGTCACCTTCAAGGAACACAAATTAACACAAATTGAAAAATCATCATTGTACAAATTGTTGTATTTCACGCAGACTGGTAAGAGAGGAATGAGGTCATGAATTCAGGCTATATGCAGTGGCCTGATAGAGAAAGCACTCTGCCTGGGCATGGTCCATCTGCTTTTTGTACAAAGAAAAAAGAAAAAGGAAAAGGAAAGAGTGGTTATTTTTCTACCTCCCAGTGGAGTTACAATGGATGGACGAGGAAGGATGAATAAGCGGTCATGATACAGATTAGCAAGAACAGTGAAGCTTATTCTCTGCTTAAGAAAACTTCCTAAAGAATGCAGTTGTGCTGGTTCTGACCATACTCACTTTTTTTTCATTTGGACCTCCTTTTCTTTCCCTAGATGTATATCTCAAAAGTAGAGCAATGTTAATAATTTAGCTTCCTCTACTAAGCATGGTTTAGTCAACCTCATCTATTTGCATTCAGTTATTTCACAAATGCAGTAACTGATCCTCTCTAAAACTGCCTTTTGCTAGCAATTATGCTTTGACTGGTCACAGTTAGTGAGTTTCCCCCAAAACAAGTTTCAATTATGTCCAATATCAACAAAACAGTGAGAGTCCTATGAAGTCCTGGGTCTTCCTACCCTCACAGCACCACCTTCTAAACCAAAGAGCAACAAGCTGCATTTCAGGCATGTCTCGCTGCTGTCCACAAGCCCGGTCTTCGCTCGAGACTGTCCCCCTCATGCTGGACAAAGTCACAGCAGTTCAAGTTCACAGAAGGGTTTGCATCTTCCAAATCTAAATGGAAATTTAAAAATTTTTCAACCCGGAGTTCCCATCGTGGCTCAGTGGAAACAAATCCAACTAGTAAACATGAGGTTGCAGGTTTGATCCCTGGCTTTATTCAGTGGGTTAGGGATCCGGTGTAGCCATGACCTGTGGTGTAGGTCACAGAAAGGGCTTGCATCTGGTGTTGCTGGGGCTGTGGCGTAGGCCAGCAGCTGTAACTCCAATTTGACCCCTAGCCTGGGAACCTCCATGTGCCTCAGGTGCAGCCCTAAAAACAGCAAAAAAAAAATCTCAACCCTATTTACAATTGGGAAGAGTCTGTATAGACCTATCTACACACTAGACTTTAATCTCAGTGAGTAATATGCATAGATAATCAACAGCCAGAAAGTCTGCTAAGGCGGTGGGGCTGGGGAGCATTTACTTGATAGAATCATATGACCAATACTACTTTTTAAAATCAAAAGGTTATTAGGCTCAGGCCACAAATACTTAAAAATGTTAAGTGCAGTTGGTGTTGAATCAGACATCAAATCCCAGATTTGTCAGTCACGAGCTGAATGAACTACCTCAAACTACTTACTCTCATCTGCCTCAGTTTCTCTTTCTGTAAAAAGGTAAATATAATATCATAGGTGCACCGCCTTTTAAAATTTTTATAAAGATAATTGATGTAAAATCCTTAATACTGAGCCTAATATAAGTAAATGATCAAAGAATATTAGGCATTCTTTTAATCATCAAGCCCTGACTAATTAATTTGCCTGACAAACTGTATAAAGCATGGTAACTTGGCACTAGGTAAAATAAATTACTGGATACAAGGATGTGTGTTCCTAACCTTAATGAACTTATATCTGTGATGAAAATACATTTCTTTACATGCTGTAATATTACACATTTTATTAAGAATTCAGGAAAGAATTTAGAAATTCCTAAATTTATTTTTTAATAAAAATTTTAAAAAAAGATTAAGTACTAGGCTGAAGATATACTTCACAGAGGAGAGGTTAAAAGGCAAAACTGAATCACTGGAGAAGAATGGTCTGGAACCACACTGTTAAATCTTCAAAAGCAGGAACTTCGTTTTATTCATCTATTAATCCAGCTACTTCCATAGTCTCAAGAACACAGCATGTGCTTCATAACGGAATGAAGATACGCCTTAAAGCTTCCACAAAACCCCCATGATCTTACCCAGTGAGCACAAAGGAGGCACTTAGTAGGTATTTAATTGAGTAATATCTCCACAACTTGTTTTCCTTTCCTCTGACATCCTCTCATCTGAGCCCTGAGCACCTAGAAAAGCTCAGTACCTACACACCTGAGCACTGTGAACCTGGCCAGAAGCTGCTTACCAACACAGCAAAGACAGAACTGAGCCTGAATACAAGCCACAAGCCTTTTAAAAAATGTTAATAGAAATCATCCCAATTTCAGAGAGAATCCCAGCCCATAATTATCAATCTGATTTTGCATAGGGGTCTCAGGAGGTAGAGGATAAATAGTCCTTAATTGTCCTAAAAGAACTAGGACTTATTCTTGGGAATTATGCACTGCAGCTTTTAGAAAACCTGGCTTAACAAAATGTCATAATTTGTATTCCTCTGAAAACAAATCAACTATAAAAAGAAGTCCCCATGTCAGCATATCAACTACTTTGCATCTGAATTATGTTGTCAAGTTCAAACAACGAAGCAAAACTAAAATCAGTTAGGCATGTGGCAATTAAGAGCATAAGCAATGAAATGAAGAGATAAGAAAAATACCACCTCGAAAAAAAATTAAAGAAAATCACCCCAGTTAAATGCCTATTCCTCCCCAAAGATTTTCACCTGCATAGGATACTTAGAAAGACTCATATACAATGTAATTTTACAACCATTTCTGCTCCTATTTCTGCACTGAAATATTTATAGAGTTCTCAGTATTTCTGGAGTAAATTATACCTAGATCTTGATAAAGCTGTAATCACCTAAATTACCTTTTTTGTTCAATTATTTGGAAGAATGGAGAAAGAAAGCTTGACAGAATAAAAAGTTGCATTAAGAAATGGCCATTTCAGAGCTATAATTGCACACCTTAGTGAATATTGATGCCTTGAGGGTTATATGCAGTCCTCACAGTTATTTTTACCAAAGGCTTCAAATAAAACCCAAATCAATTTATGTTATGTTAATATACACATTATATTTCAACATGAAACTTAAGTATTCTATTGGTTTATATGTTAGGAATAACATGTGAAAACACATATTTGAAGACATAAAAACAGAAGCACAGTGCAGTATTCAACATATTGTTATGAATACCTTTAAGGTTGAATCAGATACTCAAAATTCTAGAAAAATTCTATGGTAAGCCCTGAATTCTGGAAGTATAAAATTCCAAATTCGGAATCACTGTTGTGAAATGAATTTTTGTGCCCGCCCCTGAAGCTCCAATATTGAAGCTCTACTCCTCAGTGTGGCTTTATTAAGAGAGGTTATAAGGATGGAGCCCTGATCCGATGGAAGTTGTGCCCTTATAAGAAGAGACACTGAAGGGTTCCCTCTCCCTCTCTCTACACATACACACCAAGGAAAGGCCATGTGAGGACAGCGAGAAGGTGGCTGTCTGCAAGCCAAGAAGAGAGGCCACACCAGAAATCCACTCTGTGAGACCTTGACCTGGGACTTGCAGCTTCCAGAACTGTGAGAAGATGCATTTCTGACATTTAAGCCACCTAGTGTACAGTGTTTTGTTATGGCAGCTAGAGCAGATTAACTAATCACTGTTCTTATGACTTCAACCTGGGAACCAAAAGTCCTGTTGCAAATTTATTATGTTAGTCTGAGGTATTCTACCTAAAAAGTACTTCCTCCCCATTCAACAATCCAATTTCATAGCCTCTTATCAAGCAATATGATAACCATCAGAAGTGCACGCAACACACATATTCCCTCTCTCTCTCTCTCTCTCTCTCTCTCTCTCTCTCTCTCTCTCTCTCACACACACACACACACACACACACACACACACCACAGTTTCTGAATGTCCCATTGGGCTCTACTGCTACTTTCCAAATTGTGAAAAGATTATGGGGGAAATTTCACAGCAAAAGGCAAGTACAGTTGACCCCTGAGCAACATGGGGGTTAATCCACATATAATTTAGCATCAGTTCTTTGTATCTGCAGTTCCTCCATGTTTGCAGACTCAACCAACCACAGACTGGGTAGTGTTATAGCATTTACTACTGAAAAATATTCATGTATAAGTGGACCCACAAATTTCAAAAAACCAAGTTGTTCAAGGCTCAGCTGTAGTCAACTGTGGCTGCAACATCAGATGCTTGACTACAAGGCTTTAAAATTGCCCAAGTTCAGGCTGATTAGAGTTGTGCTGAGGAGCTGAAACCTGACCTTGAAAGGTTTCAACAATCATTTTTTAACTCAGGAAATGCTTCCACGGTAATGAATAATTTTATCATCCTTGTGAAGAGTGGTTTCAAAAAAAGTAACTTTCAGTTAAAAAAATTAATTATGATAGATTAGTTGTCTTAAAACAATTAGTGATATCCATGTATAAATTATGAATTCATTTTTAATCAGTCTTATACCATTTAATTTAAAACTAATTATGTACAAAGCATCAAATATCAACAAACAACATTCCAAGTGACATATTTTGGGAAGAACCAAATACATATGAAATTTGAATATTCGAAATTCAAAATCTTATCTAAAGTATAATGTATGCATTTATCACTTATATCCTAAAGCCAGCATCATCAGAATATCATGTTTATTCAGATATCCTGTGACTAGAAAAAAGTACCATGCCTGATTTCATCTAATTATATCCAAACATACAATTGACGATAGCTTTTGATTCATAGTTTACTTAGTGCAGTGTATTCTTTGGAATATTTTTGATTATCAGTTAAGAAATGCTACTAAAAATGACAGTGTTTGAGGGGAAAAAAAGATTTTAAAATGGGAGACCAGATTTAAGGAAATCACATAATAAGATACTGCATTGGTCTAGTCAAAAAAGTATAAGTGCAAAGAATGAATGGCAAACAGTAGGGGCACAGAGAAAGAGGGACACAGAACCAATACTACCTAAGGGCCCATCAGCCATGGGGGGATGGGACAGAGAGTTAGGAATGACCCTGAGTGAGATTTCCAATCTGAGTAATGATAAGTAAAATTCTATGGCAACTAAAATAAATTATTCTAAAGGCTTGCTAACACACACTGATGTACACACACCTATCAAACACATACATATATGCAGGTGCCCTATGGCTCTGTTTAATAACTCCTGTGTCTCATTCATTCCTCTCTAAGTAGCCAACTGTACACAGTACTTACATAAGGAGAGAATTAGATGTGAGCCAATGGCGGGGATGACACTGTGAGTTAACACTGTAATTCTAAAATGCCCCAACACAAACGAGACTACCATTTCAGTATGAAAGGGGAGGGGGTACCAACGCGGAGTCTGGAGATAAGAATTGATTTTGCAGTTGCAGTTATTTGTGTTTCTTTCTTATCTTTAGACAAAACATTTCAGCAGTGAGAAAGAATCATCTCCTATAGCACTAATTAGAAACGTAAATCTCACCAAGAGAAATGCCAAGAAATTTTATTGTTTGTCACTATACATGGTAATGGATTTTCTGACATTTTATCCCCCTAGAAAAATGCAACATCTTTAATAAACCAGACTACAAAGTGGAGATCCTAATTTCAGCATATCATAACAGAGACCGCAAAAACAGAGAACATGAAAAACCTTAAGACAAGTAGCTAAAAACAAATTTATTCTAAGGATTACCAGGGTGGTGTGGGGAAGAAAAAGTTCTTATGGATACCAGGATAATTATAAAATCTTGGGATGTCAATTGCATGTTCCACATTGCAAAGTCAAAAATATGCCAATATTCTGAGTAATACCAAGCACAAGAGAGATTATTTATAAACCTTTTCAAATGTCCCTACTGTGAGTGTTATTACAGGCTGCTGCTCTGTAAATGGCTGATGAAATCTAACATAGGTTTCTTTTAAAGTGTCTACAGTATTGTAAAAATGTACCTCATAAATATTGTCCTGCCCCAACCCAATAGGTTTTTTTTTTTATTGCTTTGTGATATGACTTTATTTTATGACTGCCTCACCTCCATTAGAAAACTATTTACCTATTACCAAATAATAGGAAAACTATACCACAGTTCATGCTACATTAATGACGGGTATCTTGTAACAATAATGCCTTGCACGTAAGAAATTATCCCCTGCTGATGAATGACTGTTCTGCTCTGGCTAGGTTAGTGCTGTAAATCTCACCTCCTTGACCTTGCTGCCTCTGGATGTGTCACTAAACAGAGCACATATTTCTCTGGAAACAGCACTTTAAAAATTACATGAGCGGAGAAAAACATATCCTCAGGCATCAAAAATCACTTAGTCCTCTTGATAAAGGAATTATAACTTCTCAATAAGCAAACCAAAAACAGCAAAGCAGAATTAGGACAATCACAAAAGTCATCCAAACCTACATGGTAACCGCAGGAACGTCCCTTTTTCTGTGAACATATGTTTAA
Source organism: Catagonus wagneri (assembly GCA_004024745.2). Classification (NCBI taxonomy): domain Eukaryota; kingdom Metazoa; phylum Chordata; class Mammalia; order Artiodactyla; family Tayassuidae; genus Catagonus; species Catagonus wagneri. Next base: position 841,938 of record PVHT021183608.1, read on the forward strand.
TTACTGCAGACAAGACTACAGTCTACAGTAGCACCCTCTCTGCCTGAGGAAGTGGGAATGTTTAGTCAAGCCGTTCAAACAGGCATATCAAATATCCATCCATAAAAGCCACAGGCTGGAATGTGCACATTTCTATCCCCTTTATACAAGCAACATAGCTCTTTGATTGATTATAAGATTCTAATCATCTGAAAATCATTCCAAACAGCTATGTCTTATCAATTGTTGACAACTCACAAAGCAACAGAGAGACTGAGAATCAGTAAACCAGGTACAATATAGATGGACCAGAATAAAATTATATTGCTATAAATCTTATTATATAGAAGGGAATTAAAACTTACCAAAAATATTGTCATTGAAAGATACAATTCTAGGAGGTCACGCCATGTTCGTATTGTTAATTTCTTTCAACAAAAACCGTATGTCTTTTTGCCAATTTATTATATCCATATGCCTTTTTTAAAAACACATGGAGAGCACTTATTTCAACCGGCCTTTCCAAATAGAGTTTAATCATGCACTACACATTTCATCAATAACTTGAAGAAAATACACAGAACATGATATTAAAACTGTCCTCTTTTTATCCTGCCTACTTGAAGATTTAAAGTACTGCTTGAAAAGAGGAAAAGGTACCCTAAACTGTCAAGAATTTCACCTCAGTCAAATGAATTAATAATACCACATACACTGAACATATTCAAATATTCATATCAGCTTTGCCAAAATTACTGATTGTTTCTTTTTTATTGTAAGTTCCAACTTTAAACCCAAGGCACCTACAGTGTTTGAAAACAGTTAACAGCATAGTAACCTTACTGGTTCACAGCTAATCTGCTAAAGACTACTGGCATGCATAAATTTAATAGAGCTCCCATAAAACTGGTAGGTTCTTTTTCATTAAAACAAACAACTAAATAGGATAAAAGTACAGCTTGGAAGGTTAAGGAAAGAGGCTTCTAACTATAAATGCAAGCCAAAGGTATCACTAAGGACCAGCAAATTGACATCTTGAGGAAGATTATTTACTCAGTAAATATTTACTGAGTATCTTCTGAGTGCCAGGAGGATTGGATACTCTGCCCTTAAAGAGCTCACACACCAGCGGGAAGACAAACGAGGACAAATTGACAGTACAGTGAGGTCAGTGCAGTAGATCTGCTTGGCACACAGAATGAAGGACCGCCCCCTTCCATCCCCAACCCGGTATGTGAAATCAATGGCATTACTTCAAAACAAATGGTCTTGGACTGATGATGGCTAATGGGCCAGTCTTCTCTTCTCCAGAAATGCTAGGTACAGTGGTGGGCTGTTGGGGGTGGACCACTAGCACGACCTCTCATTCACAGAGACTGCCAGAAGGATACACATTAGGCCCTCCCCTGCATTTAATCAGGCACATCTGAAAGCCTGCATTTCTTAAAAAGCACACCGTTAATAAATACTTAGAAATGAAACAGCTATGTTTGACCTCATGATGATGGAATTTCTAAATGTAACTTCACTTAAGTAGATACAGTTACACTTCATTTACTCAGCTACCATAAATACTTGGAAAATAGCTAAGAATTTGGAAGGTAGCAAAACAGCACCTTAGGCAGGCAACATAAATGTCAGAATCTGCTCCCTGAGGCAATATACATAATATGGAGGAAAGATGAAACTCTCTCAAAATCTATATACGCTTTTATTTTAGAGATGACTCTAAGAAGCAATCTAGAAAACAAGAGGAGAGTGGCCACAGATATACTAGCATAAGTAACTGTCACAACTGGCAGGAGGGAGGATTCAAAGAAGCAAATGAGAACACAAAATGCACAGTCTGAGAGGCCCTTTGTACAAAGCTGATTTTACAGACTAGAACTTTTTTTTTTTTTTGCCTTTTGTCATTTTAGGGCCACACCCGCGGTATATGGAGGTTCCCAGGCTAGGGGTCTAATAGGAGCTGTAGTGCTGGCCTTCGCCACAGCCACAGCAACGCAGGATCCGAGCCACATCTGCAACCTACACCACAGCTCATGGCAACGCCGGATCCTTAACCCACTGAGCAAGGCCAGGGATCGAACTCGCAACCTCACGGTTCCTAGTCGGATTCGTTAACCACTGCGCCATGATGGGAACTCCTACAGACTAGAACTTAAAAATAGAACTAGGGGCTCTTTCTTCCCCTGTCCTCTTTCCTACTTGTGAATTCCTTGCTGGCACCTTAAATAGTACTGTACAGGTTCATCAGTACTTATAACAACAAATAGTTTTTTTTACCTTCACAGAAGGACATAATAATGGGAAGGGGAGGGTGAGGAGAGAGGGCTGTATTTAGAGGAATAGGTTATGTTTTCCGTTTCAATGTTTGGATTCTATAAAGAAGCTGTTTTGTGTTGTGTTTAACAACTCTAAGCCCTTTAATATCTCTAGGAAGACCAGCATCTTGAAAAAATATGAAAAAAGGCTGCTACAATCATAAGTGCAATTAAAATGCTGTTCGGGGCCATGGTACAGGAATTTTATATCTCAAGGTACATAATAACTGATAGCAGCCTACACGCGCCTGTGGAGAAGAATATCGTAAGGAACAAATTTCAAATGTCTGTGTGCAGGAGATGCTCTTTATGCCTATACAGGCAGATTCCTTTGGCTCAGAACCTGCATTTGACAGAAGTTGATATCCTTAGACTTTTACCCCTTCTTTTATTTTGGCTGCCCCACAAATATTTTTCAGTGCCTTCTAAATGGCATAAATACTTTCAAGGGTTTTTAACAGTCAGGAGAAAATTCATTTCCAGGTGTCCCCGTTTTGTTCCCTAACTCCTCACACTGACATCTGGCTTACAAGAACAGGATCCCCTCTAAGAGAGCTGCTAGGCTCTGTCAGCAGCAACCCCCCCCCATCATTACATCCATCTTGTGGGGGAACAGTTATTACAGACAGCTTAGTTACATCAGCTCAGGTGCCTTCTTCAGAATAGGCAGAAAAAGCCTCCACAGCAGAGATGCAAAACAGAGCCTAGCTGTCCTCTACCCCACTAAATTGTGATGTCTGATTTTGCAAAAGATGCACTGTAAACAGAAGCCAATGTGACTCGTGTTACAGCCATAGGAGTTACAGGTAATACCGATTTTCTAGGAAAAGCTGGCCCCAGGAGGACACTCATTTCTCTCGGCAGGTTCTATCTCCATATCTGATTCAAAATGTAGCTCTGCAGGCTTGATTTTCACCAAGCTGGGACCACTGTCTTCTCAATGGCTTATAGGTAGACAACTTCATACAAGTAAAAAAAACTTCACTCAATGTAACATGGATGATTAGATACACCTATGACAGCTCTATGGTTATTTTACCCTGTAATAAACATTTTTTCTCTCTCTTCTTATTATCTTTGATATGGCCCTGAACTGCTCACCAAGCTGGGACCACTGTCTTCTCAATGGCTTATAGGTAGACAACTTCATACAATCAAAAAATTTCACTCAATGTAACATGGATGATTAGATACACATACGCCAGCTCTAAGGTTATTTCACCCAGTAACAAACTTTTTTTTCCCTTTTTTTTCTTCTCAAGTAATATCATTGATATGGCCCTGAACTGCTGGATAAAGCCAACACTGTAAAAATTCATAACTAAATAAACATAAAAGATCATCATAAACAAAATGTAGCATATATCTATACAATAAAATAGAAAGTATTATTTGGCAGCAAAAAAAAAAAAATGAAGCGCTGATTCATGCTACAACACAGATGGACCTTGAAAACGTGATGCCAAATGAAAGAAGCCAGTCACAAAAGGCTACATACTGGGTAATTACATTTATATGAAATGTCCAGAACAGGCAAATCCACAGGCATAAAAAGTACATTAGTGGTTGCCAGGGGCTAGGGACAATAGGGACTGACCATTAATGGGTCCAGGCTTCCATCTTAGGGTGATGAAAATGTTCAAAAACTAGATAGTGGTGATGATTGCACAGTTTTGTGAATATACTGAAAACTATTGAGTTGTACATTTTAAAAGGGTGAATTTTATGGTACATGACTATCTCCATAAAACTTTTTAAAAGGCTCTGGGAGTTCCTGTCGTGGCGCAGTGGAAACGAATCTGACTAGGAACCATGAGGTTGCGGTTTCAATCCGTGGCCTCGCTCAGTGGGTTAAGGATCTGGTATTGCTGTGATCTGTGGTGGAGCTCCAAAGACCCCTCGCCTGGGAACCTCCATATGCCGCAGGTGTGTCCCTAAAAAGACAAAAAAAAACTTTTTAAAAGGCTCAATAGTTGATTATGATGCTCTAAGTAATTCTAAATATAAGAGGACTAAATTTTCAAGCACATCCATTGGCACTTGGCATTTTATCAGAGCGAGTTCATCTTTGGATCTTGGGATTTATCTACTAAGGCTGTAAAAGTGTTTCTTTTTCACTACTCACTTTCAGAAACAAAATCTCCTCTTACAAAAAAGAGAAAGAGGAATAATTCCAATTACAGGCTAATTCACACAGTGCTATTCTTTTTTTTTTTTTTTTTTTGGTCTTTTTGTCTTTTTGCCTTATCTAGGGCCGCACCCGCAGCATATGGAGGTTCCCAGGCTAGGGGTCTAACAGGAGCTGTAGCCGCCAGCCTTCGCCACAGCCATAGCAACGCGGGATCCGAGCCGCGTCTGCAACCTACACCACAGCTCACGGCAACGCCGGATCCTTAACCCACTGAGCAAGGCCAGGGATAGAACCCACAACCTCATGGTTCCTAGTCGGATTCGTTAACCAGTGAGCCACGACGGGAACTCCAGTACTATTCTTTGTTAATAAAGTACATTCCATAGCAATCCATCTAAGGTAATTTATTAAGCCAACATGTAGTCCCAAGGAAATCTTGGGTCGCCCAAATATTTGGCAGTCACAAAATAACTTACAAGTAGTTACTTAATTCACAATCAACTACAACATCAAAATCTAGACACACTTGTTGTTTTGCACTTAGTAGCAATTACGAATCAGTGAAAATAGAAAATGTTGCAAATATGAATACTGACCTTGTTTCTTTTAACCCTTCTTTCTGAATGACTTCCAATATCTGCTTTGCTGTCATTGGTGAGTTGGGGTGTTTTTCTAGTGCCTAAAAAATAAAAATAAACATACGATTCCTAGATTACTGCATGGAAGCACACAAGATGAAAATGTGTGTGAATCATGCAATGCTTCCTTAAAATTTTAAAGGGTAAGGGGCTGTTATGCCAAAACTAGGTCCCATCACACAGATCAGGTGTCCAAAGAGAGAATGTAATTTTTTTCTGGACATTTATGGCAAATTCTGCAACATATACGGGCCATTCTGTAAAAATGGCACAAAGGCATACACACCAAAAAAAAAAAGAAATGTGAAACCAAAAAAACACCAAGTTAATAAAGGTGTATAATTTCCTTTAGTAAAAACTGCTAACATTTTATATTTAAAGTCATGTTTTCAGGCTGTTAAAATGTTTCCCAATTTTCCAGGGCCTTGGAAACACAAGCCTGAATACTACCAATAGCAGAGAACAAAGTGCTGGTCAAAAGTAACCTCACTGGATTCATATTTTGATCAACTTCTTTTGTATAAAATAAATAAATAAATAAACAAACAAAAACCTTCCATGGCCAAAATGGGGGAAAAAAAAAGCCTATAGAAAACCAAGTATCTCACTACAGTGTGTTTTCCAGTTCAGCTCAGTTTCCTTTCTTTTGCCTTTTCCAATTTATTTCAAGTAAACCCCTGCCTCTTCCCTTCAGCCTGCCTCAGTTTTATTAACCGAGTCCTATCTTCTTTCTCTCCCCTTTTGTCCTATTTTTGGAGTGGAAGGGAATTGTTTAACAAAGTATGGGGAGTACACGGGACAATAGTTTTCATAATTTCCATAGGCATTAGACCATCAGCCCTGGAAAGAAAGCTCCTTTATTTATCCAGGGACATAACTACACGTAGTGAAAGCAGTAAACAACAGTGCCCACACGGCTCACCGACAAGGTTATAGGGGCCACCTCTGGGTTCAAGAAACAAGTCTATACACATGTTCACAATGACTTTCTCCAAGGGCAGATGATACCCACTTAAATTTTCTGTACAGGAGCTTCTGCAGAAGTCATGGCCCCATGCAACTTAATAATTCTAGACTCTTAATTTATGATTATTCACCAGAGTTATCATAATTATTAATAATTAACAAGGTCACTCTAAAAACTAAAACTTGAAAAGGCTTCTAAACATGTCATTTAAAATAGCTCTGTGATCTCTTCTTATCAATGGCTACATTTCAACTGGGTCACAAGCAAAGCTTCTGCTCATCAAGGTTCTCCAATGAGTTCCATCAGCCTGCCCTACTTCACCAATAGGGCCACTCTCCTGTTCTCCCCTTTCTCATTCCCAGGAAATGTCCTCATTTACCCAGTCTGGATCAATTGCTTAACTCCAGTTGGTAAATTCTTTAAAGAATACAGAAACATGAGCCATACGGGAGAAAGGGTACAGCAACAAGTACATCAACAGGAAAGAAGGAAAATCATCCTCCCAGGCAGGAGGAGAATACTGGAGAGCTGAGCTGAAAACTGTGCAGGAGGGGGAAGAAATATAGGCATAGCTGTGTCGGGAAGAGGACTCAAGTGTACAAATACTGCTTTTACAAAAAGGCAAGAAGGAAACTGCAAAACAGAGCTGAAAAAAGGGAAACGATTAGGTCACAAAGAAAGGCATAGATGTAGACATGAAAACAAAAAAAGCCGACAGAATTTTTAAAATAAGAAGAGCTGTAATTAGAACAGTGTGCACTTATGAATTACTGAAAGGAGAGGCTGTGGTTACATGGACTATATACACGGCGGGCACCACCCCAAATGACAGGCAATGTTGGGGACACTAATGGTCTCTTAGACAAGATATGGGCAAAAGGTCAAAAGACACAGACATACACGAGTAAGCAAGCAAGGAAGAGGGGAAACTGGCGGGGAGAGACACAGAATGGCAGAAAGAGGGGGACAGAGGAGAAGGGAGAGAAAGGAGGAAAATTGAGCTGAACTGGGAATGTCCAAAAGGCCAACTGTGATTCAATCTAGAAAGGGCCGAAGAGGAAACCCCAGTGTACTAGGTCACGTTTTAATGGAAAGTTGGGTGCACTCGAAAGTGGGGTTACTCACTGTGGAGGACTCCCTGTTTCTCTTCCTGAGTACAGGCCCCTCAGCACACCTGGGCAGCTCCTCCCAGCAATTGAGAGAATTTGGATAGCCCTGTCCCCTTCTCTATGACATCACATCCTACTCTACAAAGGAAGTAAAAGTGCCAAGAATTACATCATGAAGTGGATGAGAGGCAGGAAGGAAACGATGAAGCCACACAAAATACCAGAAGCCACCCTCAGTTCCTGCAAGACAGAGAAAGGAGGCAGAGAAGGATGGGGTCCTGGAGGTGAACAAGCTTCACTGAACTAGCTGTGTGAACATTTAGAGAACAAAAGGTAGAGAGAAATTACTTTCATGGAACAAGACATTGATAGCATCAAAATCATGTGACACGTGCCAGAGACATGAATCAGACTCGCAGGCAGCCATACTCAAAAACACGACAGTGGGAAGAAGCCAGAGTCAAAGTGAAACTACAGCCCCAAATGTGAGACTGAGCAACTGCCCACTACGACGATGATGGGTGTCGGCTGTGAAGTATTATGGCTTCATATGTGTTGTGAAAAATTATACTTTTTGGATTCTTTTTCTTGATGTTTTTGAATACAACTAGTATCTGAATACATCTTCGTGGCTATGTCATACTTATTTTGAATTTAATGCCTTCTTCCAATTGCTTTCCACCTGTTCCTACTTCTTTTGAAACAAGGGTCAAGGGTGCAACAGAGCAGGGAAAGGAGTATAATTATTCATAGCTTTTAATATTAGGTACCATAATAAGATTTTTTTAAAAGAGGACCAATACATATTTCAGATAATCAAAACAAGTTCAAACCTCCTGGGCAATAATGATATAACTGAGACAAAGTAGGAGATTCAATGTTAAGCTCACCGTGGATCACAGTTATTTAAAATAATCTTCTTTTCTGATTGTAAAAACTGGAAAAATGCAAAGTCATACCTATATTATAGAAAATGAAATGCACTCGTAAGTTACCACCAAGAATATTAACCACTGCTGATACCTGTGTTTTCCTTACACTTTTTTCTATTCATACATACTTTTAAACTATAATTATATATAGTAATGTATTATTGTTAGCTGCCTTACTTTTCACGTAATTTAAATTCTTCAAAATGGTCACCATAATTAACACTTAACTGAGGAAACGCATGTACACTGTTTTGAAAGTTCAATAAAAATAAATTTCCGAATATACAGAATGTAACATTCTTAGACTATTATTGAGTAAAAGGATGTGAGCTCTGTCATGTCTCTTGATACACTGCCAAGTGTTCCCAGAAATATTTTAACAATTTATACTCTCACCAAGCTGAACTGAATCTACCTCTCCACAACTTTGCCAGTACTAAATATTATCTTTTTAGTAATATTTGCCAACAGAGTAGGTCAAATTAGCTGTAATTCATTGTTATTCTAATTATACCTTTGTAAATACTTACGAGAACAAAGATTTTTTTTTTCAAATGAATATATGGGATACGACATGGGATAGTACTGTTTTTCTTATTAATGTGTAAAAAGTTATTTATGTAGTAAGAATAACATTCTTGTTGTACATATGAATAATAATTCTTTATTCCTTTTGCTGTTTAGTTTTTGCATATTTAGGGAGATACGCAAAGCTTTCTATATTCACTTGAACAGCTCCATCAGACTTTTCCTTGCGACTTCTACTCCTCTTATGTTTAGAAACTCCTTTTATCCAGACAGGATATAATTATCTTCAAATGTTTCTTGCAAGTACTTTATGCTTTCATGTTTTAATTCACCTGGAATGTGTCTTTTTGCATCAAGGTGAAGCTCTAACTTAAGCTACTACCTCCTTTACGTTAGTCAAGATTCCCCAATATATTTGTTTTACAAGCCAGCCAAACATCCCCTACCATATATTAATATTAGGATGAGGAAAACTCTCTTGGAGGTGAAGCCAACATAAATGTGGGAACCCGATATATAAAATGCACCAAAGCAGAGCTGATGCTGAGCCTGAGATGCAAGTGCTTGAAGCCTCCACACTTATTCCCTCTAATTGCTAAAGGCACTTCTGGGAATTTTCAGGGTCTCTGAAATAAACTGCAAACCACTGTCCTTGGGTCTCATCCAGGGGTCCTGCTATGTTCCTCTGATCTTTGCATCAATCGCTGTACCACAACAGCCTGTTTAAACTACTATAATACTGCAATACACTCCACTCTCTGGATAGGACACCGCTCTCATTATCCCTTCTTAAATTTTTCATTGTTCATTCTATTTCCAGATGAAATTCAGACTGGAATTAAAGGAGACATCTAATTAAAATTTTAAGAAATGTACACACATTGTTCCATGTGTTTAAGTTTTATTGTATAAACTGTAGAAAGCTTTTTATTAAGTGTTTTATACTTTTGGTTGCAACTATGAATACACTTTTTCATATAATATGCTCACATTTCATTGCTAGTACATACAAAAGCCACTGAACTGTGATATTTATTATCTATATGAACAGTTAATTGAATTCATAATAGTTCTAATAGTATTAGAAGTACAGAATCATATTTTCTACAAATGCTGTGAATTGTGTCACCTTTCCAAAAGCTCCACATTTTCTCTTTCCTACATTATTTACTCTGGATAAAAAGTAATCTTTTCTAGTCTCTTTCAAAGAAACATTTTGCCTAAAACTGAGATGCTTTGCAATTTATTTCTTTAAAAACAGGCCACTACAACTGCCATTTCCCCCAGAATATCCACAGCTAGAATTATTAGAGCTCACACTGCCAAGAGAAGGCTGCAATTAGAAACTACTGGCCAGATATCACTGTCTCTTCTATACAAATCAGAGTCTGTCACAGTCTTCAATCTTCACATAAAATGCCCTTTCTTTCTTTGTAAAATGAATTGTTCTCCTGTGTTAGAGCTATATTTGTGATACCCCTCGACTTTCTCTCTACAAGAGCTGGGTCTTGCATCTCTCATGCTTATGCCTCATGCACTCAAGTGCCTTCAATCCTCAACCGCCTTCTTTCTTCTGCAGTGCTGCTCCCAACAGGTTTCAAATTCAGCTTTGCTCTCCAAAAGGGGGAATTAGGACACAAAGTACACGTTCAATAATCAGCCTTCCTAGCAATGGATTCCCTTGTCTTTTTTGGAGGATGCGAACAGATGTATAGAATTGGCAAACACACTGCTGGATGTCCCCTTCTTTACTGAGATGACTCTATCAGAGCCTATTTCAAAGACATTTAGATTCATGCAACTTTGAGGCAAGACAGACTCTCATCCCCAAAACCTCTTTCCCCAGATTTCTATATGCTCCAGTAAGAGAAGGAAAAAAAAAAAAAAAACCTGCAAAACAGGACAGAAAGAGGTGAAAAGAAGGAAGCAGATGTTTGCCAAATCACTGAGGACACAGACCATGCTTAAATTGTCTTTTTCTGCTAAAATTGTATTTTTTTCTGTTTTAGATTCATTCGTCAGTATTTCTGTAGTCCAGGAATACCATTTCTCAAAGCTTACTCAAGATTTCTTTGGTCTCTCTCAAACAGATCATCTCAAGTTACCCCTAAGATAAAAACATTAGGCCAGTGTTCATCTAATGGTTGAAGTCTTGATCCTTTAGGCCCTGAAGAAAATTTTCTGAACTTAGTTACTGAACCAAAGAATAAAAAGATTTCCAAAATTTAGGAGTACCCATCGTGGCTCAGTGGTTAACAAACCCAACTAGTAACCATGAGGTTGCAGGTTCGATCCCTGGCCTTGCTCAGTGGGTTAAGGATCCGGCGTTGCCATGAGCTGTGGTGCAGGTTGCAGATGTGGCTCAGATCCCACGTTGCTGTGGCTGTGGCATAGGCTGGCATCTGTAGCTCTGATTCGACCCCTAGCCTGGGAACCTCTGTATGGCACAGGTGCAGCCCTAAAAAGACCAAAAAAAAAAAATTCTGTAATTTAAAATCACATCAATGATTCATGCTTAGATTTGTGAAATCTAAAATGAGTATGAAACATCAGGCTCTCTCCCTTTCTGTAACATAAAGTATCTTCCTTTAAACCATGTTGCCAGATCATCAAAATGTCTAGCTATTTAAGGTCTCACTTATTAGGCATAATGATTTGGGGGTTATAACAATAAACCATAATAAAGCTCTCTAGAGGGTGTTTACAAACAATGTATATTATTCAATTTGCTTACATACAACATATTTTTTTTAATCCTTATGAGAACTCAGTGAGATGTGCAGAAGAAGCAGGATTAACTTCCTCTGAGATGCACAAAGATGCAGTAATTGGCCCAAGGTCATAAAGTACCTAAGTGGAAGGACAGGACTTGTGTACATGATGATATTGATGATGACAATGTTTAAATACAATAAGAGCAGCTAACGCTTATTAGACAACTCTTCTGAGCTAAGTCTCTCGAGATTTCACTTGTACAATACACTGCTGGATACATACAGTTAGCATTACTTATTGTTACTGTTCTTGAGAAATCTCAAAGGTCCATGTCATTTTGATAAAACATGAATTTGAATAACTGGTAGTATTAAGATGAGGAAATGAATCAGGTCAAAAGTGACGGGTCCTTATCCACTGCCCAATATCTGTTCCTCCATTAGGTTACTCTCTACTCCTAACACATGAGGTTACGAGCTAAGGGTTAAAGATGATACTTACAATTTTTTATTCCAATTGCATGCATTTTATGGGGAAATGACATGCTGCAGTAGTATTTGTGAATATGTGACTTAAAAGATGCAGAAATTTTGTTATAATAGCCTGAGAATAGGGCCTACTTCACTCAGAAGAAAGGAGGCTCAGAGACGATAAAGTGAGGAGTTCAGCCAACACTGAAGTTTGCTCCTTCTATTAAGTTAAACTGTCTCTTCTCATGAGCACAAAACTTTTACAAAAACTCAGGACCTACAATCAAGAATTATATGCAGGATCTATCTCATGATCTCCATTTCAGCAATCTCACACTTTAACAATCAGATGTTTCCTTGAATTCTCAGGTAATGGTTTAAACTGTTCTTTCTTTTGGTAGCACCTATCAAAACTGTTACTAATTAGAATTACCTGTTTTATGATTCTTCCAGCTACACTGCCAGCCTCACGAGATTGAAAACCTTGGTCCTCATTCATGTCTGCATCATCAGATTACAGCACCATTACCCAGGCTTTGATAAAGACCGAGTTAGTTTTGAGTTGCTATACATTAGGAATTTTTATAGAATAATAAAGAAGGTTACGAGCTTTGGAGCCAGATGAACCAGCAGCCCCTGCTCACCAGCTGCCTGATCTTAGATAAGATATTTAACCTCCCTGAATCTCAGCTTCTTTATTTCCTCGTTTATAAAAATGTTGTGAGGACTAAATGAGCTGGTGAGTGTAAAGCACTTATTATTCCAGTACACCAAATGACTGCCTTCAGCAACCTGTGTTAATAAACATTGGCTAATACTACCGGCTGGGGGGAAAAAAGCCCCCTCTGAGCATGGCCTAGAAACATGAATCTTTTCAACACAAAGAAGAGAGATATAAAAAAAAAAAATTTAAAAGACACTGGATGTGGTCTCTCTTTGAGATTTTCTGTGTAGACTGCACCAGGGTTGCTACAAATCAGGTTAGACACATATTGCCACTCCCCAGAGCCTGATCACGGCCAAATTTATCCCACTGAGGATTCAGACGTAAACCTGCACCATGCGGCGCCGGGTTTCATCATCCCACAGCCTTTCTCTCTGTGTTTAAGGAGAGGGATTATATGATAGGGCACTCTTTTAGACACTGCTCTGTTACCTAGGAAGAAAAGCACCCTGCAGGGACAAATTATCCTATTATGCTTGTGTCACAAACCAAGGAAAAATAGAGAATATCAGCAGTAACAACTTCCTTCCAACAATATATACTTGAAGACAAACTTTCGAGCAACTATGATATATAGTATCATAGAATACCTGGCAGAAGGAAATTGGCTTACAGTGAAATTATTTTGGTTGCCCAGCTTCATAAAACGTGAGCATAGCTGAGAGTAGCGAGATGGCTTTCTAGGCCTAGAATAGTTTCAGGGAGTGATCAACACTGGAATTTGTAGATAAAATTCTATTCAACTGAGAGATGACCTCTAATTTCCTGTGGGATTTTGGCAACCTTGTTCTATCTCAGCAAGTTTCTAATCTTTCCAAACAGTTGACATTCCTTTTATGCACAGAAAGAAAACAAAGTGAGAGACATCCAGGATTTCTACCATGTTCTTAAAAAGGTAAAAGAAAAACATGAAATGATTATTTAAATGATACCTATGAAACCTGTTTTCAAAAGTCAAACATCTATTTAATGTAAAAGAAATATTGAGGCCACAGAAATTTGCAGATAGTCTACTCAGAACCTACAGATTATAAAAAAGTTTGTTCTGTGTATTGTGCAAAAATTCTGTTTTCCTATTACTTCTACTACATAGCCCCAGTTTTTGCTTTGGACTGTGAAAACAAAAATTTTTTTTGGTCTTTCATTTTTTTAGGGCCACATCCGCAGCCTATGGAGGTTCCCAGGCTAGGGGTTGAATTGGAGCTACAGCCGCTGGCCTACACCACAGCCACAGCAACATCAGATCCAGCTGCGCCTGCAACCCACACCACAGCTCATGGCAATGCCGGATCCCTAACCCACTGAGCAAGCCAGGGACTGAAGCTGAGTCTTCATGGATACTAGTTGGGCTTGTAAACCACTGCGCCACAATGGGAACTCCTGAGTGTGAAAATATTTAACATTAAATTACAAGCATGAGAGCTTAAAGTAAGGTAGTTGTGTGTTATATGAATTTGTAAAATGGGATCCAGCAATTTATTCACATGATATATTGCAACCTGTTTGAAAGCACTATTAGGGGCCCAGCCTCCCTTTATTCTTAGGCTAATGGATCCTTGGTGTCTTCCATTAATCCTCACAATAAACAGCTTGCAGACCATCTCCCAAAACACCCTTCTTTGAATATTCCTGAGTTTGCCAATGTCACTTAAAAAACATGACATCTTCAAGAACTGTACTAATTGAAATAAATTAGCTAAATACCATTGATAAATATTCTAAATATAGTATTCTTGAAATGTGATCTGCACAGTAAAATTATGACTTCTCCTTTTCTTAACTCATATAACTACATTAATACAACCTAACACAACACTTGCTCTTTTTCAGCCATTCTCACACTGTCAATCAACTAGAACTTCCAGATTTTTCAACATTTGCTTCTGAAACCACATGCATAATTCTCTGGTATATTTTCCAAACTTGTTGGACAGAAGTGTATCTTTAATGAGCTAGTGTCTGTTTCAATCCATTTTTGCAGGCTCTGAAATTCTATTACTCCTTAATATCTGATTATTTAAGGTAACAGATAAGCTTTGTGGTATCCACAAATTTGAGAAATATTTGTCTCAGTTAATTTTCATCTTTTTAGGTGCAGGTTGTTCATCCAAGCTTATAAAGTTGTTTTGGAATCGTTACTCTCTCGTCCAGCTGTTCAGTTTCCCTTTTTTCATCCGGTGACATCCACCTATCTGACAAGCAGGATTTGATGGATTAGTTAAAGGTTTTCATGACAGGTGAATCATGTGATGAAACACAAAGCAACCAAATGTGTGTTTGTGGCTGGGATCTCCTTTCAGAATGATACTGATCACCCAGTCAATATACTTTGTCTACAGAAGTTCAATCTGGTGAAAAATTCATTTAATTATATTACCGCCCAGTTCATATTTGTCCATCACTTTTAGAGGAGTTCCACAAAAGACTATGTCAAAATGACCAGCTGAAACCTAGCTCCAACAGGCACATTCCCTTGCTGATGTCTAATAATCCTATGAAAAATAATTTAGTTTGACAGGAATTAACTTAGAGAATCCATAATACCTCTCAGGGATCACTACCTCCATTTCTGTCTATTAATATATTCTGGAATTTGACTGAGAGTTGAGATAAAGGTCAACAGCCTGTGACTTAAAAAAATTTTTTTTCCTCTTTTTAAAATAACCATAGGGAATACACAACAGTTACTTTGATTCAAGCATTATTCTAACAAGCATATAAACTCGCTTAATTCTCATAACAACCACCTTAATCAAATATAGGGACTATGATCGCCCATTTTATAGATGACAGATGAGGGAAGTGAGACGCAGAGGTGTTAATTTGATTCTCCCAAAGTCACAGAGCAACAACATGGTGGCGCCAAGATTTGAACCCAGGTGGCTCAATTCTAGGACCATTACTCCTCTGTTCTCTGTGATTTTTCCCCAGGATTATCAGCAGCCCTCCTGATCATTATCTGCAGGTTTTTCACTGTCTTACCATCATGCTCATATTCTGCTGTTCCCTATCCCATCTAAAACACAATGGAGATTACTTCCATTATTATCTTCCTTATCACATCTCCTTTTTAAAATAGGCATTAATTTAAAGAAAAAAATACAGTGAAATGTTTCAAAAATGAGAAACCATGCCAGATGACAAAGTTATTGTGACTCTGACCTCAAACACAGTACTCATTCCAAGGCAGCTCAAATACAGAGGCCAACAATCAGTTAACTCCTTTTAGCTGAATGAAAGGAACACTGGTTTGTCAGAGCTGATAAGTTTCCCTATTTCTAAACTAAGAGAACTGCCTCATGGAAATTCATACAGAGACACTGGGTTGTAAGAGATAGGGTCTTCAAAGATAGTTTGACAAAAGCAAACATAAAACATAAAAATATGGTGATAGAACTCTTACAACAATCCAAAAACAACATAAAAATACAACAATTGAGACTAATTAGGTGAAATAATCCAAGTAGATAGTATTCCCCAAGGTCCCACATGATTGAGATTATATATCCTAATGACAACCTGGAGTTTATTTATATTTTACTACTGTAGGTAGTTAGGCTGACTCTGAAAAGGAGACTGGAGGTTGGCAGAAGGAAACAGTATAAAAATTAAAAAATTTAATGTGGATTTCTGTCCACATATGGAAGACAAAACACTTACACATATGGACATCTACAGCAAAAGATAGCATTCTCCTGGTTCTGAGGCAGCAATCAGATGAGACCTCAAATTTCCTTATCTTGGGAATCCTTACAAGATGCCCATGTTCATAATAGCAGGTAATTAATACTTACATAATGCTAGAAAGTACTTTGTAAAAAAAAAAAAATAGGCTAGGTACATTTATAAGAACTTGACTTATGTGAACACATTTAGTTCTCATAATCACCTATCAAAGTAAGTACTATTATTATTATTATTATTGTAGATGAGAGAAGTGAGATGCAAAGAGATTAATTCACTTATACCTGGCTGTTCCCAAGTAACAAGCAGAGCCGGGATTCAAACTCATGCCCTTGGACTCCACATTTGCACCACCACAATATGCTACCACCACAATATGCTACCACCGCAGCACGCCACCTTGTAGCAAATAGTGCAAAATTACTTGGAGGGTAATTTAGAAGTACTATTAAAACGTAAATGATGGGTGGTTGCATTTGTTGAACCTACTGCATCTTTAGGTATTTTTTCTTACAGATATCTTCAGCTCAATCCTGCTGTTCAATACAGCATCATTCGAAATTTTTTTTACAAAGACACAGTCCAAGAGGGAGGAGGGTTAAATATATGAAGGCACACACAAACCACAAAATAATACACAGCCACTGGAAAGAAAATATGGAAAGATATCCAGGAGAAAGTAATGAGTACATTTACATACATACACCCACAAACCCCCCCACCCCGCACACATTCGCACCATAGAAAAATATTCAAACAGTTAATAATCATTACCCTGGAGAGTGACAGAAGAGCAAAGCTGAAGGAGGAAATTCTATAGTTTTAAAATATTTTTGTATTTAGAAGCACAAATTAATTCCAGAGTCTTTAAATTATATATTAATGTGATCTCTATAATTTATATTGTATGCATATATTATATATTACATAATATTTAATAACTAATTTAAAAACAAGTTCCAAAACAAAATAAAAATGAACACTCAAACAACAACAGGCATAGTTATATACCTTATATTGTAGAGCATTACAGAGCAAAGAAAAGACAGGTATATTGAATTTTTTTCCAATGCAAACATTACTCATCGTTCAATCTGAGTCAGAAAAATTCTTCAGTGTTATGCTCACAGACTAGCCTGAAATGACACAGCATCCAGATGTAGCTGCCAGAAGGAATTAGTTGCAAAATGTATCCTGAGATAATTGTAGAAAATGACTTTGTTACATGGGATTATTTGATTCTGACCACTTACATGCTGAAGAATGACAAAAACAATGATGCTTGCTTTGTCACAGTTAATAGTAACCCTTTTCTCCTGACTAGTTAGACAACAGCATCACCTCCTCAATAATTCATTGATTTAACAAATATTTACCAAGCACACATGCACACACACCAAAATGAAATACAATAAAACATGTCATTACCATCTCTGGAGGCACTTATCTTCTGGTTTACTAGAGCTGAGAAGGGAAGGGTGGTAAACATCTAATTGACTTAGAAATGACTGAAAAGGAAAGAGACTAAGCCCCCTCATCTTTCACATTCATGCAAAATGCTAATCTAGTCTACACAGAAATGCCCTTTCCTACCCTCTTCTGGGGATGGTGCTGTAATTCAGATTCTATGGAAGTGGTGATGATTATCGTGGTATTTTTTTCTTTTTGGTCATTGTTTTATTTCTGATTACCTGGCCCATGGTAAGCACTTAATAAAAAACTTGCCTAATTAATGAAAACAATGTAAATAAATGGAGGAGTTCCCTGGTGGCATAGCGGGTTAAGGTCCCAGCGTTGTCACTGTTGTGGTGTGGGTTCAAACCCTAGTGCAGGTGCTTCTGTATGCTACAGGTACAGCACCCACCTCCTCCAAAAAAAGGCAAGGAAGAATTGATGTATTAAATTTCTGTAGACACAGCTTTTTATTTTCTTCTTCTGAAAAACACCCTCTCATATTTTGATTTGAATGGGGACTACCCCATTTCTGCAGATACTGAAGAAATACCTTCTGAGGCAGTGGGATGGCAGGGGAGGGAACACAAGAGAGACCTTCTCCAGGATACACGAGCCTAAAACTCCAAAAAAGCAGATAACAGTGGCTTTCTGGTAATAATGCCCATGCGATGAGATGCTGAGATATGCTGGAAGCCATTTTCCTAGTCCTGTGGAAGAAGCCAGGCTCAGAAACTGAGGCTTCTGTGCAGAGAGCAGCAGAGATTAAAAGGCCCTCTTTCACAGGATACTGAAAAACATACAAAATAGATTCCATTTTTAAACCTGATGTTAATTTTTTATTTAGAAGATGAATAGAAGAGTAGCTATTACTAAAACTTACTTCATCACTGGCAACCCAAATTCTTAATGAAATAAAAGTTGGAAGTGCAGTATGTTAGCCCTTTGTCTGATATGCGCTTTGATCATCCAGAGACAACAGTAGAAAAATTAAACAATTGTATTAAATTAGGGACCCATCAGGCAAAGGTATAAATAATTCCAGCAGTAAGAGGTCTCTACCTAGAATTCAACTTGATGAATAATAGTTAAAAGAATTTCTGAACCCCAGGCTTCCAAAAGAAGGCCAACATTTTAAAAATATGAAGCAGGCATCTCAATATTTTAGTGATACAACCTAGAGACCTTGTACAAACCAAAAGGTTTATGCGATATGTGCTTTCCGTCTCTAATTAGAATTGAGCATAAAAATTTACCATAACTATTTATACTAAAAACCAAGTCAAAGATCTCCCAGCAGATTTATTGTACTCAAGTAATTAAGATATAATTAAAGTATCTACATCACAATGCATACTAAATACAGTCGTGGGGAAATTAATATTCGACTTGATATATTACCCACCGTAATATTAGCCAGGTTTTCCAACTTTCCATCCAATTCCCCTTTCTGGTCCTGTTCCTTAAACTGTGGCTAGAGGAATGAAGGCCATATTTATCAGGGCACAAAGCAAACAGAACTGGTTTCAATCAGCCCATATTTGTTGATATGAAGCATGGGCTGAGCCTCTTTCAAGAGGCAATGGAACATTAAGGCTTACCTTTGCCAACAAAAGATTCTTTATGAAATCAGATAGTCCCTATTGCTTTCTAGCTCTCCTCAGCCCTGATTTTACCAGTTCAGTTTTGCATACAACCAGGCGGGGAGCTCATTATACTATAATGCCACGTTTAGAAGTCACAATGAAGAAAAATGACAAGCTCTGTTGTGATCAAAATATCTATGCCTTTGAAAGAAATACAAATAAGAATTACCTATTAACCAACCCTAAATTAGTGCTTACATCAAGTCTTACTTAGATTTCCCCCAGAGGTTGCCATTCAGCATTATTGAATTACGCCTGAAGATAAATTAGGCCAGATGTTTTTCTCTTGGATTCACTCAACTAAAAGCAGTAGGCACCAGGCCCACAAGGAATCAAAGCCTCCCTGTGGAAACTATCTGCAGAAAAAGCTTTGAGAGTTCTGCTAACTACCATGACATTCAGGTTTTAAGAGATAACTAGGCCTGCCATCAGGTATGGAGGCCCTATGAGAGAACAAACACTGGACAACAGTCTGTGGGTAACCTGGTGCAAGGGGGAGATAAACACAAAATGTACCATCTCTCTGTTATCGGGAATTAAAACGAGGAGATCAAAGACTGCTTTGTGACCCTAGCAATTCAGTCGTGGCCTTGCCTATAAAAACTATAATGAAGTAGCTACCCCTCATATAAAGGCCAAAAATACTCTGAAGATAAGGAATTCATTGTGAAAATCAACATCCCTGCAGATAAATTTAGCCATGATGAAAAATGTCATTGGACATGTAAAGGACTGTGCATGAACAGCTCCACGTCCATGTGAGCCAAAGACGGGTAGAAAATTCTAGGAAATCTGGCTTCAGGTTTTTGCTCTCGAGCCTGGAACAGATACGGCTGCACTGTGGTGAGCCGAAGGGCTGGACCAACATGGTTCGCCTGGTTTTAAGATGCATATGGCCAACACATTCCTTGTGGTCTGCAAGTCTGCAGGCTTTCAAGGCAAGTTTTCCTCCATGAAAAGGTAGAACTCAACGGGGAGTCTGCCAGCTGTCAGGAGTTTGTGTGTTGCCGTATCTAGAGAAGAGTGGGAACTGGTGGGAAATAGCCCGAGGGTGACCGAGCCCTCAATGGAAGGGAAATGGAGACAGGAATCTCTGAGACAGACTGGGAAATCTAATCTCTTAGTGGGGGTGCTCCTCCAAGCCAAAAAAAAAAAAAAGGGAGAGAGAAGGAGGTGTTATCACCAGTGTCTGCTTTCCTCTTCTCAATGGCGTGGAAATCTGGCCATACCTTTTCAACATGAAACGCAATTTGTCTGGACTTAGGAAACTAAACTCATTGAAAACGTCCAGGTGCCCTTTTTCTATCTCTTCAGCTATCTTGGAATTCAATTTCCTGTTAACTGTAATTGTTCTACTATTTCTGTTTAGAAAACTTTCCTCCTCAGTAAACAGATGGAAGGAAAGGCAATGATTTTTATCAGGAAAAACCATAAACAGAATTAGCTTAAGAAAGAACATGAAAGAATTTTCCTAGTAATGAAAATCCTCTCTTGTTTTCTGGTTTAAAAATATCAAAGATTGTTTTGCTCCAGAGGATGGCTGTATAAAGCTATTTAACGTAACAAAGAAGAAAAAAAGGACTTAACCTTGTTTGCCTTACCTACCTCTTAAGCATGTAATTAAGCATTTAGTGTCCCATAAACAAAAGGAAAAGGTGGCCTGGAACAAAAACATCCATTTTGCTATCAGGCCTGTATCTGTCAGGACAGGTAGAGACATAAAGCAGTAAAAAAAAAAAAAAGAAAAAGAAAAAAAAAGAAAAGAAAGAGATTAAACCCAAATTTTAGTGGATTAAAAAAAACACTGATTTCTCACTTACATCTATATGTCCAATCAAGAACCAAGGTGACTGAAATTCCATCTTGTCACCAGCTTCTGTGATCAAGACAGACAGGAGAGAAAAAGGAAATCAAACACTGGCTAGAGGGACCAAAACCACAACCACGCACCTGGTAACACCTAACTTTAAGAGGCAAAGAAGTGCCATCTAGCACATGGCCCTAAGGAGGATAAATCAAAGAGGTGTGTGCCAACCTACTGCCTAAAACAAAATATCTAGTCAAACCGTTCAAAAAAGAGGAAGAGATTTGAAGAAAAAAAATCTTAGCAGAAAACAATCTCTCTCTGTAGACTATCCAACAACATGACTATGTGGGTCCACTTATATGCTGATTTGTTTCAATAGTAAATACAGAGTTCCCGTCGTGGCTCAGTGGAAATGAATGCGACTACTATCCATGAGGACTTGGGTTCGATACCTGGCCTCGCTCAGTGGGTTAAGGATCCAGCTGTGAGGTCACAGATGCAGCTCGGATCCCACATTGCTGTGGCTGTGGCATAGGCCAGCAGCTACAGCTCCGATTCAACCCCTAGCCTGGGAACCTCCATATGCCACAGGTTCAGCCCTCCAAAATAAATAAATAAATAAATAAATACTACATGATTCAAACACGGCTGTTTGAATTTATCGATATGTAAACCAAAACTACAGAGGCACTACAGGAAAGGAGCGTCAACTCTAGGTTATACAGATTTTGGAACATACAGATGGTCTGTGCTCCTAACCTTCACAGCGTTCAAGGATCAAGTGTTTATGCACAAACACACAGAAAAAAAATATAACAAAATACTAAACTTTACTAAAGTTCTACTGTTTGCTGCTTCATCATTCCATTTCTCTGGATGACACCTTTAATGGGCTTCATAAGTTGCTTTTTCTGCCTATAATTATTACCTAGCACCAAGAGAATGAGAGACAGCACTTCATGAAAAGATAGAGTGGGAAGACTGGAGTAGTTTAAAAAGGGCCTCATTCTCCACTGAAGCTTTTAACAAATGAAAAAAAAAATGTTTAACTTACATCAATCTTACATTTCCTACCATGAAGCTGAGCTCACTAAATAGTGAATTCTGGAAAAAGAAAAAAAAGTCATTAGAAGATTAAGAGGTAATGCAATTATCTGTATCTCCTCATTGATTTTTTTTTTTTTTTCCCTGCTCATAGTCCTGCTACTCCTATTCAGTTATTGGAACTTGGTTTGTGAAGATAGCATTACCTAAAAGTGACAAGATAGACATATAAAATCTGGAGAAAGGATGAGAACAGGAGATAGATGATATTTTTGTTTATATTTAATAGTCTTGATTTTTCTTATTTCCTCATTAAAGATCCTGGTGAGATAAATGTGTTTTTCTCGTTATACAGTGTAACATCCCTGCCTAGATCAGACCATCAAAAAACATCAAAGCTCAGTGTCATCCACCTTCATCCAAACTGAAAAGGCATGGCTAAATTTCCACAAGGTTAAGAGAAAAAAAAAAAGAGAGAGATTTTTCTACAGCACACAAACGTTGTTTCATTTAAGCTCCAGGAAAAGAGAGATGCCATTAAATGAATTAATAAGAAGTGACAGCAATAAGACTGTGCAGTCTGTAGAATTCTACATGAAATAAGGAGTCATTATCTTATGCTGATCTTATCTCAATATTAAGAGAAATGAGTGAGACTTTCCATTGCAGAAAAGCACGGTTTGCTATCTTTTGCTACCCCGGCATCTTCTAAGGGTCATGATCAAACCTGTAAAAAAAATTTGGCATTTAAACAATGGGTAAAAAATATTTAGTTGCATCCAGAAAGTACCTGGAAGCTTCATCCAGAATAATACATTTTGTGAATTCAGATCATGAATTGTGTTAAACCATGTTATAAATATTATATAAAGACCATTCACATATAACTCTATTTAAAGAAACTGGACTGTGAGGGAGAACAGAATAGAAATCATCCACTGTAACTTCCAGCCTCTAAATCAGGAAAGTATGTTTCAGAGAAAACACTCCAAGGAAATCTTTAGAATCTTTGCAATGGCTGCCTTGACTTTAACATTTCGAAAATGCAAAACAAATATCATAAAAACAATACCAGAAAGAATGAATAAGAACGTACCTAACTTTAACACACCTAAGGTCTAGAGCTTTGAAGTTAGGCAGACATGGATTGTAATCATTGTTCCACTACTTATTAGCTCAGCAAGTTGATTCACCCACTCTGAGGAAAGGCAATGGCATCTATAATTTGTTTTCCCAGCATACTTTCCATCTGCCTTATATTGGTGCTTCTATGTAATTTTCTTCTGCTCCATGGGATCTTTTTGTGGTAATCAATCATGTTACCTGATCCTGGCCATCGCTATTGGTGAGGGATGAGTATATGAGCCAAGCAGGACAAAGACTTCCCTGGGAGGGCACTTAAAACAACAACAACAACAACAACAATAATAATAATGAGAGGAGGAAAAGTGATTCTTTTTACACTGGTGTGCTAAGCTTGGAGGATGCAGGTCCTCTAAGTATGGTCCAGTGACCATCTTATTTTGCCCAAGGATTTATCGGAACCTATCTACAGTATTAAGTCAAGGAAAAAACAAAAACCAAAGATAGAAAGCAAATACTCTGATGATACTCTCTATTTCTATATCCACTTACAACTGAAGTCCACCCTTGGACTTCTGTTATGTGAGCCTTTTTACTTAGGCTAGTTCGCACTAAATTTATTTCACTTACAACTGAGAGAAACTCAACTTTAACAGACACTCTAAATCTCAATTTCTTCATTTAAAAAAGGTGGGTAATATTTTAATGTGTCTCCTAGGTTTGCTCCTAGGATCAAACAATATAATGCACATAGCAAGTTAGTGTAGTATCAGGCATGTAAGTACCCAATATGTATTTGCTCTTATTAGCCATTATCATTAATTCCTTTAGTAATAATTACTTTAGTTAATAGTTACTTTGTAATGGTAATATTTTAGGATAATTGATATATGAAGACTATTCCATCATTATATCAGATTTCTATGCTATCAAAAAGCTTATAAATATTTTACTTACGCTATCAAGCTTATAAATATTTTACTTACATGTATAAAGGAGATATTTACTTTGCAATTTGCAATCTGTGCAGTAATCAATGTACTAGATAATTCTTTTCTTGGTTTGCAAGTCATAGAAAGTCTTTATAGCTCATCACTGTACCTTATTAAAATCAAACATAGAAGAAGATTAATTTTAGGTTACTGTATTTCTACTACACTGTACAATTTTAAACTTACAAAAAAGTATCTGTTGGGCCCTAAGGGTTTTTCATGTTAATTTCCCAAAGGTCATGGTCCATATCTTATTTCATTCACAAGGTACCTAACATATTAATGGCAGGAATGAAATATTTTCCATTGCTATTAATTTCATTAAATTATTACTCCAAATTAATGAAAAGGGCTACTGGGCTGACAAGAGAGACTTTCAAAATCTAACAGTTGTCTGAGTCTCAGAAAATCTGATCCCTTCTCTAGATTGTACAATGACAATTCAGCAATGACACAGAAATAAATCAAGAGGACTTTTAAGATTTATAGTTCTAAGATCTTCTGTAAACTTTGAAAGACTTTTAGCTCTAACAGTTCCTCTGAAAATTCTTTGACTCATTCACTTTATTCAACTATAATCACCACCATCTTAACATGACGTAGTGCATGAGGCACTCAGGAAAAAATTATAAACAAGAAAGTAAACAAGTAATTATAATATACTGTCCCAACTATGAAGAGCTTTGAGAACATATAAAAAAATTCTCAAGGGAAGCTGAAATCTGAAGAAAGTGTAGGAATTTACCAGATAAAAAGAAACAGAAGGGGAGGGAGGGAGGAATTTACAAAGAGAAGGAACAACATGTACAAAGTCAAGACAAAATATGGGACAATCTGATTAGTTCAACAATCTAACAGCACTTTCATATGACTGGGGTTTAGAATGCCAATGGTAAGAAAAGCAAGCAGTGAAACTGGAGATGGACAACGAAGATCTTCAAATAAGTGGCCAGACTCTTAGAATAATGAGAAGCTATGAAAAGTTATTTTGAAAAAGAGGTACTTTATATATTGCCCATTAGCCACTCCAGATTTCCTTTTTCCCCTTCTCCGCCCATCTCTATGAGCCAGGATGCTGACATGCAGGAATTTCCTCAATGGAGGTCCTCTGTCCCCTGGCTTATGTATGGGTTCAGCCAACAGGTTGTGCCAACTGGAGACCAGCGAATGGAGGGAGAGAGGAGTCAAAGTGTGTGTCGTTGTCCATGTTGCCCTCCTTGCAGGGGTGAGGGCTGCTGTGGGCATGTCCCACTACCTACAGACACAGGGTCTCTGTCGGGCACCCTTCTCCCACAATCAGAGCCCACATCACTGCAGTAACTGCTCCCTGATCTCCTTGACCCTTCAGGGATAATAACATCTTCCTGCTTTGCCTCACTATTCCTTGTTCTTTTCTTTTACTGTGCCCTTTCTTTAATCACTCATTTTAAGATAATGCCATATGTTTCCTCTAGGGACTAAGTCGGACTCTAGGGGATACCATGAACCAGTTCTACCTTTAAAGAAGCGGCTATGGGTGCAATAAGAATAATGATTCTGAGTGGAGGCAAGTCTGGAGTCAGGGAAACCACTTAGAAGGTGGTTGCATCAACTTAACGAGAAGAGAACTACCAGACACTAACATTCTAATGTCAGACACTGTGCTAAGTACATTATCTGCATTATTTTATTTAAATATTCTAAACACACTGAAATGTCATTATTCCCTTTAATAGACAATTGAACTAAAATTGAGAGATGTTAAATAATTTGCCCAAGGTCAAACCCATAGTAAGTGGCAGAACTGTGACTCAAAAATAAATCTCCCTGACTTTTAGGCCTGTCATTAATCTATATTATTTCCCTAACCCATATATTGCCTGAGTCAGAGTAAATTACAGTGGAAATGGATATAAGTATAGCATGTAAAGGCAAGGATTTGAAGATTTGAAGAAAAGGAAATCAAACTGGCAGAACTCAGCGACTACTGGATAAAAAGGAAATAAAAATACAAAAAGGCATTAATGATGACAAGAGAGTGTCCAGTTTGAGCATCTGTGAAGATGGTGATAGCTTCCATAGAGAGAAGAAAGAAAGGGGGAGCAGACTTGCTGGGAGCAGGAGGTGGGGAAGAGATGGAGCATTCAGTTTTAACCTTGTTGCCTTTATTATGTTCCTACTATAATACTGAAGAGGCCATACACTCCTTCACATCAGTCCCAAGCAGCTAGGGTACAGCTCTAGGAACGAAAGTCATCATTAGATGCATCTGCATATGAACTTAAATCTTGAGCCTGGGATATAAAGACAGAGCAAACTGTGATACATTCATATGATACACTGGGAACAAGAGCAGTGTCCCATGTCAGCACTAAGTGTCACAGTGGTGGCCATCAGTTGTGGCAGCAGTGCCCAAGCCATATCCCAACTCTTGTAGCAGGACTGTGCATGTTTTTTGCTGCCCAGCCTCTAATGAGCTCTGCCTACTTTCCTAGCCTGTTTCCTTTTTTTAATCCTTCCTGACGATTATATAAATGACTTTATAACTTTATGGCCTAGAAAAAAAAAATTCATTTTATACTTAAGGTAGCAAGAATTGTTTTTTATTGCTTGAAATCCATAATTCTCACTGATAAAGCCAGCACATTCATTGTTGTATCCTTTTCCATGTATTTGGGGTGTCTCTTCCACACGGTTTTTAAGTCATTTCTAACCTATAAGCTAAACTATTAGATGCTAAGGCAACTCTTGGGAGACTTCAAAGAATCCATGGCCTGGTACAGATACAATACAATAAGTAAGTTCTATATCACAACATGATTAAAATTTTAAAGCATAAAAACACAACAAATAAAATATACTCTAAAAAAAAGTATTCTCTAGGTGTTCCTGTTTGGGCTCAGCAGTTTAAGAACCCAACTAGTATCTATAATGATCCAGGTTTGATCCCTGGTCTTACTCAGTGGGTTAAGGATCCTGCATTGCCACAAAATGTGGTGTAAGTTGCAGTCACGGCTGGGCTGTGGCCAGCAGCTTCAGCTCTAATTTGACCCCTAGCCTGGGAACATCCATATGCCACAAGTGTGGCCGCCAAAAAGAAAAAAAAAAAAACCCTCTAGTTGATAGGGATGGAGTAGGACAGTTATACAGGTAATTATAGAGGTGCCAGTAGGGACTACAGACAGAGAGGGAACTTTGGGAGACCACTGTTAAGTCAATCACTCAAAAAAGCCATCAGAATGAAGCTGACTTGATTAACCATAAAGCCATCAATAAAAGCACGAGATGCCTCAGGTCATTAAGAGAAAGATAAAATGAGGCCTGCATTCAAGCTCAGCAAGATAATGATCCTTAGGACCAAGGACAGGAATTTAAGGGAAAGAAGACATTCCAAAGTAGGAGAGCCTCATTATACAGAAACCTGAGATGGTTCAACATATTTTAGCATATGTTACCACCCTTCTGCCGATTTAAGTAAGTGCCAGGACAGTCCTGGTTTGAACTCATAGGGTCAAATACTCTCTTACCTGA
Organism: Catagonus wagneri; assembly: GCA_004024745.2. Taxonomy (NCBI): domain Eukaryota; kingdom Metazoa; phylum Chordata; class Mammalia; order Artiodactyla; family Tayassuidae; genus Catagonus; species Catagonus wagneri. The sequence goes on from PVHT021183608.1 coordinate 869,673, forward strand.
TCCAGAGGAGCTAACGAAGTAAACCTGATGTCTACTCCAAGAAAGAGGAAGAAGACAGTTTTTTCCCCTTCTCACTCTCCACTGATTATAAAAATGTAGCCCAGCTAATCTTTGGGGCAGTGCTTCTTTGCCTCCTGCTTATATCTCTCACAAGGATCCTATCTTAATAACTCTATTTCCTGCTTATCACTTTGTCTCTTGCTGAATTCCTTCTGTGCTGAGACACAAAGAACCTGAACTTTGGTAAGCCCACACACCAGTTGAACGATTCTAATAAACACACACACATACACACATACACACACACACACACACACAAAATTGTGGGTTCAAGTTTCAGTCTGGCTTCTGGCTAACTTCAAGTCATAAGTGTTGTCGGTTTCATAGGTACCAAGTATGATAAAGACAAATATTTAATACAGAGTATATAAAACTTCAGAACTTCAAGGATAAAGAGAACATGTAACAACTCTCAGATACAAAAAGCATATTACCTCTAAAAAAATAACAATGAAACTTACCACAGACGAGGTAAAACAACCACTGACACAAGAACATAATGAAGAAATATTTCTAAAGTACTAAGGGTAAAAAACTGTCAACTAAGACTTTTATAACAAGTTAAATTATCACTCAAAGGTCAGAGAACATGTCATCTCTTAGTTTTTTCCTATCAAATTTCTCCCTTTTTTGCCTTTTTCAGTGCCACACCTGAGGGTATATGCAGGTTCCCAGGCTTGGGGTCTAATCAGAGCTACAGTTGCCGGCCTATGCCACAACCAAAGCAATGCCAGATCTGAGCCACATCTTCGACCTACACCACAGCTCGTGGCAACACCAGATCCTTAACCCCCTGAGAAAGGCCAGGGATCGAATCTGCAACCTTATGGTTCCTCATTGGATTCGTTTCCACTGCACCATGATAGGGGTCTCCAATTTTTTTTTTTTTAATGAAAGATGTACTGAGCTTTGTGAAAAAAAAATTATTTTTGTATTATAATCCACATACTTGGGAGACAATGCTTCCTAAAGGCTGCCACTGACCATTTTGTCCACCTACTCTTGGTTGTATTCAGATTAAAATTATGAGGATAGCGAGGATTTGGGGAGAGGGGTATGGATGATAAGAAGACTTGGCCATTTGTTCACTCTTTTAATATTTCATGGGAGTCTCTAACTCAAAATACAAAAGCTTATTAATAAGGGAAACTTTTAAGGAGGCAAAACAAAAACATTTCAGAAATGCAAAGGCTATTTATGAACCTAGAAACCCTCACTTAAAAAAAGAAGCTATTAAAGAAGGTAATTTAGAAAGAAGAGTGAGTGTAATACAAGCAATAAAGTTGAGCACAGGTGACAAAATATGCTGATAAATTTAACTATTTCATGTTAAAAATCACGACTTTTTGTGCTTTACAAGTATTTAAAATAAATCTAAGGTTAAAGATTGCTACAGAATGGGAAGGCTGATGTGATGTATGGTGGACAGAGCATGCTAAATTCTGCATATTATTAGGGAAAACAATTAAAAAAAAAAAGGATGCTGATATTGAAATGGGGTTCCCATGACCTGCTTGACCTTAATTTAACCATAAAAGTGTAAGAAGAGGAATGATTTAGTAAGCTCAGATCTACTCTAGAAAGATAAATACAGCTTCATTCACCAAGTAAGATTTGGAGAAGAAATCAGAGTCAAATATAGTTGAAAGGTCAGAACTGTAAAACACAGTGAATGAAGAGAGGAGGAGCTAAATGTGAGATTTATTTATTTACTTATTTATTTATTTTTGTCTTTTCAGGGCCACACCTGCAGCAAATGGAGGTTCTCGTCTAGGGGTCTAATTGGAGCTGTAGCTGCCAGCCTATGCCACAGCCACAGCAATGCTAGATCGCAGCCATACCTCCGACCTACAGCTCATGGCAATGCCAGATCCTTAACCCACGGAGCGAGGCCAGGGATCAAACCCACAATCTCATGGTTCCTAGTCAGATTCGTTTCCACTGCACCATGATGGGGACTCCATGAGCTCTATTTAGAAGACAGGATTTACCACCCTCCACAGGTACCAGGTGCTTAGGTTCATAGAGGTTAAGTCCCCTCCAGGAGGGAATGCTCTTCTTTCCTCTTTGTTTGGACACACAAAATGCATGGCACATGGATGTGAGGTATATTTAACCAAACTGGATAAATCTCTATTGAAATAGTCATGGCACATAAACAATAGAAATTGTTAGTATAAGTCTGAAATTTAAGGAAAAGATCCAGGCCAGAGTCCTCATCCTGAGATAATCACTACTGAGTTGGGTAAGACTGCCCAAGGAGAGGAGAAAAATGAGAATAGAAAGGGGGGGGAGCATAATTTTGAGATATATCAGCACTGAACGGGAAACTGAGAGGAGACCCTGAAGCAAGCAGGAAAGAGTAGAGTGACTGAAAGAGAATAATAAGAATATGAAAGAATTTAATTCAAAATGTTTAAGTTGAATTTCTAGAACTGACTTAAAAAGCCTAAGAAATTAGACTAAACAGAGTTTGGGGATGGCAATTTCTGATTGCAAGCTTTTGAAGATGTTCTAAAGGAAGATCTTATAAACACTTCCTAAAGTTAGAGAGTGTGTGTTGTGTGTGTACAGTTGGGGTGGGGTGGGGCAAGTTCATGCAGAGTCTTGATGGTTCATGTAGCAACTTAGTTTTTACGAGCAGATAGGTTAGCAGTTCCCCAGAGAAAAAACCAGGAATGGCTTTCTGGACCTAAAAGAACCCATTTTGGCCTAAGTCATTTTGTGCTCTAAGCCTGGCTGCAAGGGTTGCCCTTGAACAGGTCTAGCAATTAAAGATCAAGGAAGGGGATGCAGGAGGAGCAGTCGAGAAATAATAATACAGCCTTGGGGCAGGATCCTGGTTCCTCAAGGAATACACATAATAACAAAACTTTGAGTTCTGCAGAAACTAAGGCTCCCACCCAGGTGGGGGATGGAATGATGACAATGACCCTTCCAACTTCAGTCAACTAAAGCTTGGACTCTGTTGACTTTTGCTCCAATTCTACACTGAATTCTCCTCTGCTCAAGACCTAATCTTAAAAATTCCCTAATTTTGCTGTTCTGGGAGACATTGCTTTGGAAAGACCTCTGGTGTTCTCCTTACTTGCAACAAGTACTAAATTCTTCCTTCTCCTGATCTTTGGCTTGGTTGTGTCTACTGTCTACTGGTCACCCATCAAAAGGCAAACCCAGTTTTCGGTAACAGCTCTGCAACCATGTCTCCCAAGATTTAATACATGCACAAATTACATGTGTAGTCATTTATTCTTGGCAATGAAACAAACAAATGAAAAATCTAAGAGTAACAGCCTCAGTGTACCAGGTCTTTCTACGACTGGACTGGAAAACAAGCCCAAAGAGCCAATCTCAATTTCTAATTCCTTGAAATTATTAAAATAGGTTTCAAGACATGATAGTTATCAAAATCATGCAAATACCATCTGTCTTCTGAAAGAGATGAAGTGAGTCCACTCTATTCACTTTCTTAAGTCATAAATAATATGGTTAGAAATCAACTATTGGATAAGAAGAATGGAACACTTGCCAAAAAATATCAATTGTGAAATTCTTTTTAAAATAATTATCTAGAGTTTCACGGAACTAATTTATGCTAAAGTTAAGCAAAATAAACCCATGGTAAATAACTGTATCATAAAGTCAATTCACATCCACATACTTAGTTCTAAGCTTGTCCATTAAGTATAAATTGCACTGCCTTAGAGGATTTCTCAGGTTCTAAAAGTTCCACCAAAGCTAAGGTCTTGGATGTCATTTAAGTTATACATTTCAGCTATTAAAGTCAATGTTCTGACAAGCCCTTTGGCTCTAACCCCAGGGCATGAATTTGCCTTAAAACTACATAAGAACGTGTCAGAGGGCTATATGTCAATCAAGCGGGAGAAGTGCCTATTCCCAATTTAGCCGTTGTCAGTTGCTGACATTAAAACCAGCAACAGTTAATTGTTACCACTTCAAGTGGGAATATTGAGAGCAGAGGAGAGGTAGGTGTCTAAGTTCAGGCAGATAAAGCTGTTAATTGCTACCCTTTTATGTAGATTTGTTTAATAATGAAAACAATGTGGCTAATCATATAATGTTTCTATTTGTTCCCCAAGGGCTCTTCAGGGAAAGTTTCAGACAGGGTTAGCTTTCCACAGCTACCAACTGTGCAAGGACAAAAGCCAAACAATCAAGGCACTCAGGACTGGCAAATAGCGGAAAGCCCTTCTATACCAAGGGCCCTCCTCCCAGCCCTATCAGGAAGGAGCCAGGATCTGCTACTGAAGACCTAGAGGTCAGGGAGAGGGGATTTTAAATTTAAGTTAACAACAACCACTGTGCAAACTTTTGATGCTTAAAAAGAGAGAGAGAAATGAAAGGCAGGGAATAAGCCTGATGTGCGCTTGAATCCTCTCTATGCCACCACAAATGAGTGAAATTCACATAAGTTCACATGCCTGCCTTATTATTATTACTATTATTATTGTTACCACTATTATTATTATTATTATTATTTAGAAAGGCAGCACAGAATTTTTAAAAAGACCCATGCCAGCCCTGCTCCTTACAAGCAAGGTGAAGAGCATCATTAATCTACACACTAGGGGAATGAGTTACTGAGATAACCCTAGCTGCCTGCTGATCTCAAGGGAGTATTTTTAGCAAATAAATGCTCTGTGTATGTTTTCTACAAATGTAATGTATAGTACTTACTGATGTTTACTTTTCCTCAGTTGGCAAAGGCTATGGGGCAGAACAAAGCGGTGTTATTTAAAACAAAGTTTTTCTAACATCAGATTTGGTTTCAGACTGGATTACCAAGTAATGCAAGCATTCAGAGACACTCCCAGACCACCGGTGTCTCCTCTAAGGAATATTCATTTTGGTTTGTGTGTGTGTGTGTGTGAGTGTGCGTGTCCTGTCTATAACCCCCGACCCCACCAGCCCCATACAACAATTTAAAAGGTCTAACCATCTTAAAATGATTTTCAAATCCCTCCTCAATCAAGGGACAATTTAACGTTCAACTTTATTTCAGTGCCCACCCCCTCAAGTCTTGTGATATTTCCAGACTGGTCTGCTCATTGTCCCCTGAACCCATACTCTTGCCTGATCCTACACCTTTGCGCATGCAGTACCCTCTTCTTAGAATATTCTCTCATCACCTGGTTAGTCTTACTCATATTTCAAGGACAAACCAAATTTCACCTATTCCTCTTGAGTGGTCCTGTGATGCCCACAGATGGTATCTGCTCATTCACCCTCCAGTTTTTCTTGCCTCCTCCCCTGAACTCTACAGTCCTTAAGGACATATCATTCTATCGTCCCTGGCACTTGAACCACAATCTATGTAGCAGTCCTCAAAATATCTGGGGACTATACGTCACAGTTCCAATGCATTTCACTGCACTGTTAAAACTATTACATTATTAAAAATTAAATTTAATTGCCTTATCAGCTTTTCTTCAGTGAAATTCCTTTACAGGTATAACTCTACAAGTCTAAAAGCTGCCATTAGCTTGCCGGCTACCAAAGAATTTGTCAAAAAGAGAAAATTTAAGAATCAATTCTTAAAATTCTCTTTCATGTCAGCAGGAAATAAAAAATTAACAACCTATACACTAGGCCGAAGTTCACATTCCTCATTATTTCAAATATATTCTTTTCCAACTTGAAACTCCTGCTTTTTTTCTCAAGAGGCATAAGAGCTTGATGCTTTTCCATCTTTCAAATTGCAAAGTGAAAATTTAGGTTCCATATCTGAAAGAAAGATGATGAGATATAGACATAAAAAGATGATGCTATGTGTGGATCACAGAAAACAGCTGAATCAAGCCAACCAAAATGTAAGCTATTGAAAATAAATCTCCATTTGCTCAACACATTAGCCAGGCTCCTAAGCCAGTAAGCACGGTCACAGTTACGCTCATGTGGACCTTTGGGGCTTACCCCAGATCACAAGTCAAAATGTTCTCAGCTGCTAAGGCCTGGTCATAACATCCAATCTGAGCACCACTAGCTCAGTGAGAAAGAGCCAAAAGCAGGACCAGTGCTGTCTCCTCCATCCCCATGTTCATCATCCTGAAAAAGGATACTTATTTCTAAAACACAAAGACAAAAGGCAAGGCAACCACTAAATCAACAATTATGAACTGTTTTCTATTTTCGCAGCCACCATTATCATTCAGCTTTGATAGAAACCCTAGCAGTTTATTTAGAACATAATAATGCATTATGCAGAAGAATCTTCACTGTGCAAAAGATTCACACAGACTTTCCTTTAATTAATAAACCTCCCTACTTAATTTTTAATACAATATGATTTCCAAAAATTCAGTTTACTTAAAACCTTCAGTAACTCTGCTATGGCATAAAGGGGTCTGTGCCTGTTTTCTCCCAACAATGAGGCAAATTTTCCACTAAAATTTCTTTCCAAAGGTCACCTTGAACTACCAAAAAAAAAAAACCCCACTGATATTCATTATCTGTGTGAATGTATCTAAACTAGGAGCAAATAAATCAGCCATGTTACCAAGCACAAAGCTATTGAAGACTGTTAAGATTTATTTCCAGGTGCCAGTGAGACTAAACAAAGATTGTAAGGAACGAAACAAACAGAAGGAAACTCAGGGAACAAATTAATACATTGAACCATTATCCTAACAGCAGCATTCCCCATAGAACAAAGTGATGAAACTATCAAAAAGCACTTCTGGAAGCAACAACATTTTTGCATGTCAAAAAAAAAAAAAGAATTAACCTAGAATAAATATATAAATAACAGTATGTTCTGTGTTAAGCCAGTAACAAAGAAACCCCTTAGTGCAGTAAAACAAAGTCCTGTCAAATCCCCATTTTTTACAAAGAAGCATGAAGATCCTTTCACAATGGTTTAAACTGTATTTATAGTAACAGAGTGAAGACTTGAGATAAAAGTCAAAAGGATTAAAGTCAAAGCCCCAGCTCGACATGAGTTATGGTTTTGATTTTTATTCTTATTGTGGTCTACAAATACTAAGACAGAAGATACTTCCAGTGATTGTGGGATCCTCTGAGACTCTACAACCTTAGAAGAGCAGATAAAACAGATGAAAATGCATCTGGTTTGGGAGCAGACTCCATATTAAATGGCACTGCACTAAGTAATAACCACAACTGCAGAAGGCCGAGGGGAAGGGAGGCTGAAATTTCTGCAACTGATGCAGGGCAGAAAGAAGAAAAAATTGGGGGGGGGGGTGTTATATTACTATTTTAAAATGGCAGCCTGTTAATAATCACCACATTCCTGAAAATACAGGGGAATTTTGCCATCATTCCTCCTTTCCTAAGATAAATTCCACCACATGCAAACATGACATACTTCTATGAGAAAATTGGTAGAGCTTGATAGCTGCATCTCTATCTAAAACAAAATCCCTAGAGTTGTTTGTGCCTCAGAGTTTACAGATTTGGAGACTATACACTTTACTCACAAAGGGAAAAAAATTCTGCTATCGAATTGAAGTTCTCAGTAACTCCAGAAAGAATTGTTCTTCCATATGTATTCTTCTTAAAAATAAATACCGAGTTACATTTAAACATCAGCTTTTGGTCTTAGTTCAGAAAATATATTTTGCATTTCCTCTGCCCTGATATCCTCTTGTTCAAGATAAACACACACAAGTAAGAGATACAGATAGATACATATAAAACAAAGTACACACTGCATCAATTGGAAGGTTATTCTTAATGTAATTAGGATACTCCATTTTTAGTTCATAGATTGCAAGAAACACATACTGAGTTGTATTTTTTCCATCCATCCTTAGTCTCCAGTTTTCAAATCAGACAGACATCTGATTTAACATTAGATGTAGAAAAGGCTAAAATTCCTTAAAAACCACAGCAAAGTCAGCAGCGGCAGTAAAAAATACAGAACAGTATTTCTATCACTGAAATTTTTTTTAAGGCATTCCTTTTTCACCGACTTAAATTAATACTGTCAATTACAAGAGTAACAATGTTTTTCTCGCAAGTTTGGAAGAGAGTCTATACGCATTCATGTAATCATAAAGAAAACATGAAAAACTGTCACTATTACCCAAAGGGAACCATTTCTCTTTTTTCACAAAATAAGAATGATCATAAGTCACTACTATAAATGGCAAATTTCTGGAAAAGATTTCCAGTAACAATTACTTGTATTTTATTATTTTATTTCAACTGTCACACTCTGAGTACATACACATTTGTACAACTACCAGGGGAAAAATAACTTGAACCAAATTGAAAAATTACTGTAACTACTAGTTCAATATGTCTGGTTAAAATAGAGACATCTGGTCTATCATTAATTCTTTTGTGTTGATGACTCCTAGTGTGTCTTTTCCCATCAATGAACTTTGCAAGAGGAAAATGTAACTTTTAACAAAAAACTGTAACTCGGAAACCTAGTTCAAGATTTATCAATACAAGATATATTACAATTAGATCAAATAAAGCACAGTACTTTCAAGAATAGCACGATACACTGATTGAATACAAACGGTTAGCTTTAAATTCCATCAGAACTCTGTTATTTATTAAATAATTCGCTGCAGGCATTTATAGCTAATTCATGAATCACTATTTTAAAATATTTATAAATCAACTCATTGTTCACTTGTTTAAAATACATACACTGAAGCTCTATAATAATACTTGATTGCTACTCCAAGGAACCTGAATAATGCATTTTCAAAAGCCTTGCACACCCCCACACAATTCTGAATTAATGGCTGAGCAAACAATAAGTAATGTACTCAGCTCTAGCAAAAATTCCGTGATAACATCAATCTGGCATCTACTTAACACTTACTGCTTACTTTTCACATATTCCTCAGGAATAAGTTTCCTCTCCCAGATGCAGTTCATTAGAAAATGAATATCACCTGCCCATTCATCCACAGAGAGTGAGTGATTTGGTGATTAACACAATCACAGGTATGGGGAGAAATCATAACATACACTACTACAAATTAAAAGATGAAGTAAAGGGTCCTGGTCACTTCAGCTACCAATAACTAGACTACAATTAAAAAGAACTTTTGTTACTTCTTCACAAGGCAATAGGGCCAATTATCTAAAACCCTTCTGCCAGAATCCAGAGACACACCAGCAAGGCCCTTCAACCAAACTCAGATAATCACTTTTGACAAATGTCCTCCTTGAACAAGATGTAGTTACCCAAAAGCTTAAAAAAATAAAAATAAAAGACTCTAGTTACAGTAAAACAATCTTTACAAAGTCAACCCAATAACACATCCTGGGGTCTTTTCCCCCTACTGCTGCATGCAGTCTAATTTCTTTTGGCCAATTTAGAACAGATAGTTAAGTTAGTGAATAAATATTTAATTTATGCAGCCGAAACCTTGAAAGGCTGAGCTTCAAATGTAATTGCATTCCCCTGAGACATACTGTACAGAAATATCCTTAAAAAAAGAAAAACCTAAAAAACGTTTACAGCTGTCCTTTAAAAGAAGATGAAGAAAAAATAAAGAAAAGAAAGAAAAACCCACACATACACATGCATCAAACCAAAGATGCCGACGCCCCTCTGCCAACCAGCATTTCTATAGAGACATTCTTTCGCTGATTAAAACGTAAGCTCCGAAAGGTTAAAGAAAAGGAAAAGCAGCCAAGTAACACCGCCCAGGAAGCCAGCAGTGAAACACACCTAGCTGTACACTCTTAATACCCTCCCGCTACAAATGACACTGACCCAACTTCACCAAACACACACACCTCGGCACACATACTCACAAATTGCACACACGTGCATGGAATGTACACACAAACATTGGACAGAGCACAATACCTACAGACACCAACGAACTTGATCCACACAAAACATGCACGTAACAGTGAGCATACATAATGCACACGACACGGCACACAGACACGCAACGACCTAGCCCACATGCACACGCCCCACAAGTCCGGATCGGACACACCGTGCATGCACGTGTAAAATGTATGAACTCACAAACGCCGAACATACACAGAGACCGTGCACAGAGAGTTATTGATGAAATTCCGGGGGGTGGAGGGGCCAGGAGGGAGTGGTAATTGCCACACAAAGGTCTCCGGAGCAGCAGAGAGGGAAGTGCAGCGGGGCCGAGCGCTCGGAAATTCACCCGTGGAGCAGGCACAGTCGAGCCCCGAGAGCGAAGTACCGGGAGAAGTGTCCCGGGCGGTCCCGGGCGCGGCGGGCGCCGGGTTCCCCGAGATAATCGCTGCGCCCCTCCGCGCGCGCACGCACACACACACACACACACACACACACACACACACAGAGGGGCCCCCGGGCGAGCCCACTCCCGCAGAATAACAAAGAGCAGGAGCCCGGCAAGCGGGCGGCGGCTTGGGCTCGAAGTGGCCGTCTTCGCAGCCTCGGGCCGGCGCGGGGCGAGCGGCTGGGCCGGCGGGACGCACGGGCGGCGGGCGGGGGGCGGTACGTACCAGGCGGGCAGCCTCGGCCCAGGTGCGGTCCTTCTTCTTCCTCTTGTCTTTCATGTTTGCATCTCATTGATGGTTCTGATGATGACGTGGGGGATTCCACGGGGTGCTCGGGGTTCGGGCGCGGAGACAATGACCCAGTGACCCGGTGACCCGCACTCGCTCCGCGGGGGGAGGCGCGCGGGCGGCGGCGGCGGCGGCGGCGGCGACGGGTGGGAGGGATGGAGCGAGGGGGGTGAGTCGAGGGTGGGGGCGCGCGGGCGGCGGCGGCGCGCGGCGGGCGGGCCGGGGGCGGGGGCGGCGGCGGCGGCGGCGGCGGCGGCGGGGCCGGGGACGGGGCGGGGGCGGCGCCGGCTGGGCTCGCTCGTGCGGGGCTCGCGCTGCGCCGCCGCCGCCGCGGCCGCCGCGGTGACAGCTCCGGGGATGCTCCGCTCGGCCCCGCTCACAACAATACACTCTGACGTCACGGGGAATGGCGACGCGGCCGCACACTCGCCGCGCTCACACTCGCCGCGTTCACACTCGCCCTCTCGCGCGCGCACACCCGCGCACACTCGCCGCGCGCCCCCCCTCCGGCCACGCCCTGAAACCCTCGCGAGACCCCCTCTCCCTCCAACCTAACCCCCCAGATCCGCGGGGCGCTGCCCACTCTGTGCAGGCCGTGCCCCTCCGGCCCCGGCTAAGAGCGGTCTGCCGCGGACAGGGTAGCCTTTGGAACTTGTGAGTCCGCTCCGCAACTCGATGCCTCTGTCCTGTGCGCTCACACTCACACACTCACTCACTGCTCACTCCGCACTACTTCCCTCTGCTGGACTTCTTTAACCCTTTTCTGCTGGGCTGGGTAGATTCCCAAAGCGCTGTTGAAAGGGTGCAAAAAAAACAAAAACAAACAAAAAAACCAGCCTCTTCTGATATAGAATTAATATTGAAGGTGCAACTGGACATAACATTGAGACACCTACATCACCTTAATGCAAGGCCAAAGCATGGTAGCCGTGGATCAATACCATGCCAGGGTCTTAGCGCCGATTAAGTTTTAAAGAGCCTCAAGTCATCATTCTATAAGCTTAAAACGTGGTGCATATGTAAATGAATGCACAACCAACGCTTGTGTATTTACAAATTATTTGTAATTGCCAGGTTTGGAATGCACGAAGAGTTGGACTGTTAAGCTCGTTAGAGAACTGCAAAAAATGTGGTAAGCTTTGAAAGTTTATTGTAACCTTTCCAACTTCTTAGATTGCTGGTGAAGTGTTTAGGTCAAAAAAGTTATGGTTGAGCAAAGAAAGAAATTGGCTCTATGACCCACACATTAATCAGGTGTGTATTTATCATGAGTCTCTTAAAAAAAAAAAGATCATTCATACTAGATAATTTATGCAGTGTTATTTCCTGAATGTAATAAAGTATGTAAAGAATACTTTGTGTTTTTTCAAGTACATTATCTCATTTGATCCTTAAAACAACAAAAACATATTTTTCCCTCTACAAAAGAGGAAATAAGGCTTAAAAACATTACGTTGCATTTGAGGTATCTTTCTAAATTAGTTTTAAGAATTGAACTCAAGTCTTTTGACCTTAATCCCATATTGTTTCTATTATTCTAAACTGCAATGCTTAAAAATAAATACTCCTAGCTCAAAATGAACGTTAACATCTAATGAAAAGACATATGTCTAAGAATGAAAACAATTATACTAAAGTAATTCCTTTGAGAACGGTGTCCAATGACTGAAGTAATAAAAATGTTTGAAATTAAGCAGAGGCAGTGCATAAAGAGCTGTTTAATTCTTTACAAATATTTACTTTGTTCATTAGAAAAAGAAAAAGCAACACATTAGTTTTTTAAAATATCAAAATATTATCTCCGCCTTTTCTTTCCTTTTTGAAACAGATTTGGAAAAAACACTAAAGGTTTCCATAGGCTAAAAAGTTACCCATGCAATTTGCATGACTCTATCCAGGTGTATTATATTTTTATTTTACATTTCAAGTACATTAAATTTGAATTATGCCCACATCTGTATTCTCATTCTGTTTTCTCATCTATTCAGAAATACCTGTTTTAAGCAATCAGATAATAACATATATATGTTATAAGATGTAATTTGTTATTTTCTGTGAAATAGTGCTTAAGAAGAAGTTTTGTTCAGCTAAAGGAAAACATATTCAGTTGCTTTGCAGTAAGTTATTATTCTTTTTTTTGGTGGGGGGGGTCTATATTCGCGGCATATGGAGTTTCCCAGGCTAGGAGTGGAATTAGAGCTGTAGCTGCTGACCTAAACCACAGCTACAGCAAGGCCAGATCTGAGCTGCATCTGTGACCTAAACGACAGCTCATGGCAACGCCAGATCCTTAACCCACTGAGTGAGACTGGGGATCGAACCTGCATCCTCATGGATACCAGTCAGATACATTTCTGCTGAGCTACAACGGGAACTCCAGTAAATTATTATTCTTTAATAACCAATTCTGATTATTAAAGAAGAGAAAATATATCATCACACTTAAGCAGATGCAAATCGATTGTACATTTTACAAAAAGCTGTTGTTTTTACACCCATACTTTGACAGTGAGCCAAGTATTATGAAATGACTCACAGATTCTTCCTCTACCACTTTAGGATATGTGATTATAAAGAGTCCATAGTGAGTCAGTCTGGTTAAAGATGTGGTCAATATTCTGCGCCAAAATAGCATATATTTTACACAGCACCAGGACAGGGGTGGGCCACCGTTCCAGAGATGCTGCTGCTGTTATCATTCTTTCCTTCGTCATATACCTATCTACATTCAAACATACTTTCCCTTATGACTAACTCAATCCCTCAAAAAATGTTTGGGGTGAGGACAGGGAATATATGGATCAATTATAGATCTTTTATTGTTTGCTAACTTCCATGAATGTCCTTTTTAACAGAGTAGAAACTGATGAACGTCACGAGAAAGGTACAAGTTACATTTTGTGAAAATTTAAGAGAAACAACTCTCTGCTGGGGAAATTAAAGAAGCCTTTAAGAAAGAGATGTCCTTTGAAATGGGATTTGAAGGATAGGTAGGACTTACACAGTCAAGTTTGTAGGAATGAAGAGAAGCTTTTCCAAATATAAATGCAGTAAAAGTCAGGACAATTTAGAACTAGGAAAATATTCAAACGGATAGATGACATCTACCAAGCACTGCTAACATTCATTTAAATTTCATATAAGATCACATGCATTTCAAGAACCCTTCCTTTAAATGAGGAGAGAAGAATAACTCAAAGAGCACAGATTCCAGTTAGAACTGTCCTATAAATTCTTCCTTTTCTGAGATCCTCTTTCCAATTATATAGCAATAGGAATAGCTCAGAAATTCATTTGGCATGTAACAGCACCTTCTCTGCATCCCCCTGCTTTCTTTATTTCCATTCCTGCTTTTAGGTTCACAGTTCAACAATTCAACCTCCTGGTGTGCATGTCTCCCCTCATCAGTTCCAGCAGATCTTTTTATCTCCTGGAATGCTATTTGAATTTATTACAAGGTATTTAAACATCCATAAGTATTCAGTTCAGATCAAACCCAAACAGTAATAAATATCAGTTTGTATAAAACAAAATAGAGGGGCTACCATACGAAGAGAGACTTCAGAATCTGGGGACAGAAGTAGTTGTGTTGTAGACTGATCTCTTAGGAAATACAGGGTTTCACCCTGAATTCTAATCAAAGTGTTGACCCCAGGTGGGAAAGTTTAAGGGTTCCAGGCAAGAATAAGGGCTAGGATTGGTTTCATTGCCATCTCTGCAGGCCCATTGCCTGTGGAAGTCTGGAATGAAAGGAAATCTGTTCCACCCCTCCCCCACACATGCCCACCAGCAGGCACAATAAGGAGCAGAAGGTGGGGTGGGGAAGGAGTAATAAAAGTTAAAGGGTGAGAATGGAGTCAAGGGTTGAAGAGGAGATGAGAGAAGTCTGAGGTGGTCTTGATGACCATGCAATATTTATTTCTGAACTATACATATTATGCATAAGCTGAGAATCTCTTTCTACAAATAAGAACATTTATCGCTCCTATTTTTCCCTAAAACATCTTTGTTAATAATTAAGATGTAACTAGTCTGGAAGTTCCGTGAAGGTAACTACTTTTATCTTTTTTGTCCCCTGCTCAAGTCACTGAATTTCTAGCACTAAGCAAATTACTTGTCATAGTCCAAGCCACAATAAATATTTACTGAATAAAAAAGAAATGATTGGAAATCTAGAATATTAATCCTTTTTATTGTAAATACCGTGGAAGTCCAGCCAATTAAGTTATATTTCCTTTTTTTAGTATTAATAGCAAAATGCCCCCTTTGCCCATGTCCCGCCACCACCACCATATTTCACTGAGCAGTTCAGGAGTAATACAAAGCAAAGTGAAGTAAAACCAAATATCAGCACTATTAGTTACATAGAGTCAAAATGCTGATAAACATTAGCTGCACTCCAGGAACATGCTATCTGAAACTAATTTTATCTAAACTTTTGACAGTTCTTCCACTAGGGAATAAGTGGATTAACTGATTATTTTGTTTTTGTTTTTTGAAATCTATGACAGTTTACTATTTTAAGATTTTAATGTACTCTAATTATAGAAATATATGTAGCTAAAAAGAAAAAAAACTTGTAAATTTTCTTCAACTGATTTTATTTGCATTGCCAATGCATATAGTTTTCTGTTACATTGACACTCATTTTAAATTCTCTGGTCAATTCATAGCAGTATTACATTTCAGTGCATTAATTTAAAAAATACAGATTTTCATCTTATATCCAGACCCGTTGTAAAGTATTCTTAAATCTGAGGCAAAGTAGACTAAAATCACTAAAACATGTTCATGGTTTTCCTTTTTCATTTTCTTAAATTGCTTTTTTTCCTGCTTTATCTATCTACTTCCTTTGTGAAATAACAAACTCTGCTTCTGAGTAGAGCCCTTCATTCAAGAATTTACCTTTTCCCCCTTTAAACCCTTAATTAGACATAGAGAACACAGTCTGATTTATGGCCTAGCATTTAACAGGACTCACACTTAATCCATTACACAAAGAGCGATACACATATTCCCTAACAGCTCCACTCATTAGTTTATACAAAATGAAGAAAAAAAAAAAAACACTTAGGAAATGTAAATAAAGCTTTGCTTGATACTATCTTCTTATGCATATGTAATGTGATCAGAATATCAACACTGCAGTCTAACAGCTTTTTGCTTATTTTCAAAACTACAAATTAGATTTCTCTAGGTAAACTCTAATTCAATCCCACATTTAGTGGATAAGAAGGAAAATTACATGCTGCTAAATTCATCTTTGTGTGGAAAGAATGTTCTTAGTTCACAAGGGAGAAGACTAGAATTCTGATTAGTACTGCTATCTCGGGCTCTACTTCAAAGGAATCTTGGCCATGTTACTGATATTCTGTTTGCCTCAGTTTCCCTGTTTATCAGAAGAGTAACTTTTTGCAGTTGAGACTCCCTGAAAAAGAACTTCAGAGCAATTCACTAACAAGTGATTTATTCCATTAATGTTTCACCTAGCTGCTATTTTAAGTTGTAAAGTAAGGTGTATGAAGTCTACACTCTGGGTGTTAATTTAGTAGTAGAACATCCTCTCCATTCCATTCACAGCACCAAAAGCTCAAAGGAAGATAGAAGACCATTCCGAAACTTTTACAAGGATGGATTGAAGTGACAGGGACATAGGGCTCCTTTTGTGACTGAAGAATTCTTATTGCTTTCCCGTTGAGTTTTATTGCAGGGGACATGGCGGATCATCTTAGCCAACACACTTCCAGTAACCATGGGGTGACATGATTGATTAGCTAAATAGCAGGAATAACTGGAAGATCTCTTAGGAGCCCATTGTAGCCAGAGAAATGCCTTCTATAATTGTCTTCTGGTTTACGTGATGACAGGAAAGAGGTGTGTGTGTGTATGGAGGGTGTGTGTGTGTTTGCGTGTGCAAAATTGCCACCTCAATTCAAAGAAAGACCCACCTAGCAGTGACAAAAAGCAGCAGGACTGCATTTCGGAAAAGAGAACAATGACCCTGAAGTGTCTTGAAATCTCTCCAGGATTTTAACAGCCCCTGGGCAGATTGGGGTGGGGGCGGAGCTAAGCATATTTACATTTTGTGTGAGAGTAGGGAAATTCAGAAAAAGAGATTCTTATTCATCCACTCCACCTGATTTTCTACCATTCTATCACATTTAGGTAAGGTATCCCTAAGGAAAAGGATCAAAGATAGTTATGACATTTAGATGTCAAAATAATGAATCATACGTTTTTAACAATACCTGAATTGAGTTGCTGTTAAGAATTTTGATCAATGCGCATTTTTGAGTAGAAAATTCTTTTCTCTGGAGACTCTTCCCCTTAATCATCCAGGGGTGATTAACTCTGTAGTAGATCCAAAATGTGTAGATCACATAACGCCATTTTCTGCATAACCCATAATCATTTATTTAATTTCCCTTTCATAAATCTAGTTCCTTCTTTTGTAGTTGCGGGTTTATTGCTGATTTCTCTCCCCAGGCAAGGAGTATTTGCTTTGTAAAATTAAAAAAAATTTCAATTTATATTCTTTTTTTAACTTGAGGTATAATTATCATAAAATTCATAGTTCTCATGTGTTCTGTTTGATGACTTTTGATAAGTGTATATATCTCAATGACTATCATCCACAATAAGGTACAGAACATTTCCATCATCTTCAGAATGTTTCCTTATGGTGTTTCTAGCCATTCCCCACCCTTCTGAGAAATAACTACTTTCAGACTTCATTTTCCATAGATGAGTTTGGCTTGTTAATGGATTGTTAATATTTTTCCCTGGCTGTCCCTTGTCTATTCATTTTTGTTATGGCCTATTTAATGAGGCCCATTTTATTTATTTTTTTTTCTTTTATGATTGGGACTTCTGAGTATTGTCCAAGAAATCTTTGTCTATCCTAACTTCAAGGAGATATTTTCCTATCTTTTATCACTTTAACAAGTTTTGGTGTTTTTTATGTTTAGTATTTTAGGTTTTTTTTTTAGATTATTTGCTTATGATATATTGGTTTTTGAATATTGATCTTGCATAGTGTCATCTTGCTAAATTCATTTATTGGTGTGACAGATTCAAGTAGAGTTTCTGTGTCTATAATTATGTTGCTTACAAATAATAGAAATTCTACTTCTTCTCTGACAATACATTTTATTTCATTTTCTTGCTTTATTGCACTGGCTAGGACCTCTGGAACAATTCTGAATGTAGTTGGTGAGGTTAAACACATTTACTTCATTCCCAAACTTTGGAGTAAAGAGATTCATATATTGTTAAGTATTAGGTTAGCTATGTGATTTTTGAAGATGCTCTTTATCTGATTAAGGAAGTTTTCCTCTTTTCCAAGAAGGCTAGAGTTTCTCTCTCCCTCTCTATGAATGAGTTTTAAATTTTATCAAAATCTTTTCTGCATCTATTGCAATGATAAGTTTTTTTCTACTACTCTGTTAATATTGTGTGTTACATTGATTTTCTAATATTAAAACAAGCTTGCATTTCTTCAGTAAATCCCATTTGGTCTTTTTTTATTGTACATTTATATGCTGCTGGATTCATTTGTCTAGCATTTTGTTAATTATTTTTGTCTTTATGCTCATGAGGAATATTGGTCTTTAATTTTTTTTTCTTGTGAATTTTTGAGATACTTACTATTATGGTATTGATGAACTAATAAAATGAATTGGAAAGTTTCTTCCTCCTTTGTATACCAAAATACTGAGAAAATTTTTTTATATTGATGTTATTTCTTCCTTCAATGTTTGGTAGAATTTATTGTTGAAACTGCCTGGAACTGGAGTTATAATTGTATGTGTGTAAATGTTTTTGAGAAGAAATTCAGTTTCTGTAATATAGGAAAAGCTGTTTATTAATTCAGTCCACTGTTTCTCTGAATTCTATTTTATTAATGTTTTATCAGTTTTATTGAGGAACGATTTATGTACCACATATCTACCCAATGTAACTGTACCCAATGTAACAGTTTGATATTTTTATTTTTGAAATTTATATAGTTGTGTAACCATCACCTAATCTAATTTTAGAAATTTTGATCACCTCCCCAAATTAACCTCATGCCCAGTTGATGTCAAAGTCCACTCCTACTTCCAGGACATGGAATTACACAATGTGTAATATTTTATATCCGGTTTCTTTCACTCAGCATAATCAATTTTACATGTAACCATTTTCTTGCATGTATCGGTAGTTTGTTCTTTTTTTTTCTGTGTAGTATTCTATACTGTATGGATATACAACATACTGTTTATCCATTTACCAGTTAAAGGACATCTGGAATGTTTCCAGTTTTTTGCTATTATAAATATATTGTTATGACTATTTCTATACAGATCTTTGGGTTGATAGATGTTTTCATTTTGCATTATAAATACCTATATGTGGAATTAAGATATCATAAGTGTATTTTTGAGTTTTCAAATTACTGTATCTTAAGTATATGTTTGCATTTTTAAGAAACTGCCAGACTAGTTTCCAAAGTGGCACTATATTCTCTGATGAAGTATGTGTTTGAATATTTTACCCATTTTTAAAGTTGTGTTACTGTGTTCTTATTATTGAGTTTTAAGTGTTCTTCATGTAATCTTCATATGAGCCCTTTATCAAATATATGATTTAAGATAATTTTCTCCCAGTCTATGACTTATCTTATTTTCTTAAGGATATATTTTGAAGAGCAAAAAATTTCAATTTGATAAAATCCAATTATCAATTTTTTAATGCAGTACCCTTAATGGTGTTGTTGCTAAGAAACCTTTGCCTTACCTAAGATCACAAATATTTTCTTATGTTTTCCTCTTGAAGTTTTCTAGTTGCAGCTAATAAATATTTGTATATGAATTATTTTATGTTATGGTATGGATTTGGGGTATGGTATGAGGTAGTTATCAGTTTATTATTTTTAGCATATGGATATCTAATTTTTGACCATAATTAATTATGTATGTATTTTTCTGGGCAATCTATCAGGTTGCATATATATATAAATACATATATACATATATTAATGTACACCTATGTGTGTGTGTATATATATATTGTTATATCAATATCATAGTGTTTTAATTATCTTAGCATTATTATACATTTTGAAATCAGGCAGTAAAAAATCTTCAATTTTGTTCCCCTTTTTATTTTTTACATATGGAAGTCCGCAGGCAAGGGGTTGAATCAGAGCTACAGCTGCTGACCTGCACCACAGTCATAGCAATGCAGGATCCAAGTCATGTCTACAACCTACACCACAGCTCATGGCAATGGCAGATCCTTAACCCACCCAGCGAGGCCAGGGATAGAACCCACATCCTTATGGATAGAGTTGGGTTAGTAACCTGATCTGGCACAACGGGAACTCCCTTGTTCCCCTTTTTAAAAGCTGTTTTATCTATTCAAGATTTCTCAGATTTTACATAAATGTGAGAATCAGCTTGTCGATTTCTGCCAAGAAAGCACTGGAAGAAGGCCACTGGTATGCAATCCCTATCAAATCCCTCCATTGTCTTCTCACCCACATTATTTTTTTATAAGAAATCTGCAGTAATACTCATCTTTGTTCCTCTGTTCATAAGGAGTCTTTTCATTTGAAATTTTTTTTAAAAATTTAAAAAAAATTATTTATGAGTTTTGAGCAGTTTTCTTATAAAGTTTTTTGGGTGTACTTTGCAACATGTTTCTTATGTGTGATGTTCATTGAACTTCCTGCATCTGAATTTATAGTTTTCATTGAAGTTGGAAATGGTTCAAATGGCTTTTCTGTTTAGTATTTAATCCTTAGCATCCTCCCCTCTAACTTCCTAAGAAAAGGAATGATATATTTCTTTGCCAGCACTGTAGCACCACATTAGCCTAGAATTAATACATATTAGTTATAAACGAATATACGAATGAACTAATACATAAACTTCCAAGCAACAAAGACAGTATTTGTTCTACCAATTTATTTTGATTAAGCAACATCTCTGAATGTCCCTGTATTAGTTACAAATAATCAAGTGATTATATCCACCAGTTTGGATTAATATAATTCTCAGACTTGTGAAATTAAGTCTAACCATCTTAGACCAAGACATTCTAACATGATCTCTCCATTTTTCTTTATATTTCTTTTGTAATCACTGTCACTCCCACCTTAAAAAGGAACAAGGGAAAAAAAAGAAAAAAATTAAAGAAAAAGGAGTGGAGGAGTAGGGAAGAAATTGGACTCTCCTTTCCAATTCCTTAATGACCAGTATGGAATTTTCTGACCACATCCACAAGGCTACATTTAGAGAAATTGTATTTACTTTTTGGGGGGGAAGGTGGGGTGGACACAGTGTCGGAGGCACAAGGAAGCTCCTGAGCCAGGGATCAAACCTGCACCACAGATGTGATGCCAGATCCTCAACCTGCTGTGTCACCAGGGAACTCCTGTATTGACTTATTTTTATGTATCAATACAGTCAAATATTTGTCCACATTAAGAACAATGCATATGGGGAAATGGATGGTTCTCAGTGTTATGCCAATTTTAAGAGCATAACAAAGATCAAGCATTTATTATGTCAGAGGAGCTTGTTATAAAGACTTGTCTTACTATTTGCAAGAGCATTATGAGTTATCTATCATACCTTTTTTACAGATGAGGGAGCTTGACTACAGAGAGATCCAGTAAATTGCAAAAGTTCATACAACTTGTAAGTGACAGAGTTGTGATGAAACTTTAGGCAATGTGAGTCAAAATATCATACTTTCACCTACTCCAACTAAGCACACCTCAGCACAACAGTGTACTTTTTTTTTCTAGTATAAAATATTTCTTCTTTTGTTAAAAGTGAAACTAGGGCTACATATTTAATTATATCTAGGATTATGCTGAAATATATATATACATATATCAAAAACAAGGATATGGGTCAGTTGAATTACTGACATAATTTAGCCACATATAGCTATAAAAGAAGTGTGAGACTACCTGTTTTCTTTGTGCGTGAATATTTTTGTTTATTTAGAAAAGCATATCCATCAAGTGCTTAGCTTTCTTAGGACCTTTGAGAAATTACCTTTTTAAATAAATCTTTTGTTTGAGAAGAGTTTTATACTTCCAGAAAAATCTCAAGGATCTACAGAGAATTCTTATAGCCCACACCCAGTTTCCCATATTATTAATTTATTTTATTATTATGGTATATTTGTGACATTTGGTGAATTAATACTGATACATTTTTATTAACTTAATACTTTAAAAAATGTTTCCGTTGTTTTTACCTAATGTTCCTTTTCTGTTCCTGGATCCCACCAAGGATACCATACTGCATAAAGTCATCAGATTTCCTTTGGTTCCTCTTGGCTGTGACAGTTCCTCAGACTCTCCTTGATTTTGATGAGCTTGAAGTCTTGAGGACTTCTGGTCAGATATATTTTCATGTATTTTCCAGGGTGCCCCTGTATTGGAATTGAGCTGATGTTTTTCTCATGATTAGACTGGGGTTATGGTTTTTGTGATGAAAATCACAAGGTAATACAAAGTACAGACTATCAACATGATTGATCACCTGGCTGAGGTAGTGTTTGTCAGATTTCTCCCCCAGCAAAGCTCCTTTTCTCTTCACTCCTTTCCATATTGTACTTTTTGGAAGGTTGTTACTACATGTTGCCTATACCTCAGGAGAGGTGGGCATGCATTATTGGATTCTTCTGCATGAGATATTTGTTTATTCTTCATGTTTTATTAATTCAATCATTATTAACATCACTATGGAGTCATGAATATTTTATACTTTGGGTTATAAACCAATACAAATTATTTATTTTGGCACTCAAATTATTCCAATTTTGGCCATTGGCAACTCTTTCAGATGGCCTCTATGTCCTTTTGATGTAACCCATTCCTATATTTTTTGCTTTTTGTTGTTGCTGTTTTTTTTTTTAATTGCATCATTACCTTCTGACACTATGAGATGCTCCAGGTTCACTTTGTATAATTCATGCCCCAGTCTTAGAATCAGTCATTTCTCTAAGAAGCCCTGGTTCTTTTATTGGAGAAATGTATACAAACCTAAGGTCTGAGTGGTAGCTGCTCCTGGGGTAGTTTTTTTGTTTGATTTTCCTAGCTCTTCTGAGCTGAAAGAGCAAGGAAATATATGTGTGAATACTAATCTATATGCTATATATAGATCTTAGCTATCTGCATTTCTGAATGTACCCAACTGTATCTATTTAAGCTAAACATGAGTTCATACGATTTTTATTCAACTAATTCTTACCACTTCCATCATTCTAGCCTCCTCTCCTTCGTTATTTATAATCTTCTAGTATAGCAGTTAAAACCTAGCTCCCATCATCTGCCTTTTATTTAATTGCTCATTTTCAGTACACATGCATAGCTATATTAGAATTGTTAACCAGCATCCCCTGAGGAAAGAAAAAGCTTCAACAATAGAGTACAATTCTCATATATGGTTCTCTTTGCCCTCACTCTTACAAACATCACACATCTGACAAAGTTGGTTAGGTTGACAGTGTTTCTTTCTAGCCCCCTCAAAGATATTGTTTCATACATTTGTAATAAAGTTAGAACCTTTTGTCATATTTTGCATTCTACTTTGTCATTCTATAATGTCATGAACCCATCATTACAGTATCATGCTGAATATTTTCTAAAATAATACCCTGTACCTCTTGTATTCAAACATCTTTTCCCCAACCTCCCTGAACCACTGGCAAATACTGATCAGTTTACTGTCTCTATAATTTTGCCTTTTCTAGAATGTCACGTAATGGGAATCATACATTGTATGTCCTGTTTAGACTGGCTTTTTTTCACTTAGCAATATGCATTTAAGTATCAGCTATATCTTTTATTGGTTTGATAATGGAATATTATTATTATTATTATATTATTCCATTCTACAGATGTACCATAGTTTGTTTATCTGGTCATCAATCAAAGGGCTTCTTGGTTGCTTCTCATTTTTAGTAATTATGAATGCTGCTATAAATACTTAGTTTTTGTGTGGACATAGTTTTCAACACATTTGGTTAAATACCTAGGAATGCAACTGATGGGTCATACAGTAAGACTGTTATTTCACTCTATAAGAAACTGTCAAACTGTCTTCCAAACTGACTGTAAGACTTTTTATTCCCTCCAGCAGTGAATAAGAGTTCCTTATTGCTCTGCATCCTCATCAGTTTTCAGTACCCCTGCCCCCCAGATTTAGACATTCTAATAGTTATGTAGTGGTTCTCCTTGCTTAAATTTGCATTTCTTTAATGATGAATGATAGAGCATCTTTTCATATGTTTATTTGCCTCTGTATACCTTCTTTGGTCCCTTGTCTGTGCATACCTTTTGCTCAATACTTGTTGATTAATTTATTGTTGAATTTTAAGAGCTCTTTGTATATTTTGGATACAAGTCTTTTATCAGATATGATTTGCAAATACTATCTCCTGTCTGTGGCATGTCCTTTTATTCTCTCAGTAGAGTATTTCTCAGGGCAGAAATTCTGTATTTTTAATTAATCCAAAACAATTTTTTTCTTTCGAGGATTATGGGTTGTGTGTGTGTGTATATATGTGTGTTGCTGCTAAAAATTCATCACCAAATCCAAGATCACATAGATTTTATCTTAATAGTTTTTCTGATGTTTTATAGTATTACATTTTACATTTCAATCTATGACCCATTTTGAGTTAATTTTTTTGAAAGTGTAATATCTATGTCTAGGTTCATTTTTTTACATGTGGATGCCCAATTGTTCTAATGTCATTTGTTGAAAAGATTATTGTTCCATTGAAATAGCCTTTGAAATTTTGTCAAAGATCATTTTAGATGCAATTATTTTATGTGTGTGTGTAGTTAATTATTTAAAAGCTGGTGCTAGCGAGATCAATTTTGAAGTTAAATCTTAGACAAATCATTTGGATTCATATAAACTAAATGTTTGGACACGTGTGCCTCAGTGTGCTGAGAGTTCTCCAGTCTTCCACTCTAAATCTGCCTACTGATTTACAGATGCACATCACATACTTGCTTATAAGTTGATAAAATATTCTAGAGAGCTTACTCAGATAAAACCCAACATCATAAAGAGTATATTGTAAAATAGTGAGTCTTTATTTCACTGTTGATATAGCATAGAACATAACAAAAAAATACCAGGGAGATAGGTAAATGTGCTGGACTAGTAGCCAAATAAAGATTAAATACCCTGGATGTCAGTTGTCCTTTCTCCGTATGCAACAGAATTGGTGGCTACTGTTGATACTGCAGCTCACCATCCTAGCTCTTAGAGCTAGGGGTAAGGGTGCCATGAGAACTGAAGGAAAAAAATATAAATATATATTCTGCTGCTGGTATGTATTATCCCAGCACTTTTCAGCTCCCAGCAATTAGGGGTCATCCTCTTGACCTAAACTTTGTGGTTACGATAACTTATACCGCTACTCAGTGAAAGTGTTTCTGATCATCACTGGCTTTTTTTTTTTTCTTCCTAATACCAAACACCATGCCTTGCAATTTTAGCAGAAAAAAAAAATTAAACCATAAATGCCTTAATAGTGAAAAACAATAACCTGTCCACATTCATTTTGCAGGATAACTCACTTCCACTTAAAAGGAAATAAAAATAGCACCAGCCCAAGTACTGTCCTGCCCCATAGCTTTGAAATACATTGAATAATGAAAGAGGTTATGATGAGGTTGACCTCTGTAAGTGCCGCATCTCTTCGCTGAATACCCAATTAACACAAAGGTTATAGTAAGCACGTCCATAACTGTGAGTTCATAAAACCCACTTCGAAGTCCAAATCAGTGTCAACAAATTTCTCTCCTGTGAGGTGTGCTCCCTTAGAATTGTGTTGGCTTGTCAGCTGTTTCATTTATATTTTATGACAGAAAGTAAATGTCTTGAGAATTCAGAATCATCACAAACTGCCCCAGCTTCACTCTATTGGTTATTATAATGTCATCAAAATCCCTTGATATATGTATAGAAGCCTCCTTACAGGGAATAGTTTCTATGCTCAGTTTATACATATGTAGAAGAAAAAAAAAACCTATAAAATTCAACTTTAATGCCATTGAAGGTTGGGAAGGCTGTTTTGGAAATCTGTGTACATTTTTGTCTTCTGGATGGTTCCCGTGGTGAGGAGTATTCAGCACCTTTTTTCAGGCAACATCAACCCTCTTGAATTTTTCATCTTTTTTATATGGCTTCCTGTTTACAAATTGATAAAGAAAATATTAAAATGGAATGAATATAAATAGCAGCTGTAGAACGTATTCTGCCAAGAATAAATCTATGTTAGAATTGCTAATGTATTAGAACTGTTTTATAGGGAAAAAATGCTTTTTATGACATTTCTTAGTAAAGATTCCACTCCAGCTGCAGTTGAAACTTTTGTGCAGATTTAAGTGGGAAATTAAGGGAAATAGAAAAATTTCCTTTTAAATATGTATTTCCATATCATAGGAGCCAAGTAACTACTTGTTGACTAGAAGTGATATTTAGGAAATAATTCAATATTGAAAAATTAATTTTAGTAGAGTATCCATAAAGAGCTTTATTCTTCTTTATTTTAACTTTTACCTTAAAATGTTTAAACAAATCTAAAAGATAAATATATGTATTATTCACTTAGATTCAATAATTATTGTTACTATAGTGTTACTTTTGTACTTGCTCTATGTTGCTGTGTTGTTCTTATGTATAAATAGTTTTAGCTATAAATTTGTGAATTTGTGATGAGGAACTTTTTTTTTTCTTGATTCCTGTTCACATTGGTGTGGTGTCCTAGGTACAGTTAGTCTCAGGGAACACCTAGAGGGCACCTTCAAGGTCAAATGCAATGGTCTTACAATACATTTTTCCAAGTGCACACCCCAAAGAATTTTTTTTTTGTCTTTTTTGCCTTTATCTAGAGCCGCACCTGCGGCATATGGAGGTTCCCAGGGTAGGGGTGTAACAGGAGCTGTAGCCGCCGGCCTTCACCACAGCCACAGCAACGCGGGATCCGAGCCGCGTCTGCAGCCTACACCACAGCTCACGGCAACGCTGGATCCTTAACCCACTGAGCAAAGCCAGGGATCGAACCCACAACCTCACAGTTCTTAGTCGGATTCATCAACCACTGAGCCACGAAGGGAACTCTAAGAATTTTTAAAAATATATTAAAAAACCACTACATGTGCTGCTATACCACTGTCTACTATATTAGTACAGTAGTGAATTTATAAATTATCAAACATATGTAAATCACAAAATAAAAAGAAAGTTCTAAAGATTAAATAAGATATTTGTCTTTTTCATTTAGTTAATTTAAAACTTTTTTTTTTCTTTTTAGGGCCGCACCCGCGGCATATGGAGGTTCCTAGGCTAGGGGTCCAATCGGAGCTGTAGCCGCCAGCCTAGGCAACAGCCACCTCAACGCGGGATCCGAGCCACGTCTGCAACCTACATCACAGTTCACAGCAATGCTGGATCGTTAACCCACTGAGCAAGGCCAGGGATCGAACCCACAACCTCATGGTTTTTAGTAGGATTCATTAACCACTGCGCCACGACAGGAATTCCCGAAAACATTTTTGTTCTCATTGAAATAAATAATTTTAGTTTTTAGTGAGATCATGTAATTAAATATTTTATTATTTTTAATATGTAGTTTAATTCTAAATTAACTTTCTCTTTTTGCTTTTTTTAGGGCCACACCTGTAGCATATGGAAGTTTCCAGGCTAGGGGTCGAATCAGAGCTGCAGCTATGGGCCTACACCACAGCCACAGCAATGCCAGATCCAAGCCATGTCTGCGACCGGCACTGCAGCTCATTACAACGCTGGATCCTTAACCCACAAAGTGAGGCGAGGGACAGAATCCACATGCTCATAGATACTAGTCAGGTTCGCAACCTGCTGAGCCAGAAAGGGAACTCCTAATTTAATTTATTAATTAACTAATTAAATTAGAAATAAAGCTAATTGAGTTCTGATGAGATTTACTTCAAGTCCTGTTTCTAATGGCTATAGAACTGAAAAAAGTACTTCATAAATATACGTAAAACTAATGGAATGAAAGTTTCATTGGCTGCACTTATTAAATGATAATATATATATTTTAACCTCATTCACCAATAATGAATGCAAAATTTTGTATTGAAGTTCAGCTAATTTATCTCCATACAATGCCAATGATTTTCTTTAGCAAACCCATTGGAAGATGATGTTGGATTGTAGTGATTTTAGCACACTGATTAATATAAATCCCTGAAATTCTTCATTTGAAAGACTAACTGGTTAGAAAATCCTATTTCCAAGTTCTTTTTAAAAAATTTGACCAAACATGAAAATCTTTCATTTAGATTTGAATTCTTAATATCATGTCAGCAACAAAATTCACTTAATGACAGTAACATTTTCAAACATCTACTTTCACAATTCTCTTTTATTCTTTTGGAAAAGCAGCTATTTTCTCAATTATAGTTAAAACAGTATCTCTCCCTTAAAGCTACATCTATTCAGGGTCACTCCTGATTTCTTTACAAGGTGTTCTAAAGATAATGCTATTTAAAAGCATGTACACATCCTGTGGCTTACACATCCATGAAGATACGGTAAGCCATGATACCATGCCATTTTACATAAGGGATGTGAGCGCTGGCAGAATTTGGTACCCGTGGGGATCCTGGAACCAATCCCCTGCACATACCAAGGGATGACTCTGCTCCACAAGACCATTAGTTCATAGTACACTGAAAGACTTGAAACAGAACCAGTGACTTAGAAGGCTACCATCAGGCCCTTTGTGTCATATACTTTATTTTCTCTTCCTTCAGGATAGCTGACATTCTCTTCATGACATATATACCAGCGTCACTGTAAGTATCATAAATAAGAATGTGTTTTTTTCTTTTTCTTTCTTTTATGAGAAAAAAATTGTCAATATGGACAACCTAATTTTTGTTTCCAGATCCTCAGTACATGATCTTACATGTTCCCTGGTACATGTGAATCTTTTTTTTTTTTTTTGAAAACACAAGTATAAAGGATATTTCAAACTTGGATGTGATTCAGGCAGTTTTTAGTAACAGGAGGTACAATATGTCCTCAAGAACATCTATTTCAGGAGATTTTACTTTGGGTCAGGGCTCAGAAGGCATCTTTCCAGGAGATCTGCCACGATTAACAAAAACTCAGTAGGTAAAGTCTTTTGGAAAGAGGTTGGGGAAGAAGGAGCAAGGATAGTCATTCGAAGAAATTATCTTTCATGCTGCAATAGAGAATTGCACTACAAAACTCATGGAGTGGAAATCAAGAGGAGAGCAATCAGAGAGAGCATCCAAAAACCAGGAGCCAAGTAAGCAGATGGGGCTTTCCCTGGCACACCTGATCAGGCTTAGTTCACAATGGAGAAGTCTGATGGGAGAGGAGTGGGAGGGAATGAAGGAACACAGCAGCCCTGCGAGGCCACTATATCTCAGGTATGAGTTTGACTATTTCAAGACCCATTGCGTGTTGTGATAGTGGCTATGCTATATCCTGCTTTCCTCAGTCAAGACTGGTTCCAAATTTGAAGGATGTTATTATGCCTGCAGCATGTGAGAGAAAGAGGAAGAAGAGGCTGATTAAAATATGGACAATAAATGCACTTACATTTTGTCAGATATTATGATAAACGTTTGTGAGCCATTGGAAGGTAGTATAGTGAAAGCCACAAACTCAGTCAAGCTTCATATTTAGTGTAACTGTCAAGTTATTTTACATGCTTATCTTTATCTGCTAGATTATGATTCCTAAAGGTAATTATAGGGGCTACCGAATAAAAAGCACCTCATATTCTGACCTGCAAATTCCATCATGTACAACCTGTGTGAACTGAGAAAGTCGTATAGCCATTTTGAGTCTCAGTTTCCTTAATCTCTACTTCATAGATTTGCTCTGAAGATTAAATACACGATTTGTAAACTTACCAATACAGTGTTTGACATATTTAAGTACTTAAAAACTGTTTGCTATTGTTATTACTTTTAAGGTCTTGATATTGATAAATGAAATAACAAGTAAACATAATTTCAAATGTTTTTAACTAGGCTTCTGATGAAACTATAAAGAAGATTTTTCTAGAGACTGCTTATTTGGTACACTATACATACCTTCTCCTATTCCTCTTACTAGGTACAACTTAAAAACCCTGGACATTATTAATAAACAAACATAAGAAGACTCTAGAAGTTATAGAGAAGAATAAAGTTTGGCTAGAAACTTTGGAGCCCAGTTTCCTGGGTTTGCTCTTTTCTCACATATACCAAACAGGGTCTTGGAGAAGTAGACTATCCAGAAATGCCAGAGTGCAGAAAAAAAAAAAAAAAAAGGCAAAAACCACAAAACACAATACAAAAACCAAACCGCTAAAGGCCTGGTCTCTCTCCCAAAGGGACAAAAAAAGGGCCAGTCTAGTAAGACAGAACACTTTTACACCATTATTATGCTATTCCAGCCAAATATCCCCGGGAAAAAAACCGTGACTACATCCCCACTCATGCCAGCAAAGGCCATGTGGGGAACCTGCAATTCCACTCTCACCTGATTATAATGAGATGACCATGCCCCCCTGTACCCTACCTCCCGTGCCCCAAGCCAGGGTTGTGTCACAGAAGACTGAGTGCAGATCTGGAACTTTTATCCATGCCAGGTGTTAAAAACTTTCTATTTCTATTGTGTTAATGGAGACCACATGAGAAGGCTGAGCCCTCCTTTCCCCATGAGAACAGCATCAGAAGACACCTGCTAAAACACAAGATTTAAATAAGATCCAGAGTCTCCTAACATAATACCCCAAAAGTTTAGGTATGCATAAAAAATCATTCATACCAAGACTAAAGACATCTCAACTTGAATAAGAAATGCAACCAAGAGATGCTAACACTGATATGATGCATATATCAGGATTATCTGGCAAAGATTTTAAAGCAATCATCACAAAAATGTTTCAAGAAGTAATTATAAGCCCACTCAAAACAAAGGAAAAAGTAGAAAGTTTCAGTAAGAAATACAATATATAAATAAGAATCAAATGGAAATATTAGATCCAGAATATATAACTGAAATAAAAAAAAATCATTGCATGTGCTCAACAGCAGAAATCAAAGGTAGAACAATAGAAATTATAGCATTTAACAATAGCAAGAAAGAAAATAGATCCAAATGAGATGAACAGACACTTAGGGTTTGTAAGACTTAAACAAAAGATCCAACATTTAGTATTAGAATTCCAGAGGGAGAGAAGAAATATGGCGAAGCTAAAAAAGTACTCAATGAAATAATGGCTGAAAACTTGCCAAACTTGATAAAATAAAAACATCTACAAATTCAAGAAGCTGTGTAAAACTCAGATTCAGAAAAGCCCATGCTAAAGTACCATAGTCAAAGGTCTGAAGACTGAAGACAAAAAAAAAAAAAAAAAATGTTGAAAGCAGCCAGAGAACTGATGCATTACTTACAAGGGAACATCAATTTGAATGAACAGCAAAGTTCTTGTCAAGAACAAGGGAGGCCAGAGAGAAGTGACACAAATTTTTAAAGTGCTGAAGGAAAAGGATAGTTAACCTAGAACCCCATATTAGGTAAAAATCCATAGAAGACATTTTTGGATATAGGGAAACTAAGAGAATTTGTTGCCAACATACCTACCCCCCCCCAAATGGCTTAAAGAAAGTGTATAAACAAAAGGAAACAATAAAAGATGGAGTCTTTGATATCAGGAAGGAAGAACAAAATAAACAAAACTATGGATAAACACAATAGAATTTCCTTCTCTTGAGTTTTCTAAATTATATTTGCAGTTTAAGTAAAAAATATAACATTGTGTAATGTGCTTCTCATAGTCTATAGATACATTATAGAAAATTCATTATAAATGAAGGATGGCGAAGGTACATAAAGTGAGGCAAAATTTTTAACTTCACTTGAAATGTTAAAATTCCAACACTAGTACATTGTGACAAGTTTTGTATGTATAATGTAATAGCTAGAGCAACCACAAAAAAGCTATAGAGAGACAGTAAAAAAATCACTATAAATATATCAAAATGCAATGCTAAAAGATGTCGAAATACCCACAGGAAGACATGAAAAACATAAGGTTTTTTTGGCAGCTATTCACAGATTTTTAAAAATTTACATGGAAAGGCAAAGGAACTGGAATCACTAACATAATAAATTTTAAGGGAAAAAAGAATAAAGTATGAAGAATCAGTCTACACTATTTCACAAATTTCATAGCCACACTACTCAAGATTAGGTGGTATTGGTAGTGAGATAGAAACATGGATCATTGGAACAAAACAGGGACCAGGAAATAACCCAAACAAGTACAGCCAACTCATTTTTGACAAAGGTTCAAAAGGAATTTAATGGAGGAAGAATGGTACTTTCAATACATGGTGCTGGAACAATTAGATATTCATAGACAAAAAGAGATAAATTTCAACCTTAAATCTCATACCTTTAACAAAATTGTCTAAGATTTCTCTGCAAAAACTTGAGAAAAACACTGTTTAATGTAAATAATTGTAGATCTAAGACTAATACAATGATGGGTACAAGAATGGAACAGCGAAAGTGTTTGCAAATCTGATACAAGAACACAACTGAAAAAGCTTGTGATTAAACCTTGATAATAAAGAACACATTTTAATTCTAAAAGCTATATTTACAATAGATATAACTTGTGGATATTTTTGCTCCAAATGATATTTTTGCTCCAGCAACTACATTAAAAAATAAAAGATGGAAAGAGAAAGGATATAGATACTAATAATAGGAGATTTTAAACATACCACACTTAATAAAGAACATAACGTAGGTCAGGATACAGAAAAACTAAGGGACACGAATTAGTAATTTGATATATATCACACTTTTCAGGTGACTATAGAGAATGCAGGTCCCTGCACTGCAAGGGAGGGAGAATGCTTTTAGAGCGTGGAAAAGGAGTCTATTGCAAACAAGAGACCATGGCTTTTACACTGGCTAAGTGTTTGCCAGGAAAGAAGACCCCATCTTCCTATCGGGCTCTATTACCTTCACAGGACATGAAAGCTCCCTCTTCTGGTCTCCCCACTCTATTTAATTGATGTTTCTGGTTATTCATTTTTTACATTTCTCCCTTTTGATCAAGATCTTTTTTTCTGAAAGCATCACTGATCAAGAGTCAGGGTTTTTACTTTCAGTGGCTTTTTGTCCCTCAGAATCAAGGAAGATCTTTCCTGAGTGTTGTGTCTCAGACTGGAGGGAAAGTACACAGACTGGAAATCTACTGAGGTCACATATGAATAACAGGGAGCGGTAGGAGGGAGAACGCTCAGGCATTTTTCAAATCTAAACTCCATATGTCATCAAGATCATGGATGTTGGCAGTCCTTTTAAGCATTATGACATCATCTAAGGTTTGACAACAAACTTCCAACAGGCCTCGTCTGATTATCGTGAGAAATTGCTCTCAACAGATGTCCTCTGCTTTGATTTTAGGAAATCTTTATTTTCGAATCACCAGGTGATGTGCAGGTTCAGACAGAGTTTGTACTTTCTTTAGGCGTGCGTATCACTTGAATCCAAGAGTCTGTTATTTGGAGTTTGGAGGCACAAAAGTTGGTTAGAAGTACCTAATAAAAGCCTTTCCAATGAAGTTGACAAGTGTTCTTCTAGAGGTAGCTTTTCCAATAGATGAAATCTCTGGGTTGAAAAGTGTGATGTTTAGGGTCTTTACTTCCTGAGAGTACACCATGAAAAGATTGCTCTACTAAACAATGTTTTTGTTTGTTTGTTTTTTAATAGAAACAATTAGGCCTTAGCAATATTGGAGTACCTCTCCTTTAATCAACTGTGTTTCAAAAGAGTCAGGAGCGGGAGTCCCCTGGTAGCCTAAGGATTTGGTGTTGTCACTGTTGGGGCTTGGGTTTGACCCAAAGGCACTGCCAAAAAAAAAAAAAAAAGGTAGGACCCAAGTTCACTGAGCATCCTCTGACACGCTGAGGATTTCAAAGGGTGAGAGATTATGAGTTCCTAAAAAAGTGGATCTGAGATTTAGAAGGGCTAACGAAAATGCCTTTGGCTGTGGTATTTGGAGGGCCTCTACAAATCTGCCACTGAGTCTTAATAATGCTGTTACTGCTTTTGACTGAACAAGAGGACTGAACAAGTGGGTTGTCACTTGTTCCTAACCAGAGCTTTGTCTTTCTTCAAAAATTGTTGAATTTGAATCTTGTTTTTCCTTTTCTGAGGTCAATTTTTGGGTGCTAAACACAGTGAAAGTGCTATAAAACCGGCCAAACTCTGTAGACTTGTCAAAGCACCTTACCAGAAGAATGCGTTTCTCAATCATTATGAAGTTTAAGAGGAGTTCTCCAGTTAAGGATTTTTTTTTTTTTTTGGCTGCTCCCACAAGCATGCAGAAGTTCCTGGGTCAGGGGGTTGAACAGTGACAACAGTGACAGCAGTGACAACATTTAGTTCTTAACCACTAGACCACCAGGGAACTCTAAGGACAATCTTTTCCAAAAGGACTTTAGCCATAGAAGAAGCAGGAGCCTGTATACAAGGCAAAGCTTCAGTCCAGTGTAAAAACATACAGACCAAGACTAAAACATTTATACCCATTAAAAGGAAGAAGTTGTATAAAATCCATTTGCTACACCTTGGATAGTCCCTTAAGCAGTTTAAAATGTCTGGGAGATGTAAAACAGGCTTCACTGAGTTGTACTTTGAACAAGTTGGATATGTGAAGTAGGTACTTTTTAATATTGCCCACTACTATTGATTCATGAATGCTATCATTTTGTCAATAGACAAATGGTTTAATGCATGTACGGTGATGAGGAGTCTCTAGTAGTAGTGGGTTGTCACTTGTTCCTAACCAGAGCTTTGTCCTTCTTCAAAAATTGTTGAATTTGAATCTTGTTTTTCCTTTTCTGAGGTCAATTTTTGGTCTTCTCTAGTCAGTTTTTTAACTTATCATTTGGAGAATTATTCCTTTGGACCATGACAGAGATTGGGCTGCTATTGGTTCCTTTAATGGCAGCATTCCTTGTGGAAATGTCAGTAAGGTGATTTCCCCAGATTCCAGAGAGTCAAGTATAAAATGGCCCAGGGTCTTAATAATAGCTAAAGCAGCAGGTAAAAGTATGGCATCCAATAATTCCTGAATATAAAGGCCGTTTAAAATTTTATACCTGCTACAAGTAAGAAGCCATGTTGTTTCCACCACGCCCCAAAGTCATGAGCTACTTTGAAATCATATCTAACATTGGTCTAAATACTGGCAGTTTTGCTCTTGGCTAATGTGCAAATCCATATAAGACTATATGATTCAGCTTGTTGGGCCAAAGTAGCCATAGGTAAAGACGCGGTCTCAACAATATCAAAAGGAATAGCATTAGCACACTCATCACAATATTTGCCATGCCACTTTTTTAGCAAGAAGC
Organism: Catagonus wagneri; assembly: GCA_004024745.2. Lineage (NCBI taxonomy): Eukaryota > Metazoa > Chordata > Mammalia > Artiodactyla > Tayassuidae > Catagonus > Catagonus wagneri. The sequence goes on from PVHT021183608.1 coordinate 904,729, forward strand.
ATCAGTGATCTATGAGAAGTCAGCATTACCCAAAGGAATTTCCTGCAGATCATCACAGGGAATCAGGAGGTGATCCCTCAGCTTTAAGCAGTTGTGAGGGACTTTGTCCATGAGGGAAGGGAGAAGAGTAGCTGAGTTAAGGTTACTACAATGTAAAAATGTTGTGTGAAGGGCAATTAACAAAAAGACTTCATAGGAGGTAAAGTGGCTGACTGAGACATGTTGAGTGTGATGAGAATTCAAGAGACTTTCTACAGCATGAGATACAAATGTAGTTAAAGGGGATCAAAAAGGAAAGAGGCAGTAATGGCTCTAAGGCAAAGGGTATATCCTTATGCTGCAGTGTCCAGTTTCTGGCTTTAATACCTTAAGGGTCAATCATGGTCCACTTGTTCTTGGGTGAGTATCCCAGGAGTAACTTTTATATACACAAAGGAAAAAGAGAATCCAATCATTGGGATGCCTAAGGGTATGTGTGTTCATCAAGCTCAACTTTAATGCCTTGAAGCCTATGTCATTTGGTTCTTCCAATAACACTGGGTCAGGGATTGTTATAGCTTAAGAAAACACACAGAGTTTTGGCCAAAAGAGAGAAATTTGAAGTTCAAGTTCAGCAATTACCAACTAGTCTGAGAAAACTTCACATTGGTGCTTAGCTTTGTGTTTTTGAAAACTTAGGGTGCCATGAAGTCTATCTGGATCTAAGTATAGACTTTGCTGTGATTAACAGATGCTCTAAATATTGAACCTGGGTTTGGTCAAACTGCAATTTTTCTTTGACAACCTTAGGTCCCTTTAAGGCTAAAAGCTTTAGCAAGTGAATGCTGTATTCCTATGAAGAGGCTTGAAAAGGAGAGCAAAGAAGCAAATCATACCCATATTGCAACAAAGTAGAGCCACTGGGGAACTTTATATCATCCAGATCAGACTTTTGGATTTGCAAAAGGACTCTTGCAAAACCCTGAAGCATTACTATCCAGATGAATTGTTTTACTTCCTAAGCAAAGACAAAAAGGTATTGGCTAGCTTTATCAACTGAAAAACTAAAGAATGCATTGCATAATCAATTACAGTAAAGATTTACTTCTGGTAATTCCCATGGGTATTAGTAATGTTTGAGAGTTAGGAACAATAAGAATGTTGAGGGATAACAATGTTATTGCTCAGCAGTCCTGGACAAATCTCTATGCTCAGCCCTTAGCTTTTCTCATTCACAAAATAGGATAATTACAGGGACTAGTACATGGGATAATGAGGCCTTGAGCTTTGTAATACCCTATTATGGGCTTTATGCCTTGAAGGGCATCTTATAGGATGTTGATTAATTTGGGGAAGAGGTTTTGAGAGATTGATTTGAATCTTAATGCGAGGTGCTCTGTGAATTGTGCCAATATCAGTTAGAGATTTTGCCCATAAGAAAAAATGGTAGCTAATTCAATAGGGAGAAATGATCAGTATTTCCAGAATCTGCTCTGGTATCATCAGAGACAGAACAAATAAAATACATCAAAGTTTCATTTAATTGTCCTGGTTGGTTACTTAAAATTACTTTTTTGGGAGGAAGAAATTCCAGTATGATAGTTCCGTAAGAATTCTTGACCTCATACATGCATGGGGTGGGGAAACTAAGGAGAAAAGAATATGTATCTCTCAAAAGGCCTAAACAAATGGGAATAGGTTCAGAGACAGGAACCTCTTGAGGTTCATTTGAACTACTTGAACTGCCTTAGTACGTGAGGTAGGGGGCGCTCTATGGTAGTGGGGTTGAGCACTGAGAGTGTGGCTCCAAGGTCCATTAGGACTGAAAGAGATTCATTCCTAATCTGGAGAAATGTTTCTCCAAACCAGTTAAGAAGGAAGATTGCGAAAAGCCCCTGTAGTTTTTCAGAGCCATGTCATTGAGAATGGGGAGGACATTGGAAAGGCTGGTTAGAGGGCTAAAGCTGCCTAAAGTGCTTAAACTTGTAACAATTTATTTTCCAGTGTCCTGGCTCTCAGCAATAATAGCAGAAACTAAGACGGTTTTGGTTTCATTTAGGAGCCTTCATTTGCTGGAGTTGAAGACTAAGAATTTTGGCGGTCTTCCTTTGAGATGAATCATCTAGAGTAGGAGAAACATTGAATCTGGAGCGCACATAGTTTCCCATTCCATCTTGGTCATTTTTACTAGAAGGGAAAGGTCATGTTTCTCCCTATTAATAAACATAAGAATTAAAAGCTATCCGGGTAGAATCAAAATCTGCAGAAAGACTGCAATTTTTTCTTTTTTTTTTAATCTGAAGTAGATTGTAGTATTTATGAACAGATTCATCAGGTTTTTGCATGAAAGTCTGAATTTTGTTCCAATCAACAGGCTTTGGAAAAGCCCTGGGAATTCCTCAATGAAGTTGCCTAGCGATACTGGAGCCTGATCATGTAATAACTAGGGGGCTGGCCTCCTGGTTGTAATTTTAGAGACCTTTCACGATTTTCCCAATTAGAAGTTGTCATCTAATGCTGGGCCTGCCTTCACTAACAAGTATATGAAATAGCTGATGTAAGTCAGAGAAACCAGACTGGTAAGTTTGAATGACTGTATTAAATTCCTCATCAAATCTGTGAGGCACTTAGGTTACTTGGGAAAAATCTTTGACTATGGCTTGCAGTTCAGCTTTAATCCAGGGAATAAATATTAATGGTTTCTTCACTGGATCCTCAGAAGTGTTCATTTTAAAGGTGAATTTTAGAACCTTCTGACAAGGTCAGAGGAAAGGGGAGTGGGGAAAGTTTCAGAGAAAAGGGGAAGTTCAACAAGAGAATTAATATGGGACACTGAGGGTGTAAAGGGGTAGACAGGGCAGAAGGGAAGGAGAGAGATGGTGCCAGAGGTGAGTATGACCATGAGGAACCGAGGAGAGACAAGGTGGCATGGGAGGTAGAGCCTGAGACAAAGAAGATGAGGAAAAAGATCTCATGGCTTCGGGATCCATTTTATCTTTAATAGTTTTGTTTGCTTAAGTTAATCTTAAAAACCTTTTGTTTGTTTGTCTTTTTAAGGTTGCACGCACAGCTTATGGAATTTCCCAGGCTAGGGGTCAAATCAGAGCTGCTCTGCCGGGCCTATGCCACAGCACCAGCCACTTGAGTTCTGAGCCGCATCTGGGACCTACACCATGGCTCACCACAACACCGGATCCTTAATACACTGAGCGAGGCCAGGGATTGAACCTGCATATTCATGGATACTAGCTGGGTTCATTATCACTGAGCCACAAGGGAAACTCCAATCTTAAATATCTTATTTGGCAGAAAAGCAATTTTAGATTCCTGAAACCATTAAGAAGGCTCAAAATACAATTGAAAAAGCATTCCATTCAGTTCTGGAAATTTTTGAGCTACTGTAGTCCAAGTCAGTTTTAAGGAAATTAAGTTTGGATATTATTTCAAAAGTTTCCAATAACATCCATTGATATTCTAAATTGCCTTTGGTCTCCTTGGTCCATTTTCTTAGAAATGCACATCAGGAAGGGCTGTGGTTTTTAAATATAAAATCAGCCAAGTCCCTGCAGGGAGGCACCCTTAAAATATTTAGATAACTAGGATGTCTTTTCTCAGAGCTTTTTTTTTTTTTTTCCCCTCTAGAGTAAAGAACAATTTTCAAACAACTCAGTGTACAGCTCAAACAGCTCGATTCAAATAAGCTAATCCCAGGCAGTTCGAAAGAGACAGCCTGGTCCCGGAGGAGCCAGGTCAGAGGCTCTTTTCAGCCAGTGTCTAGAGAACACTACCCTCCAAAGGAATAGGCCAAAGGCTGAAAAACTGGCATAGTTTTAAAGAAGAAGCCATTTTTCCAGGAAGAAAGAGACAAAGGCATTTGCAGCCAGCTTTGGATGAAACGTTCTGATCTTAAAATTTGCCCCAAGTGCTAAATGAATACTTGCATACAGAACGAGGCCTTAACTAGAAAGATAAAACCTTGAAATAGGTCCCAAATAAAACTTGGAGCACTCCAGAAACAAAGAAGGTGGAGCCTGGGTCCAAAAGAAAGAGGTACCTTCAAACTCTAGAACTGGCAAGAGAAACAATGAGCAACAATGGGCCCAAGTGCGAGTATGGCCCCTGTTTGTGCTCTGGTCTCAGAGCGTTGAGGGTCTTCTCTGGTCCTTGGAGGGGTCACCCAGATGTTGACCTAAAACGAAGATCCTGCCAGCTATTTCTCTAGCAAAGATGAGTTTATTCGGGAGCAGCAGAGAACTACAATTTGGGATCCACAACCTTGAAAGCCATGTCTGACCTTCCTCACAGGAAGGAAAAGACAACACTTTTATAGAGGGGAAAAGGAAGTTGGGAGGGCTATAGTGAATAAAGAGTCCCTGGCTTTTCATTGACTTAGTGCCTGTCACCTAGGAAAGAATCTTCCTTCTTCCTTTTGAGCTCTGTTACCATCGCAGGGTACAAGAGCTCCCCCTTCTCATCGCCCAACTCTACTTAATTGATATTTCTGTTTATTAATTTTTTACAACTCAAAACTTTACTAACAGTATACCTTATGTTAAGTGCTCTTATCACAAAAATAGTAATAACAAAGAGGGCAAAAGGAAAATTTTACTGGTGATGGATATATTTATGACATAGATTATGATGGTGTTATGGTGGGTATGTATCTTCAAATCATTAACTTATGTGTATGATGTATACGGTCTTTTGTATGTCAATTGTATCGTAATAAAGTATTTTTTTAAAAAAATTAATGAGGTAAAGCACAAAAAGTGATAGCTTTAACTAATTAATAAATATGTTGGTTCTTTGAAAAACAACAGGATATTCACCTGATTTAATAAACTTCTACCTATGGGTGCTAGACTTCTTCCTAATTAGTACAGAAGATGTAGAATACATGGACATACAAAGTAAGAAACAGCATAAAAGTAATAACGTTGAAACAGAAGAACTATTTAAAACATTATCAGAGAGTTCTGGTTGTGGCTTAGCAGGAACCCAGCTAGGAACCATGAGGATGCAGGTTCGATCCCTGGCCTTGCTCAGTGGGTTAAGGATCCGGCGTTGCCATGAGCTGTGGTGCAGGTCGCAGACGCGGCTCGGATCCCGCGTTGCTGTGGCTGTGGGGCAGGTCGCAGACATGGCTTGGGATCTGGAGTTTCTGTGGCTCTGGCACAGGACGGTAGCTGCAGCTCTAATTTGACCCCTAGCCTGGGAACTCCCATATGCCGCAGGTGTGGCCCTTAAAAAAAAAAATCGGAAGAGGCTGCTTTGAAAACCTCTGCTCAACTAAATTTTAAAACCTAGTTTATGTTAATATATGTTAGAAAGTAACTTTTACCAAAACTGATCTTTAGAGATAAAAGTGCTTCAAACATTAATTTCTAGAGAAGAAAAATGAAAAAACAAAATTTTCTGCAGAAGAAATTTTAAAAGTTACGAAGTAACTGTAATGAAGCACCAGACCCGGTTTCTCAAAAGATACCTACAAACCTCCGAGAACAGATAATCACAATGCAAAATACAATGTTTTGAGAGAACAAATGAAGAAAGATGCCCTGATATTTCTTTTTGAAGCTACTTTAAAATCAATAATTAAATCAAAAGTAGCACAGGAGTTCCCACTGCGGCACAGTGGGTTAAGAATTTGATCACAGCGACTTGGGTCACCGCATTGGTACAGGTCCAGTCCCTGAACCAGAGCAGTGGGTTAATGAATCCAGTGTTGCCACAGCTGTGGTCTAGGTAGCAGCTGTGGCTTGGATTCAGTCCCTGCCTGGGAATTTCCATATGCCGAGGGTGTGGCCATTAAAAATAATAAGCACAAAAAGTTACAAAACAGTAAATAAAATATTCATGAAGGTAAACTCACTATGTAATGAAAAGTAAGTGGCATTTATTTCAGGAGTGCAAGGTTAGTTATTTATAAAGATATAAATATAGATATAGATTATGTTAGGAAAAGGGAAATAGTCCCACTCTCCCCTCTGTTGCCTCTCTATTGTTCACTTATTTAGCACTGTCCTAGAAGTACTACTTAAGGCAATTATATAAAAGAAATCAGTTAGAGGCATCTGAATTAAAAAACAAGTAAAAATTCTCCGTTAGCAAAAGATACAATAGCATACTCAGAAAACCTGAGAGTCAATTATCGTATTATCAAACAACAAAATGGTACGGTAGCAGGATATACATATGATAATTAAAAAATAATAATTTTCATATATATAAATGGTTAGGACATAAAATGTCAGCAAAAATCCCATTTTTAACGGTTAAAGAAAATTAAAATGTGAAGAAATAAATTTAATGAGAAATTTATTGGAAATGAGAAAAACCAACATGAAGAAAAGCTTAAAATATTCAAAAATGTAGATCTGTCCAAAGGGATCACATCCCTCTTCCTCAAAAGAAGCCAGCATCATAAAGATGTCATTTTTCTCAAAAGTATTTTATACATTTTATACAATTCAATAAAGAACAAATAAGCTACTATTTTGCAGCTAGAAAACTTGATATTAAATTTGGTGTGGAAAAATGATCATACAAGATGGAAAAAAACAGAGAAACTGTAACAGACTAGCCTCACAAGACATTAAAACATCAAATAGCCTAGGTAATGAAAGCAGTATAGTATTGACCCATAAATAGATACACAGCAGTTGATAATAGAAATTTCAGAAATAGACCAAGCTACATATGGAAATTAAGCATATAATAAAGATGGCATCACAAATCACTGGGCAAAGACAGGCTTTTTATTAAATGGCGCTGTGATAATGGGGTAGCCAAGTTATAAAGGATATAGATGATCCATGTCAGATACCATATGTAAGAAAAACTCGAAATAGGCCAAGAACTTAAATACAAAAACTGCATGTAAATAGAAAAAGACAATATGGGTGAGCTCCTCAAAAGCCTGAGTGTAGAAAAGTCTCTTTCTAACTATGACTCAAAATCCAGATGTAATATTGAAAATTTGCTAAATTCTACTATACTTGAAAAAGCAAAACTTTCTCATGACAAAACACAATAAAGTAAATCTAAAAACAAATAACAAACTGGAGAAAAATCTAAATGTACAGCACAGCTCTAAAGAGCTAGTATCCCTAATACATAAAGAACCGTGGATAGCTTCACAGTGACTGTTTGGAACTGGAAGTATCAGAGCAATTTATTCTCTTTATTTCTGAAATTTCCTTATCATAATTATGTCTTTCATATAGAATCATCCGTTTGGTAGTTTAAAAGAAAACACACACTTTCACTATTTGAATTACATTTGAGTGTTTCTGAAAATTCAGAGCCTAAGGAAAAAGTATCTTTTGGCAAAATGAACTGAGAGTCGTTTGATTGCAAAAGTCATATCCACGGACTGATTTTATGCTAATTGGCCAGGTGATTCAGGTTTTAAAAACAAATTTCTTTCCCTCATCCCCTAATCAATTTACTGCTCTGTCTTTGAAGTTTTACCACGCATTCTGGACGAATCTATGGGTAAATCCACCAGTCTCTTTGACTAAATGGATGTTAATGAATACAATATTGAGCTTTTTGTTGGCTAAATTACCTCTAACAAGATATTTTAGAGTTAATTTAATGAAGTGCACTAGGAAGTTAAGTAAGTGGCTTATTTCATTGAATGAGGCAAGTTGAAAGAGAATAAACACAATGAATACTGTAAGGTGGGAGTAATTTTATTGTTTACAAAGTATTTTGACATTCTTCAAGTGAAAATGTAACTGCTGTCATTAATCACTTCTTTCTATGTCTTTTTATCCTGAATATCAGATGGATAAATTTATTTTACCTATTGCTATTTTTATCCAGGATGATTTCACTAAGACCATGTATAATTGGTACATGATATTACTATGTAACCTTAATAGTGGATGTATTCAAATAGATATTCAAGTAGAAAAAAAAGCTGCATTTTTTTACTTATATCATGTCTAGGAATATACGTGTTATTTTCAAAATGTCAACTAGAAATAAGAGGAATTGCATGGCTATCTTTCCTAGCTTTAAGAAATGCCTCTCATGCTAAATAGCTGCATATTGTTTCAAAGTTTACATAGCATTTTACATAGCATCATCTCTTGATTCCTACCACAAGCCTTAAAGATAACAAAGAAGAAATTTTCTTCTCTATTTCATATAAGAAAAGAAAACAAAGGATCTAAAAGAGGTGAAAAGACATAAGATCACATTGCTTGTACTGCTGAGATTTTCCTGTAAAATAAAGTGCTTCTATGTAAAATAAAGTTGATTCATTAAGTGGTCTGGGGATAAGCTTTTGATACATGTACAAAACAAACATCTGGCCCTGGCCTCTCTAATTTCGATAGTCTACTATTCCTTTGCTGAATAGACAGAGGCTTCAGGTGAGAGTTTTCCTGATATGTCTACCACTGCTGGATGGGGCTGAGTAGGGCATTAGTCCAGGAGTGCATACGTGTTTTCACCAAATATTATGAACTCTTATGAATACAGATAAGAAACAGGGACACCCTCTGGACAGTCAGTGCGGAAACTTGTTGACTTGTCACAAACACATGCTGTACTATTGTATTGAGTGAGATATGAGCAATTGTGTGCTGGCAAATGTTTAACAGTTGGCTCTCTAGAAAACCAGAAGTCCTGATTTGTAGGGTTTGCCATCTCTGTTTTATAAATAGTCTCACCATGGCCAGTTTCAAACTACCAACATGGTTGTCACTGAACTGAGTTGGGAAGAGATGTGAACAATCTTGTGGGCTGCTGTGATTCAGTCCCAGCATATCTCTGGTTGGAAGGGTATGTAGCATTTGGAGAAGGGGTGGTGGAGTATATAATTTTGGATTTAGATTAGCTTTTGTATTTTGCCTGGGTTGTTTGATATTTGCACCTAATCTGTAATCTAAGACCCAGGGAACATAAAGGCCCAGACATGAATATTTCCTAACCCCCATTTTATCAGAAAACTTTCCGCATAACTCTGACATAATGAGCTTAGAATTTAGAAAGCACTGTGCCACAGGAAATCCAATAGCCTAAGAGTTCCCAGGTAATCTATGCTTTCTGAGTTTGAATGAATAAGAGAGAACTTCCTTATAATTCACAAATAGGATTTCTCTCTCAAAAATCGAAACTTAGTTATGGTCGTGGCAAAATATTAGACAAGTTAGGCACACTCTCTGTTTTTCAGGGCTCTACAGTCTAGCTGGAAGAAGGACTCAAACACAAGTAACAGCAATGCATATCTTAAGTGCAGGCATTTAAAGTATTATAGCTCGGATATAGTAAACTTCTAACTGCTTACCCACTTGAAATCCTTTTTGAAGTCTCATGTTCCATACTCCTTCTCTTCACACAGATTGGTGAATTATTTGTGATCACTGGAATTAATTTAGATTTTTCTCTGGGGCTGATATGTTCAACATGTTTTATTGACACTAACATTGGATTGATCTGACACATTATTTCTAAATTATAACATTACATGAATTGGAACGCACCTTCTTAATTTCACAAATTCTTAAAAATTGACCCTTCTGTGCCTCGATGATCATGAGTGAGGACGGTGCATGGCAATTTCTAATGTGTTTCTGGTGAGGGTCTTCCCGGAGGTACTGGAGAATAAATCTGTTCTAAGAGGATACACTATTCATCTCTGAGGGCTCTTCTGTGTCAAATTACTGGGCAATATTCTTCAACGGGGAGAACTTATCTGCCTTTTCTGATACTGCGGTCCTTTCTGTCTAAGTGTCCCTCTAGTTCCCTATACCACGACCCCCAGAAAACAGAAGATTAGAAACAGAAAAAAAACAAAGTCCTACTGAAATATGTAAATAAAATTTTGAGAATTTCCATTATAAAATTGGTAGTGTTGAACTATGTACATTTCATACATCCATGGTTTTCAAAGTGAGGTCCCTGGAACAGAAGCAACAGCACATGAGAACAGTTTCTCCACTCACCCCAATATCTAGTGAATCAGAAATTCTAAGGGTGTGAACCAGGAATCCAGGCTTCAATAAGCTCTCTGGGTGTTGCTGATTCAGGCTAAGTTTGAAAATCCATGTCTTAGTACAACTATCTTTACTGTGGAAGGCTTCCACCCACCTCTTGTTATTTTGTTTATCTTTTTTGCAAAGTACAAGGAGTTTTCTCCTTGCTTTTTTTAAAAGAAATTATTCAGATTATTTTGAAGGACATAACATCCAAGAAATGTTGTAATTTTCACTGTTTTAATATATAAATTAAAACTTTAAAATTTGCTGTTTTAATATCTGAGTACGCTGCAAAGTATCACAATATTTCTCTACATTTTCTTAGACAATGTGAAGGTCACATATCCCTGGAGATTGTTTTGTGTTATACTTTAAGTTCACAGAACTCGGGTTTATTCTTCCTTTAGCTGAGCCATCACAAGCCAAGCCTGGGCTGACATATCAGACTTCACCAGTAAAATCTGAAGTCTCACCCAATTGCCATATATAATGCTTTTAAATGTTCTTAACTTAAGAGTCTTTCGGTTATGTGTTCTAATCTATCAGTTCTTTAGGTTTAAAATACCATAAAAATATGAAATACTCATTTATCAGAACACTAATTCTCCAGTCTCTGTGGAGTTGAAAATTCTAAGACACTTTCTTGGCATTCTTTAGATTTTATATCCCAAGCTTATGCTTAATTCCTACTAATTTTGCTGAATGAACTCATTCTATCCTATATTCAATTAAAGGGGTAGTGTGTTCATCTTAGTTTTTGTTGTCATTTGTATGATCAAAAAATAATAGTATCAACAAATGCACAAATATTATTTATAGATTCTACAATTGATTCCACTAAATATATGTTTAGATTCCTAAATATTTATGCTTATTTCAAAGCATATGAGGAATTAAATGTACTTATAAATCACGTTTTTGAAATTACTTTTTAAATAATTAAAAATAGAGAAAAGTATACAGACATATAAAAACACTTACATATCAGAATTAATAAACACTAGCATTTTATATTATTTGCTTCATAAATTTTAATAAAAAATTATAAGTACAGTTAAAATTTCCATTATCTACCGTTCCCATCATTATTATGAATTTGACATACATTCTATTGGTTCTTATTTTACATTTTTACATGTGAATGTGCATCAATGAATAAAACACGATTTGTTGATGCTTTAAAACTTTTGTATAAATGACATATTATTCAATCATTCTGCTAGCTTTTAAAAAATTTACTCTCGCCAAAGCATAGACCTACTTTATTCAAATTACTACTGTATGCTATTCCATTCTGCTTATTGTCTACATTTTTTAACCCATTTCTATACTGACAGCGTGTTTTTGCTGTTATAAACAATTTTGCAGTGAATGACTTTGTATACGTCTCCTTATGACCTTGTTGGAGGTATTTTTCTATTAGAGTAGGCATCACCGACATTTGTTAGGTTGTACGGTATGGATATTTTCAGTGTTGCTAGCTTCCCTTAAAGTGTCAAACAAAGTGGTATACCAATGCACACTCCCACAAGCTGTGAATGAAGTTTCAGTGTTCTTAGTCGGTATGTAATGGTGGCAGACATATAACATTTGTCAGCATAGTAAGTGAGAGATTTTTCTTACAGTATTAGTTACACTGTTTTTGATACTCAGACTTTCTCTGAGTGAATTCCCTATTTATATCTTTTTGGTTTTTTTTTTTTGTCTTTTCAGGGCCGCACCTGAGGCATATGGAGGTTCTCAGGCTAGGGTTCTAATCAGAGCTGTAGCTTCTGGCCAATGCCATAGCCACAGCAACACGGGATCCAAGCCGCGTCTGCGACCTACACCACAGCTCAGGGCAACACCAGAACCTTAACCCACTGAGCGATGCCAGGGATTGAAACCTCAACCTCATGGTTTCTAGTTGGATTTGTTAACCACTGAGCTACATGGGAACTCCCTCCCTATTTATATCTTGTTTATGTTTTATTGCATCTTTTGTCCTTTTCTTACTTATCTGCATAAGTTATTCATATATTCTAGATTTAAACAATATCCTTGTTTAATATGTTGTGAATATCTTTTAATATGTTGCTTATCTTTTAACTTTGGTGTTTTATATATTTAATTTGTTAACTATTAAAAATATAAATTATAATGTCTCCTCTGACTGACCATAAAACGTATAATATCAATAATTCTTGTTCCAATTCTCCTTGCTTATAACTCCAATTTAATATTCAGGTTGAGAATTAACACTTAACTTTTAGGAAAATATGTATTGAAAACTGACCTCATTGGGAATACATTATAATTATTGTGCTTCTTTGATCAATAATATCAATGAGCTTTCAATTCTTAAAATATATGGAACTATAGGGTATGGATTAAAGACTAGTTTCCCAAGGAATTCTCTTCGTGGCTCAGTGGTTAACAAATCTGACTAAGAACCATGAGGTTGCAGGTTCAATCCCTGGCCTTGCTCAGTGGGTTAAGGATCTGGCGTTGCCGTGAGCTGTGGTGTAGGTTGCAGATGCGGCTCGGATCCCACGTTGCTGTGGCTGTGGTGTAGGCCGGCGGCTACAGCTCCTGTTAGACCCCTAGCCTGGGAACCTCCATATGCCGCAGGTGCGGCTCTAGATAAAGGCAAAAAGACAAAAAAAAAAAAAAAAAAAAAAAAAAAAGACTAGTTTCCCAAAGTTGCTCCATTATGGCACTGAAAAGACCCTTAAAGATCATCTTTTTCTTGCTTTACACATGAGGGAACTAAAATCCAGAGGATGCTGTGGCTAAAGACTCAGTATCCATGGGGGACATGCAGCCAGAGTCAATGGTCATTTATTACTAGCTCTGGATAGTTTCCATTGAACCACAACCAAAGCAGCTCCAAGAGCAAATAGACGTATTTCACTTTTTATTTCTTTTTCTTTTTTTTTTTTTTAAGAGATACACCATGGCATATGGAGGTTCCTGGTGATGGGTCGAACTGGAGCTGTAGCTGCTGGCCTACACCACAGCCACAACACCAGATCTGAGCCGCATCTGCAATCTACACTGCAGCTTGTGTCAACACCAGGTCATTAACCCACTGAGTGAGGCCAGGGATTGAATCTACGTCCCCATGGATGCTAGTCAGATTTGTTTCTGCTGAGCCACAACAGGAACTCTGTATTTCACTTCTCAGAATTAAAGTTAATGGTATTCCTAACTCACAAGTTTCCTTTCCTTCCAGAAATGAGTAATATTGGAAAGTCAGTACTCAGATTTTAGATAACATTAACTTTCTTTGCAGTGGGGGAAAGTAAGAACACGGTTCAATCAGACCCTTGAAACAAGTGAGAAGGGCACACACACCACACACACTGCCTTTCCTGGTGACTCCACTCAGTGGGTGGCAGGGGCTGGAAATAAATCTAACTTGCAGAAGTTTTACCAGTTTCAACTCCTAGAAAACCATTCTCACATTCAGAGAAATTCTCTAGTAAGGCTGAACTAATCCCAGGCTTCCACATGCAGAAGTTAAGTCTAAATACTGTTCATAATATGGAGAATGTTGACAGTTACAGTGTACATTTTTCCTATGTTTACAACAGATTTCTATAACAGGAAAAGCGGTAAATATTGCAGAAGCTTGATTACTTACTTTTACCTTTAGTGTATCTACACCATATAGACATATCCGTTCGCTGCAAGAATCAATTTATCCATTCAGTTTTGTCGTTGCTTTTCTAGCTAACAGAACCTGTGGTTGGTACAGGGATTAAACCAACACAACTAAGAATACAGCTTTGGATAGTGTGTAGCTATTTTAAAGGGCAGCTGAAATGCTCTCAAACATAACCTAAGCTTTTTATTCCTTGAGTTGTTTGTAAGTAGGCAGCCTTTAATCTTTTTTTTTTATGATAGTTCACCATTTGTTTACATCTTTTAATAGCACATTTTGTAGCTCTGACATCAAGGACTATATGTTCTTTCCAGTTTGTTCAGTTTTGGATCAAAATAAAAGTAGAGGGTATTAGATGCAGGGAAAAAAAATCAGTGTTTTAATGCTGTAGTACTCTCACATAGGGAGGAAATCTACATCTCAAGCTAGTATACATATGCAATTCCTATAGCATAAAGCACACTGAGTCTTAGAGTTCAGTTTGTGTCCCCCATGGTATTCTCCAGTTGCCATGGCAATTACTTGTTTTCATTGGGTAACTGAGCGAGTAGCCACATCTGTTCTTGCTGAGCTCTCACTTCCCCCACCTAACACAGAGCATAGGGAATGGATTCACTTCTTAGTGCACAAAGATTTACGTGTGTAACTGTCTCCACATCAAGGAGAGGCCATAAATCTTAGGTCAGAAAGTCACACTTTCCTTCAGTCTCTCCTTTATTTCTGCCCAAATGTTCTGTTCTTCTGTAAACACAGATAAATATGCATGAACTTAATGGAAAAGGAGATGTTACATTCCCCTTAGGTAACAAAGAAATATATATGAATATATGTATGTATACACAGCATGTGTGTGTGTGTGTGTGTGTGTGTGTATGCATATGTCTGGATATATGCTGAAAAAATGATAACTTGCCCACCGACACCATGATATTCTGGAATTCAAAATAAAAGATTTTCTTAGATAAATCTGCATCTTTTTTTTCTTTTTAAAGCAAATATGTCTTAATTTATAAAGTCTTTCAGGTAGGTATTTAGATATCTTAATTATGAGGCCAATTGGGACTAGAAGATCTTTTTGCCCATTGATAAATTTGTACCAGCCTCACTGAAATAAGTAATAGCTGAATGGAGTCAATTCTTTTCCATTTCCTGAACCCCCAGAGAGTGAGCAGCGATAACAAGGATGTGTAAGGACATTCAGGCCAACATTTAACTCACTCCTACTAAGAGTCATGAAAGAGATAATTTCTAGTATTTCTCTTTTACCTTTTTAAGAACCGAGAATCACAAGATATCATCTGAGAGAAGAGCCAGTACAAGGGCCTCTATGATTTCCTCGACTTGTCAAGCACTAAGATCAAAACCTCATATTCATATTCTTCTAAAGTGGTAGAAACTACTTTACATATTTTGCTAGATTTTCCTGGGAGGATTCGGTTGAATTCTCTCAAGATCTAAGAGATTTTCTAAAGATGTTTTTCTTGATGGTTTAGAGTTTTCCTCAATAATTCTGGATAGATGAAGGAAGTCTGAAATTCTCAGGTATAGAAATTCTATCGGGCAACTCTACTGAACTGGAGAGCCAATTGCTTTTCCAGATATTTTCATAGGATGTTAAGGCATAAAGTTTAAGAAGGGGAAGAATTCCGTAGTGGTGAAAAATCCTGACTGAGAAAAACTGAACACCTGTTCTCAAGCTGACCTAGCAGTTAAGCCAAACCTGAGGAGATAAAGGGAGTAAGACAAAAAAGTGAGCATTTGAACACAAAGGCAGAGATGAATTACTTTATGGTGAGAGACTCCAACAATGGATTCCAAACTAAATTCAAGATTCAAGCTGTTCATCCACATAGGCAGGAAATTAAAAGAGGCCTAGTCATGTGAGAGTTTATTCCTCTTCCTGAGGAGTTAGACTGAGTCTGAGCAGCACTTGCTTTACGATGGCTGAAAGGCAGTTCCAGGAACAGGCGTTGCGTTACACATTATGGTTATCCAGAGCAACCAAGAACAAGAAGAACTTAATGGCAAGTTCAAGCCCAGACCTAGAGTACTATGGTCCGAGGATGAGAGCCGAATTCTGTCCTGTGCAAAGTTTGAGCATGGGGATTGAGACAAGAGACCAAACTGAAAGGTCAAAAATCAGGGAATTCCCGTTGTGGCTCAGTGGAAACAAAGCTGACTAGGATCCATGAAGTTGGGGGTTCAATCCCTGGCCTCGCTCAGTGGGTTAAGGATCCAGCGTTGCCTTGAGCTGTAGTGTAGGTCACAGACGTGGCTTGGATCTGGCCTTGCTGTGGCTATGGCGTAGGCTGGCAGCTGCAGCTCTGATTGGACCCTAGCCTGGGAACTTCCATATGGCACAGGTGCAAGCTAAAAATTTTTTTTTTTTAAAGTAAAAATCAGAGGTGCACTGTATTGGCAGAAGGAAGTGGAAGCTGTCAGAAAGAAGAGAGTACCCACGGGATTCCTTCTAATAGACCTAGTTGGCCTTTGAACGGGTCAGCCTGATTTAAACATACTCTATCCAGCCAGACACATGGAAGTTCTGAGAAATGAGGGTAGATAGTCAAGAGATTCCTATGTCAGTCGTGAGCCCTAGGATATTTACATATTATACATTCAGGTTCTTCTGCTAAGTCCATAGCTAAAAAATCTTAGCACTGGCTTATACAAGGACTCTATCATTATCAAAGAAAATAGGCCAAAGAGTTGAAAGCCACAACCACAACTTCTGTGGGTGTCAAAAGGCATGGAGTTATAGGCACTTAACTTGCCTATTAGTTATCACTATGTAATATTTAATAGGCCAACATATTGCGTTTCTCCCACCCTGTCTTCTTCCATTCAACAAATACTATGGAATGCATACTGTATGCAAGACAGAATGCTAGATGACACAGTAATGATGCACAAGGAATTAGTAAAAAGGTCCAGTGCCTCTCTCAAGGGACTTTCAGAAAGTCTTGCAGAGAGACAAGTCATCCGTAGCTCATTTTACCAATCAGGACTCTCCTTAATTCTTAATCCACTTCTTTTGGCTATCTCTATTTCTGCCCATTTTTTTCATCCCTGACTGATTATTCATGCATTTTCCATTTATTTTTGCTCCTTTGATTAGTACTGCCTTTCTTGCCATATTCTAGAGGCTCCCCTTCATCTGTGCTTCTCCTCACCCCCTGCCCTGCCACTTACCCTTGGCACCTTTCAGTTGGTATCTAGACTCTCCTGAGACTGTGGCAGGATATAATTAATTGATTTACATCTGACTTGAGTTTTCAGATTGTCTCCTGAGAGATAACATTGACTGGGATTGATGATGGAGAGATGGAGAGAATGAGGTGACTGCAATTTAAGTATTATTTATGTAGTTGGGTATCTACATAAGGTTGTTCTCAGATACTCTTAGGAGGCAATTCCATAAAGGCAATGATGGAGTTTCTTTAGTTTACATTTGTAGCCTCAGTGCCAAAACAGTGCCTAACGCAGAGTAGACACTCAATATTTGGTGAACGGATGCACACATTAATGAACGAACAATTAAATGAAAAAATAGTGAAGGGCTGGGCAGGAGGGACTGGGAAGACATGACTCTGGCTCTGGTAATGAATGTCAGAATGTATTAGTTTGGAGTTCCCGTAGTGGCTCAGTGGAAATGAATCTGACTAGAATCCATGAGGATGCAGGTTTGATCCCTGGCCTCGTTCAGTGAGTTAAGGATCCTGTGTTACCATGAGCTGTGTGTAGGTCGGAGACACATCTCAGATCTGGTGATGCTGTGGCTGTAGCATAGGCCAGTGGCTATGGCTTTGATTTGACCCCTAGCCTGGGAACCTCCATATGCTGTGGGTGTAGCCCAAAAAGACCAAAAAAAAAAAAGAAAAAAGAATGTATATATTTGCATCTGGGGCATGGTATAGGAAATTAAGCTTTGAAAACCTTTGAGATACTAAATCAAAATTCTGTACACTTACAGATTTTATTGGAGATGATCCTTGCTTACCTCCACAGGACCTTGTAGAAAAATCAAAACCTTCTATTTAGTCTTCTCATAGGCCATGGAGTCAGTTGGACTTGGCTTTGCATATCTTAACTCTGGGTCAAGGTACCTAATCTTCTTGATTCTCAGTCCCCTTATTTTTAAAACTGGAAAATGATAATTATCTGACAGCATATCTGTGAGGGTTAAAAATAAAGTGGCCAGAATCATTTTATATAGCTATTTCCTTCTTTACAAGGCTTGCAATACTTCCTCCCTTTCCCCCACCAGCTCCTCACTTATAATCAGGTTATTTTATTTCCAGTTTAGTCCATATTTCCTTGGTTAATGGCAAAAGTAAACTATTTAAATAAGTGATGACAATTATAGCACATTTGAATTTTAAAGAAAATTTTGGCAAAGACTAAAGCCAGTCAGAACAGATAACACAAGACAAATAGTATAATCAAACATTTGCAATAAAATCTGAAAATCTCAATTTGTTCTTTCAGAATACAAGTGAGTTCTCATTAGTCATAACTTTATATTTATACAATCAACATAAAAATGAAACACAATTTGAAATTATTTTATTAGCATTAATCCATCTTCACAATTGGTGCTATTTTTTCCCATTTTTAGACATAGAAGTAATTTTTTTTTTTGGACCTGTGCAATATGGAAGTTCCCAGGCTAGAGGTCAAATAGAAGCTACAGCTACCAGCCTACGGCCTAGGCCACAGCCACAGCAAAGCAGGATCTGAGCCACATCTGCAACCTACACCTAGCTCACAGCAACAACTCTGGATCCTTAACCCACTGAGCGAGGCCAGGGATCAAACCCACATCCTCATGGATCTTAGTTGAGTTCGTTAACCACTGAGCCACGAAGGGAACTCCAGACAGAGAAGGTGTTTAACCTTACAGAAGAAAAAAGTATTCTTTGCTTCCAAGTTTGATAGATATTTTTTTCCCCAGGGAAATCTGTGGGGTTTATTTGAAAACAACGCTTTGAGTGAAATTAAATGTTAATTACCAAATTATTGTTTCATGCTTCAGCCATATAGATGAATGCACTTTTGCATATAAGTTTATAAACTTTTTAAAAATCAGTAACTCAATTGCTATACAGCATGGTGGTTCTCTTTCAAATGTATAAATCAATATAAAATGGACAAGTTTTACTCAATGGTACATTCTTAAATTTATCTTAATTGATTAAAAGTATCTTCTTGCTTATTTTGCATATTGATAAAAATATTGTGACAATGACACAGGGAAGGAAATTATTTTATTTAAAATACTGATGGAAACAAAGTTATTCTGAACTAAGTTTTATTAGAAATGTCAAATAATCATATTAAAAAGATATTTTCCTTTAAAATGCCAAGAAGTTATGATTAATGCACTACCATGTTCTACCTAAATGAACTAATAATTACTATAATAAATATTTAGAGATAAAATTATAATCAATATCCTTTTATAAAATTATCTGTGAGCTTATGTTTGTGAGTAAAAACAATCTAGTTTTAGGTGAAAGGTAAATAAAATACAAGTTAGAAACTAAGTAACGGGCAATGCTTCAACTGAGATTTTAGATTTACTTTTCTGCCAAGATTTCAGACCTGAGGCTGAAATACCTTTCTACTCAGGGAGAAGTAGGAATCGTAATGTACTTTTGTCTGAGCACTGATACATCAAGGCTTTTCTGCCAGATTGGAGTGGCAGTGTCCCCAGGCCCAGCCTGCCCAATGGCTATCACCAGTTTTCCTGTGTGCTTTCAGAGACATACTTGGGAAGAAAAGTGTCTAGTTACTATGCCTACTCTATTTTTTTTTTCTCTTCAAATAAAGTCAATTATGAGTGAAAAGTTGTTTTCCGGAATTTCTTAAATTTAACTCCTTGTATGCCTTAAAAAATGACAAAACCTATTCTTATAGCTAAAACTGTTCTCTAAGTACTTTCTCACCAGCTGTGAAACTGAATGATGTTTTTAAAACCCCCAAGGAACTTCTATTGGCAGCTAAGGTTGCAGTTTCAAAGAAGAAATAGATGTGACATGTGTTCTTATATAAAGAAATGTTCTTGATGTCTCCTTGAAGGAGCAGAATCACTGTGCATGAAGTCCTGAAAAATCAATGTGATTAATCAACATTTTAAAACTGATTTTACTAATGCTTAAATATTTTAAGATTTAAATTAAGCTATTAAAAATACTGATATATTTTTAGACTATTGTAGCACTGCAGTAAGAGGTTGCCCAACTATGAATGATCAAAATGCTATATATTTTAGAAGGTTTTTCAGGCCAGAAAAAATCATTAAGTATCTATTTATTGGGGATTAAATGCATTGGGATATCTACATGCATACCTTGAAATATCTGTTTTATGGAAAGAAATGAGAAGGGATACAAAGGGTAAGACAGAAGAGAATACAAACATAATTACGTTTCTTACTCCTGATTTTAAGGAGATATTGCTGTTACTTGAGCTGTCAATCTGTAATTGTGGCATTCTTCAATAATTAGAGGCAGGCGACAGCTGTAGGGACCTCCACAAATTTCCCACAAGGTTGTATGTTATAATAAAAGCAACTTTCAGACAAATTGTGCCACAATTAATTATTTATTAGCAGCCAAGCATAAAAATACTAAACAACCTATTTTTTCCAACCTGGTTAAGCCCCACTTCTCTGTCCTTAAGGAAATGTGCTAAGTAGTTTGCACAGAACTTTTTTTGCAGGCAGATGCACCAAAATTCTAACAGCATGATCAGATAATCATCTAGTCAGATGGGAAACAGAATTTTCATGCCTAAATGAACTAATAACCACTATAATAAATATTTCAAGATAAAGTTATAATGAGGGATTTCTAAATGAACTGATCTCTCATGATGTTGGTGAATAAAAACAAGCTAGTTGAGATGAAATGTAAATAAAACACAATTACTAAGTAAAAGGCAAAGCAGAAGAAAATCCTTAGAGATAAGATGTCCTTTCTGAAGAATCTTTGAACTCTGTTCAGGCAACAGGGCAGATATTTGTACAACATTACCTAGCCATATAATTTAGAATTGCAAAATCAGGACATCGGAGGTAACAAGAATTTTAAAGATATCAATATCCTGACCACAAACTTCCATATATACCATTTCTTAAAATCATGTTGATCCTTCTTTTCTCACCTGCCCTTCACCCATCCACCATCTTACATGGTGCACTACCCTGAGGACATCATATCTCATATTGGAGCTCCCGTTGTGGCTCAGCAGGTTACTAACCTGACTAGTAACCATGAGGATGCAGGTTCGATCCCTGGCCTCTCTCAGTAGGTTAAGAATCTGGTGTTGCTGTGAACTGTGGTGTAAGTCAATAGGTGCAGCTCCAATTCGACCCTTAGACCCTTAGTCTGGGAACTTCCATATGCAGCAGGTGGGGCCCTAAAAAAGCCAAACAAACAAACAAAAAACTGGATATTTAACCAAGAGGCAAATTATAAAGTTTTGGGGAGGTGTCTTTTACACATGAATCAATGCAACTGGCCTGTAACTTACCTTATTAAATTTTTTTTTTGTTATATAGCTTTCTGGTTTTGGTGTCATGGCAATGCTTTTTCACCAAATTGGCATATATCTTCCTTTCCTCTATTTTCTGAAACATTTTGTATAAGAAAGGTATTATTCCCTATGAAATGTTTCATAAAATTAACCACTGAAACCATCTGGGACATAAAATCTTTGTGAAAGTCTTTTTACTTATAAATTCAATTTTTAAAAAAGACATAGGGCTGTTGTTCCGTGGGTTAAGGTACTTGTTGTTGTCACTGGTGTGGCTCTAGTTACTGCTGAGGTGTGGGTTCAATCCCTGGCCAAGGAACTTTCGTGTGTCACAAGTGTGGCCAAAAAAAAAAAAAAAAAAGACAGGGCTATTCAGATTTTCCATTTTTTTTTCTTTTCCTGAAAGATTTTTAAGACTTCTATGGTGCAGTTAGTGCTTTTATTCTGGAATTTAGTCCTTGACTAATACATGCCCCTTCAGGGGCCCTTTAGAATGCCTCTGGGTATTCTCCAAAGATTCTCTGTTCTGACTCGAATACACGTGTCCAGCTCTGTGTGAGCTCTGTGAATTACTCAGTTTACACTTTTTTGGTCATTCTTTGAACAGACTTGAAGATTTCTGGGGCCCTTTTTCTGCATGGATCACTCCTCTTCCTTAAGGCCTTGTAGATTTCCAGCTACGTCTGCCTCTCCAAACTCTGATCTCTCTCTCCTCTGCTCAGTAACACCTCTTGCCACTGTTTTGCTTCCACTTCCATGTGTCACAGATCAGAAAAGTTTCCAGGCAAAAAGCTTGGCAGATAGTAGGACATTCCAAGATAGGTTATCCTTGTTTGTATATAGTAGTAGATTTGCTTTTTTAGGGCCACACCTGCAGCATAAGGATGTCCCCAGGCTAGGGGTCGAATTGGAGCTACAGTTGCTATCCTAGGCCACAGCTACAGCAACGCAGGATCCAAGCTGTGTCTGCAAACTATACCACAGCTCAAGGCAATGCCAGATCCTTAATCCACTGAGTGAGGCCAGGGAATCGAACCAGCATCCTCATGGATCTTAGGCGGGCTCGTTAACTCCTGAGCCACGAAGGGAATTCCCATTAAGTACACTTTTCTAATAGTAGTTTACCTAAATCATATTTCTTTTGGTTACTATTTGTCTGATAGAATGCTTTCACTTATTAAAAAGTTTCAATCTTTGAATGTCATTATTCTTTACTTTTTCTCTTGTAAATGGCGTATATCTCGATTTTGTTCCTTTTTTAATCCAATCTGAAAATATGTCTTGAATAGTGAGTTTAGAAAATTTACAGTTGATTTCTTCATGTATTTGTAACTAATTCTAATATTTTGGTTTATTCTCTCGTTCAGTGCTTTCTGTGTCTATTTTAAAACTTATTTTTAATTATCTTCAACTGTTATCTACATCTCTCATTTTAAACATGATAATATTTTTATTATACCTTCTCATCCCTCTGACTCACACTCCCTCCTTTTTTAGCTTGATGCAATCTAGATTTTAATTCTGAAGTAATGTGTATATATTTGCTTTTCTCTAATGCTCACTGTGATTTTAAAGAACACAAACCTTACTGACATTTAATTCTTATTTCTTGTAGCATCTCATAGATTCATTGAAAAATAAAATATTATTTAAAATGCTATTTAAAAATTATCAAAACTACTTCTTTTCTTTTCTTTTCCTTTTCTCTTCTTTTCTTTTAGACCATGCCTACAGAATGTGGAAGTTTAAAGGCCAGGGACTGAACCCGGGCCATAGCAGTGACCCAAGTCACAACAGTGACAACACCAGATCTTTAATGACTAGGCAACCAGGGAACTCTCAAAACTACTATCAAGTCAAGTCTCTTTTTAGAAAATCTAAGGTTTTGAAGTCATGTGAATATTTTTTTATCATTCTGTATTTATTTGAATTAGTTTAACTACATCTAAACATGTATGTTCAATTTTTTTTCTTTCAATATCTTCAAAATACTGTTCCCTCTTCACAGTGTTTCCAGTGAGGTTCAAAAATGTGTTGCTGATCTGGTTTTCTTCATCTGCTCCTTCTTTCTAAAGCTTTTAGAAATTTCTTCTTGTCTTTGATATATTCTTTAATTCCCAAGTGCTCCCCCCCACTAATTTCTCCCTTTTAACAATCTATGAATGCTTGCAATATGAATTTATCATTTAGTTTTTAATTACAGAAAGCATTTTTCTCTATTATTAAAAAATATTTTCTTCTTATTAAAAAAATATTTTCTTATTAAAAAATATTTTCTTCTTTTGGTTTCTACTGTGGTCTCCTTGGGGTTCTATTATCTGTATTTTTAAAACTCAATTTTAATTATTCTTTCCATATAGTTTAACATCTAATATTTTTTTATTCTTTGTCTTTTAAGTCTTCCTTCTGGATGGTTACTCAAGTGAGTCTTCTGATTACTAATTTCTCTCTTGGTTATATCAATTCAAATCTCTATAACCATTGTGCCCTTTATTCAAACTATTATTTTTCAAATCATTTTTCCCGTTTTTTTAATGTGTTCTTATTCTACTCCACATTAAATACACCTTATTTATTTTAAAATACTCTTTAGTTTATTATATTCATTTAAAGTTTTTGATTTCTTTGTTCTAATGCTTCTGATTCTGAAGGCCTTTATGCAGTGTGCTCTTTTTCTTTGCAAATAGTTCTCTTCAGATAGCTTGTTATTTTATGCTGTGAGGACATTTCCTTGGGGGGTATCAGATATCCTGTCAGAAAATGAGTGTGGGAGGTCAGATCTCAGGTTATAGAGTGCTGTAGGTTCCAAGGGAGGAGAATGGATATGGTCTGTGATTACAGAGGTCCAGACACCAGAAAACCACAAATAATCACTCTTCCTTTTGGGAAAACTTTTCTCATTGGAGTTTTAAGTTTTGTCTTTTGGGCATAAGTCAAATTAAGAGGGATGACTCCCTCTTTTGTCCTATTAACTCTTGAAGGAGTTGCAATAATACCTCCTGATATGCTTGTAGATTTGTATAGGTCACCATTCACTTTTGCCAGATTTTTTTGGTATATTTTCAAATACATAAGTGTACACATGTAGACTTAGTGTTTTTATTTCTAACCGATAGGGTAGACAGTATTACCAAAAGTCTTCAAGTAACTCTGATAATGCTTCTCATTCCATTAGGTTCAAATGCTCTGTGTCATAGAATTTTTTTTTCTAATTACCGTGCTATTTTTAAAAAAAATTGAGTCTGATAATTTTACTCTTTTATTGAAATATTTGTTCCATTTAAATTTAATTGTTGGTTATACTTGGGTCAATATCTGCCATCTTGCAACTTGCTTTACATGTGACTGATCACTTTTTGTTCATTTTTCTATTCTTTCGTGTCTTTCTTTGATTAAAAATTAACTTATTTTTCCATCTTTAATTGGGTATGCATTATTTCACCATTTTTAGTGGTTATTTTAGAGATTTTCACTTTAGAAGATAAATATGTAGCTTAATGCATTTAATAAAATTGTTACTTTTATCATTTCTCTGATAATGCTTAGATCCTAGAACAACTGAATTGTGTTTGTTCACCTCTCATCTTTGCTCTGCTATTGTCATGCATGTTAATTCTTCATGTATTTTGAATTCTGCAACACATTACTATAACTGTCTCATACACTTGCAATATATTTATAAGGACCCATTTATAATTGCTCTTCATTGCTGCCTCTGTTTTCAAGTAGCTGTTTGGTATCATTTTCCTTCTGCTGAAGAATTTTTTCTTGGCTGATCTGGCTAGAGGTTTATACATTCCATTGATACTTTCAAAGAACAAGCTTTTGGTTTCATTGATTTTATGTACTGATTTCCTGTCTGTAATTTCATTGATTTTTGCTCTAATTTTTCTTTTCTTCTGCTCACTTTTGTCTTAAATTGCTTGCCTTGGCTTAAATTGCTTTCCTTATTCTAATATCCTAAAGAAGAAGCTTAGGTTTTTTTATTTTATGTATTTTGTATAATATATGTATTTAGTGCTGTAAACTTCCCAGTAAGCTTTGTTTTGCTGCACACTACAAATTTTGATGTCGTATTTTTACTTTCCTTTATCAAAATATTTAAAAATTTCTCTTGAGACTTCTTTGACTGCCATGTTATTTAGAAGAGTATTATTTAATTTCTATTTTTTGTTTTTCAGCTATTTTTCTGTTGCTGGTCTCTAGTTTAATTCCACTCTGGTCTAAGAACCTATTTTGACAGATAACTATTGTATTAAACTTGTCAAGCTACATTTTGTGACACAGAATGTTGTCTATCGTGATAACTACTCCAGCTGAGCTTGAAGAGAATGTGCATTCTGCTCTTGTAGGACAGAGTGTTTCTATAAATGTTAATTAGCCCAGGGTGATTGATGGTGCTGTTCAATTCAACTATATCCTTACTGATTTTTTCACTGTTGGAAATAATGATAAAGGAGCGTTGAAGTCTCCAACTGTAATGGTAGATTAGTCTATTTCATCTTGCAGTTCTATCAGCTTTTTTTATTATCATATATTTTAACGCCCTACTCTTAGTCACATATACTTTAAAGATTATGTGTTCTTGGAAAGTTCTTTATCGTGTGTAACACCTCTTTTTTTTTTTTTTATCCCCCAGGGCTGTACCCGTGGCATATGGAGGTTCCCAGGCTAGGGGTCTAATCAGAGCTGTAGCAGCTGGCTTATGCCACAGCCGCAGCAACGCCAGATCCAGGCCACAACTATGACCTACACCACAGCTCATGGCAATGCCAGGTCCTTAACCCACTGAGCGATGCCAGGGATCGGACCTGCAACCTCATGGTTCCTAGTCGGATTTGTTTCTGCTGCACTATGACAGGAACTCCAGACCTTCACTATCCCTAATAATTTTTCCTTATTCTGAAGTCTGCGTTGTGTGAAATTAATATAGCTACTCCAATTTTCTTTTGATTATGCTAGCATATAATATCTTTCTCCATTCCTTTACTTTTAACATGGATCTTAAATTAAAGAAGTATTTTTTTTTGTAGACAATAAAGTTGAATCTTGTTTCATTTTTCCTCCTCCATTCTGTCAGTCTCTGTCTTTTAGTTGGAAAATTTAGACCACTTACATTTAAAGTTATCATTGGTATAGTTGGATTAATAAGGGCCATGTTTGTAACATTTAATATTCATCATAATTGTTCTTTTTTAAAAAAAAAACCTTTCCCTTATTTTCTTCCTTCTCTAGTTTTAACTGAGTATTTTATGTTTCCATTTTCTAACATCTCTCAGCACATCAGTTATACTTAAAACATGTTTAGATGCTACAGTAAAGTTTGCAATATACATTTTTAACTAATCTAAGTCCACTTTCAAGTAACACTATACCACTTCATTAATAGGGCAGGTACTTTATAATAGATTATAGAACACTTGAATATATGTAAATGCACACACACACACACACACACACACTCCACTATAGTAGAATAGTCTCAATTCATCTCCCATTCTTTATAACATTTCTGCTATTCACTTCATTTATCTATAAAATATAATCAAATAGTACATTGTTACTATTATTACTTTAAACAGTTATCTAATAGATTAAAAATAGAAGAAATAAAAGGCTTAATTTTACTTTCATTTATTCCTTCTGTAATATTTTTCCTTTCTCTCTGTAGATCAGGATTTCTGACCTACATAATTTCCATTCTCTCAGAGGAACTTTTTTTAGGCTTTCTTGTAGGGAAGTTCTACTGCAATGAATTTACCTGAGAAAGTTATTATTTCACTTCACTTTTGAAGAATATGGAATTTTACTTAGGTATTTCTTTTTTTCTTCCAACCATTTAAAATATACCACTCCACTCTCTTCCTCCTTTCATTGTTTCTGATGAGAAGTCTTATGAAATTATTTACCTTGATAGATAAGTTGTGCCCCCTCTCCTTCTAGCTTCTTTCAAAGTTTTCTGTCCTTTGTTTTCTGAAATTTGGTATGCCTAGGTTTTATATATTTTTTTAGTTATCTTGCTTCTTGTTCTCTGAGATTCCTGGGTGTGTGGTTTGGTGTCTGTCAATAATTTTGGAAAATTCACAGCCATTATTACTTCAAATATTTCTCCTGTCTTATTGTTTTCTTCTTATGGTATTCCAATTACATGTATGTTACACATTTTCTAAATGTTCCATAATTTCATAATTGGATATTCTTTTTTAAATCAGTTTTTTCTCTTTGCGTTTCACTTTGGGAAGTTTCTAATGATGTCTTACTCAAAATATTTCTCAGTTCCCCCTACCTATCCTTGAGGTGAGACAGGAAGTTGGAGCTGTCTAATTTCTATTTCCCAGAGTCAGATAAGACTCTGGTAAGGTATTTTCTCTTTGAGATTAGGTCTTTTTATGGAGAATGTTCTGAATATATATTAAAATGGATATTTTCCTTCTCCTCCTGTCAGAAACTGGTGGTAATTTTTCTTAAAACTTTACCATTAGAACTTGGCAGGGTTCCTAGAGGGAAAACTCAGAAAAATGTGGGGTCTCAAGGAGTTTCTCATTCTAAAAGGAGTCCATCAAAAAATTCATCAGAATGATTATTTAAGTGTTCCCACACGATTATGGCTCTAGCAGCTTCTGTTCTATGTAAGCTTATCTCAGATGAGTCTCTCCAGATTTCAGGGTAGCAGTTTACCCTGTGACCCTATTTCTCTGATGAGTCTAAGAAATGTTCTTGGTTTTCAGTATGCCTAGTTTTTACCCTGCTGTAAGGACAGGACTGATAAATTCCAAGTATTTTACAGAGTAGAGCTCTAGAGTTTTAGTTGCTTTGTATTTTAGTGCACGTTTGTAGGTAACATATTCTTGCAGTTTCTGCTTATCTAAAAATCTCTTTATTTTACCTCATGGACATGTACTGAAGAATTTTTTTTACTGGGTAAAGAATTATAGGTTGGCAGTTTTTCTTTTCAGTTCCTTAATTGTGTGTTATTGCACTGTGTTCCAACTTCCATCATTAGTCTTATTAGTCCTCCTCTGATGGTAATGTGTCTTTTCTTGCCTCATACTGAATTTAGGATTTTCTCTTTGTCAATTTTTTCCCAGCAGTCACCTGTGACATGCCTGGGCGAAGTTATCTTTTTATAGATCCTTCTAGGGATTACTAAAGATTTTTGAAGATTCTCAGCTATGCCTTTTCAACTATTGCTTCTGGCACATTCTTTTCTTCTTTATTTCTAGGATTCTTATTACACATTTGATAGGCTTTTCTTTGTACTTTAGTTTTAGTTTCCATGTTGTTCAGTTTACTAAACTTGTTGTCTGCTACTTTTGATTTGCTGTTAAAGCTATTAGATAAATTTCTAGTTTCAGATAATATATTTTAAATTCTGGAATCTCCATTATATATTTTTTCTTTGTGTAGTCCAAGTGTATGGTGAAACTCAGTATTTTCATGTGTTTTTCTGCAAGTTTTTCTCTATTCTCCTGAATGGATTAATTATAATTATTTTAAAGTCTTTGATAACTTCAATATTTGGACAGCATTTTTTTCTTTTATTACTGTTTATTTATTCCTTCTTAGCCTGGCCATATTATCTTGTTTATTGGCATAGCTAATGATATGTTACTGAATCTTTCTGATAATGTTATCACATCCTGAGAAATCTTTCCCTTTTTTATGCTAGGCAGATGGAGTTGGGTGCTTGGCTGACATTTTAGTAAGGCTTAGTCTGCTTCTGATTTGTTCTGTCCCAAGGGCTTAGCCTTCTGAAGTTTTTTAGTGAGAGTATGCTTATGTTCATTGTTGCCCAATGTGTAGTTAGTCTTTGTCCTCTTTGCACTGTAAAATGATATGAAAAAGTGATCCTTTGAGAGATTTCTGGCTTACCTTGTAATTTTCTGCATTGAAGTGCTTCAGAATTGTGTAAATGTTTAAAAGAAAACAATTTCTTTTTGAGATCACACAATTTTCTACCTTTCTCTCTAATCCCATGTGAACTCAGCTTTCTCTGCAGAAGTCCTCTGCTCTGCCAAGCCAGAAGTTTCAGCCTATAGCACCAAATCCCCCAAGTCATCAAAATACCCCCATGGTAAAATCAGCTTCAGATCATCAGTTCACTGATTCTGATCTGATATATTTGCTGAAGCCACTTCCCCTAAAAGGTCTTTGTTGGACTTCCCATGTGGCCCTAAAAGGTCTTTGTTTCCTGAGATTGTGCACAGTTAATTTCTGGTTTGCATTACACCACCTTTGCGTCCCACCCCACAAAACTTCAAAATTCAGCAAATGTGCCATACTGAGTGAGGCTCCACCAGTCTCCACTTTTCACACTCCAGATAATTTTATGACCCAAAGTTCTACTATCTCTAACAGTAACTGCCTTCTGCAGACACTTGCACCAGAATTTTGTATCCCCCTCCTTGTGGGTAGACATTCTTTGGCACCAAGGCAATGATAGGAAGCAAACAATAGCAGAACTCTAACTCCACCATTGCTACTTCCCTTCTCACAATAACTCTAGGTTGCCAGCCTTGTCCTGGTTAAAATCTAGAATCAACCCCCTTCAAACCCACCATTTCACAATAATCTCCCTATTATCCCAGAGAAATATTACACTTTTTCCTTTTCTTGATATTTTTCCTATCCGGTTTCTTTGTGGTGACTTTTGGAGAAGGGAGCCAAATATCATGCCCTTTTAGCATCTAGAAAACAGATCTAGAACTCTTTTAACTTAATTATATTAGTTTATTTTTTGCAATAATGTTGGTTATTTGTTCACACTACTATCTGTGGATAACTAAAGCTCAGTAAAAACAATGAAATAAATATTTTATTTTCTTTTTATGGTTTGGCCACACCTGTGGCATGTGGAAGTTCCCAGGCCAGAGATCAAACCCATACCACAGTTGCAGCCTGTGCTGTATCTGTGGCAATGCTAGATCCTTAACCTGCTGTCCCAAAAGGGAGCTTCTGGTGAAACAACTATTTTAAAATTATATATAGTTGAATATATAGTAAATATTCAAATAACTGCTAACTCATAATAAATAACACTTTTTATTTTTAACTCATGTTTTACTTCTTGAGCAATGTTTTTCAAGTGTAATCTACTCAATCAGCTGCATCAGAATGACCATTTCTGTGTGTGAGCATCTGTGTGTGTATATGTGTATGGGGAGGAAAAAGATTGTTAAATCCAGGTCCATGAGCCTTTTTCACAACTAATGAATTTAAATTTTTGAGCTTGGGATCCAAAAATTTATACATTTTTTTCTATCTTTTTGCCTTTTTTTTTTAATGTAGAGCCACACCCGCGGCATATGGAGGTTCCCAGGCTAGGGGGTCTAACAGGAGCTTTTGCTGTCGGCCTTTGCCACAGCCATAGCAACGCGGGATCTGAGCTGCGTCTGCAACCTACACCACAGCTCATGGCAATGCCAGATCCTTACCCCACTGAGCAAGGCCAGGGATCGAACCCACAACCTCATGGTTCTTAGTCGGATTTGTTAACCCCTGAGCCACGAAGGGAACTCGAGCAATAGTTTATACTTTTTTTAACAAGTCTCCTCTCCTGTACAGATTCTGACCCATGTTACATCTTGAGTGCTACCACATCTAAATCTCTAATACACACTTATTTCTTTTCCAAAATGTTCACACAAATGCAAATGGTGAATTGTTATTAACATCATTGTCATAATTAATTTAAAATGATTAATGAAATTGGCTTTAGTTTTCCTGGTTTAATTATTTGCTAGTGACACTGGTTTAATTAATTGTTCATGTTGACAAATATATGATTCCTGTTTTCACAGCTTTTCATAATTCTACCAGAAAAGCAGATCTTTTATCAATGCAAGGCCTGGCCTTCCTGTCACCATTTCATATCACACTGATTTGCTAATCTGATACTCTCTAAACAGTGCTACATTCAAGTATGTTTTTAGCCTTTTATTCAGTCTAAACATTTCCAAAGGACTTATATCTAACAAGTTTTGTCTAGGTATGCACAGGCATCAATTTTTCCACTATTGAAAGAGGAGTACCTTCAGTAACTCAGATAAATAGAAGGGGAGTGAAGAATATGGCATTATATGTATTTTAACATTCTCCCTGGGGAATCCACTCTTCAGAGGTTAAGACAACTATTTCTTCTCAACCCTGAGAACCAAAAGGTCTAATTACTTTGATTTCCCCCAGAAAACTGAATTGAATAGTGCATTGCTTTGAAGATCCCCAATCGCATTCTTCCATGATTCTATTATGGTTTTTGGCATCTCTCTCTATGGCAAAGTTTAAAAAAAAATACTAAACATTTCATCTCTCACGGGGCATCCTGTTACAAATGTATTTGCTTGTGTACTTAGTTGTTTAAAGTGTTTAGATCGTATCTGTTTTGTTCACTTCTTAACAGCCAGCCACAGCTCAGTCCTTGGACTATCATAGGTATTTAGTAAATATATCTTGAATATCTGAGTTTTGAGTTACTTGGAGTTTTAGGGGTGTTACACTGTCATCCCTATATACAATCTACAGGCAAAATACATTTTCCTTGAAATATTTTCCTGTTGAATTTTAAGTATGTAGCAAGTAATTATCTTAACCCAAAAACGTGTGTGCTGAACAAACTACTTACTTATTTTCTTTCCTTTTTTATTAATTGCTACACTTTTGGCTCTGAGTATTTATCTCACTAAGTTGGCGAGAAATTCCCCTCTTACTTCCATTTTTTCTAGGCCAGGAACCAAAGTACAAACTCAGCAAAGCATGGGCAACTGAAATGCAGATTTGGAAAAGAGAAATTTTCAAGGCATAAATGATTGCTGACATGAATAAAATATATCTTCCCAAAAAGTTCAGTGAAATATAACCTCACATATCTGGGAGAGACATCTGGCTTCAAGATGGCAGGCTAAGTATATTAGAGAGACTGAGAACAGATTAAATCTTGATGTATTAAAAATTCCTATCCTGCATGTGTATTAAAAACTTAAAGCAGACCACTGTTCTAGAAATAGACTGCCAAACTTCTGTACATATAGAGAAGTAAATGGAACAAAGGAGATGTAATCAGGCCAATAGCAGGTAGAAATGTTAAAAATGAAAAATAAAAAGAGAGTATCATAAACATGAAACTTGAAATAAGATGGCAGGAATAAGTTCAAACAAATTAATAACAACAATAAATAGAGTTTGGTTAAAGAATATTAGCTCTTTGTATTAAAAATACAGCAGTATTTTATTTTCTAGACACATGTCTAAAACAAAGTGACATAGGATGATGGAAAATAAATAAGAAAAAAGACTCTAGCATATACCAATAGAGAAAATAGTTTAACTATATCAACGACATTCAGAATTCAAGGCACAAAGCATTCAAAGTATCAAAGTAAGGCATTTCTCCTCTTTAAAATAATATAAAGTCATGATCCTTACAAAATAACCAAAATAATAAAATTCATTGAAAAAAATGACAAATCCAGTTATACTGCTAGATTTAAAAATATCTCTCTCAGATTGACATGATGTCATCTAAAACTTTAGATGTTTTAGATATCACAGGTGATTTTGATCTAATTGGAAGTTATTGATAGAATTACTTGCACTTTAAATAAATGCTATAGTTTTTTTAACATTTAAGAATTTTAAAAGCAAAAGTAACTGTGTACTAGAATCATAATAAGCTTGAAAACACTTCCAAAAATTGAGAAACAACCTATTCATTGAACCTATGTTTTGTATGTCTTGAGAAAAACTCAGTAAATACAAAAGTAGACACCAAAATGAAAGTCAAAAATTTTGTGCAGTCACAATGTTGTCCAATAAATTTTGCGAAAAAAAAATGAGTACTTGATCAAATGGAACATCAAAATGGAAATTATTAATATTTAGATTTAGAATAAATGATTGCTAACTAACAATGTATAAACGCATGCGGCATATTTCAGCCCAGAGAAAAATGTAGAACTTAAATAAATTAGAAAATAGAACAATAAACAATAAGTAAACTGAAACTTTGCTTCTGATTAGTATGTAGGATGGTTACAGTACAAATGTTTTTTTCCCATGGTAAAGATAACTGCAATAGCCACTTTTAAAGTGAAGAACAAACCCTTCATATGTGAGTATAGGGCTTAGCAAGTTCTACAGCTGAAGGTGAACACCTAATTTAGGCAAGTGAAAAATAATTCTACTTGAGACGGAATCAACTGGGTTAAGGAAACATTAAGATCTGGAAGAGCTGTAATTCCCCAAATGAACTGATCAGTCCAACAATTCTACACAACACATCCTTTCCCTTCCCAAATTCTACAAAGAAAATAGGAGTGGAAAAAGGGTGAAAATAGGAGTGGAAAAACGGTTCAAATAGGAGGGAAATTGCTTGTCTTGTGCATCCATGTGGTGATTGGAGTCTAAGACCTTAAGCTGAATTCAAGGTGAACTAAATGAGCTCAAAATGCAGCTACCATTTTTCAGTTCAAACAGTGGCTATACCGAAAAGGCAGATTTGTGAAAGAGGTTGGGTGTTGAGAACAGAAGTGGAGCAATTAGTTTAATGAAAACTAAGGAACAGCATTAGCTCAATTTGACTCTTAAGAAGAAACTTAATAACCAATAATCTGTGCTAGCAGAGTCTTGGAGGAAAAAACCTTACAAAAGCTTACACTTAATCTCTATTGTTTTTATCTACACAATGTCTGAAGTAAAATAAAAATTTATGAGACATCCACTGCTGCATATTTTCCTTTAGTTCTTCAGATATAGTTTCCTTTTATTCTTTGAACATATTTAAAATGGCTCATTTAAAGTCTTTGTCTAGTAAATCCAACCTTTGGGTATCCTCAGGGAATTTTTTTTTTCAATTATGAGCCATATTTTCTCATTTCTCTACATATCTTATAATTTATTTCTTAAGAAAATTGGACATTTAGAACATTAAAAAATTGTTGTTGTTGCTGTTTATTGTTGTTCACTTGTTTAGCAGCATTTCTGGATAAATTCTTTTAAGTCTGTATTTTTTTTTAATATGTGGCCCATGAGGTCAGTTTTCAGTTAGCTTAATGGTTAGCTAATGATTGGACACAGATTACTTTAAATACCATGAAGCAACATGTCTTTCAGATTTTGAAAAAGTCTTCATGTGTTTGTGGGGGGGGATATTTAATGTTCAGGCATGAAGCTTATAAGTCTGCCTTAACATTTATTTTCTGTGCATGCAGAACCATAAGTTTATTCAGAAAGGAAGAGCTTAGAGCCCTCTCAGATCATTGACAACCGTGCCCACAGACTCAGGTACATGGATAGACTTTCAGATTTCTAGGAATATTTCAGAGTTTTTCGAAGCCACATATATACATGTCATTCAAAAGCCATCCTTTTAAAGATTTTTTTATCTGCTTGATGTTTGTCTCAATTGTTATTGCCACCTCAGGAAGCTGGGATATTAAACAATTGTGGCTGATTGGTTTTGACAAACACCCTCAGCTGAAAGGTTGACTGCATTGGGCCAGCTCTGTGTCAGGTCAAATAAAGACAAGTGTGGCTGGTGGGATTGCCCAGGAAACTTCCAGACAGGTCAAATAATGACAATTATCTTGTAATTGGGATTTTACGGCTATCTCATCCAGTTATTTCACCTCCATAGGCTCTCAGACTGTTGCTTTCAGCATGCTTGTGAAGCTTTTGGTTTTGAAGGCTACTGTGGGATTGATGAAAAATCATGAAACTAGGGAAAGTAAAAATAGCGCAAAGCTCACTGTTACTATCAAGATTTGGCCAGTTTTCTTGAATAAATAGTCTCTGTGTTGTTGAATGTCTTTGGCCAGTTTCTATATTTCTGAAAATGTTGATTTTGACCGTTTTGTGTGTTATCACTGCTTCTGTGGAGGAAAGGATTGTTGGAGTTTCTTATTGCAACATTCTTGTGGACATCCAGCAAAGAGTTCTTAGACTTGACAACAAAAAGCACGAACCATTAAAATTTTAAAAAATGATAAATTGAAACTTGTTAAAATTAAATATTTTACTATGCAGAAGACTCTGTTAAGAGAATAATAAAACACATGACACAGTGAAAGAAATATTTGCCAAATACATATTTGATAAAGGACTTGGATCTAGAACACAGAAAAAATTTCTCAAACTCTGATATTTAAAAACAATCAAATTAGAAAGTGAGCAAAAGACTTGAACTGACATTTTTTTCC
Organism: Catagonus wagneri; assembly: GCA_004024745.2. NCBI lineage: Eukaryota > Metazoa > Chordata > Mammalia > Artiodactyla > Tayassuidae > Catagonus > Catagonus wagneri. Next base: position 940,077 of record PVHT021183608.1, read on the forward strand.
AAAAAGAATATGAAAATGGAAAATAAGCACATAAAATATGTTCAATATCATTAGCCAGTAGATAACTGCAAATTAAAACCATAGTGGGGTATCACTATATAACTATCAGAAGAGCCAAAGAAAAAATAGTGTTAATACCAAACGTTGGTGAAGATATGGAAAACCAGATGTCCCTTATAGCTCTAAAATGTAAAATGTAAAATGTTGTAGGCACTCTGAAAAAGGTCTTGTCTGGTGGTTCCCTTTAAAATTAAAAATGGACTACCATATGACCCTGAAATTGCACTATTGGGTATATATGCCAAAGTAGTGAAAACTTTTTTTGGGGGGAACATGAATATTCTTAGCAGCTTTAATACAGTAGCCTCAAACCAGAAATTATCCAAATGTCCTTCAGTGAGCAAATGATTAATGAAATAAGGTACATCTGTGCTATAGAATACTACTCAGGAATAACTTGCTATTGAAAACTGCAATAATTTGCATGAAGGTAAAGGAGATTATGTTAAGAGAAAATGCTAATACCAAAGGGATATTTCATTCATATAACACCTGTGAAATAGCAACCACAGAGATGGAAAACAGATTAGTTTTAGTTGAAGTTTAGGATGGGGAGGTAGGAGTTAGCATTGCTGAAAAGAAGTAGAATAGAGGAGGCTTGTGGTGACCGTCCAATTAATTATCTTGATCATGGTAGTGGTTATTAAAGCTCTGCTGGTGATAGAACTGCATAAAGCTATACCCCTTATAAATGAGTGCACGTAAAATTGGCAAAATGTAACTAAGCTCTGTAGATTGTACCAATGGTGACTATGCAAAATTACAAATAAAATAGTCATTAAAATCAAGCAATGTGTTAAAAGAAAAATATATGACAACTGTGATAAAGATAATTAGTTATCTACTAAATACTCAGATTTCTTTCCTAGTAAAAAACCCTTAATTTAGTCCAGTCATTAATATGACCAGCTTAAATTATGTGCTTCTCAATTTCTTGGAGGTTGAATGGCTAATGAAATGCAAGGTGCAATTGTGGGTTAGGACTTCTGGGAAACTATTGTTACCCTAATCCCTTCTTTTCATTTTTCCTCCTTTTAATGAGGATATGATACCTACATCTCTAATGGTAATCTTGGGACTATAAGGAAAAACCAAGAGAAGACAGAGACTTTTCCCTTTATATCTTTAAATTGCTGAACCATTGCCAGCAACTGCTTTACTCTATAGACTTAATTATTTCAGATATATCAGCCTTCACACATTTAATCCACTATGGCCAGATCTCTCTTACTGGAAGTTGAATTCAATTCCTAACTGATACAGTGAACAAAAAATTTTTATCCATTTGTTATTATAAAGAAGGTTCAACATGATAGATTCTATAAAGGTAATTCTCTTTGCTAAAATACTCAAGAAGAAAATGATATGATTATTTTAATATATGCTGATTAATAATTCTATAAAATCTACATTACGTTTGTTGTAACTATTACATTCATGTTAACACCTCTTAGAAAATAAGAAGTAGAAGGAAGCTTTCTTAATCCATTAAAAGTTATCTGATAAAAGCTGTTGCAAATGTCACATTTAATAATGAAATATTAAAAACATGCTCAACAATGTCAGAAATAAGAACAGGAAATCTGTTATCATTAGGATTATTGATCTTTATGCTAGACACTGGAGCTAAAACAGTAAAAGAAAAAAAATGACTCAAAGATTAAAAAGATAATGATCTTCCTAAAACATTTAAGAGAATCAACAAGTAAACAATGGAAATAATAAAAGAATTAAGAAAGTTGGTTGAATAAAATTACACATGCTTAAATTAATTTTTTTCCTATTTTTCATCAGTGAAAAATTAAAAGTCAAAAGAAAATAAAAATCTCTTTACAACAGCAACAGAAATATAAGATGCCTGCTATGCAAGCTATTTATGGAGAAATAATAAAACTTTATTCAATGATATATGTAGATCTAAAGAACTAGAGAGCTATGTCACATTCATAAATGGCAATATTCAATATTAGGAAAATATGAGTTCTCCCCCAAATTACTCTAATCACAGAAATGTATATGAAAACAAAATGAGATTATTTTATGCAAAAATTTTAAAAACTCTGTCAATAAAAAGTGTCACTAAAGGAGTTCCTGTCGTGGCTCTGTTTTTAATGAACCCAAATAGTATCCATGAGGACGCAAGTTTGATCCTTGGCCTTGCTCAGTGGGTTAAGGATCCATTGTTGCTGTGAGCTGTGTTGTAGGTCATAGATATACCTCGGATCCTACCTTGCTGTGCCTGTGAAGTAGGCCAGTAGCAGCAGCAGCTCTGATTGGACCCCTAACCTGGGAACCTCCATAAAAAACCAAAAAGACAAAAAAAAAAGTGTCCCTAAAAATGTAGAAAACCTCCATAAAAAAAACAAAAAGACAAAAAAAAAGTGTCCCTAAAAATGTAGAAAACAAGTTCGTTTCTAAGCTATTTTTAGGGTGTTGATTTACTCACTTTAGGCAATTTGGAAATACAGTTAAAATCAAATTTTCTGAGCCTGTGACCTTGCGATTCTATTCCTAGATATCTGTCTTAAAGCCAAAAAATATTTTTTGCAGCTTTTTTGAATTATCAAAACATTGGAAACACTGTCTTTTCAAAAGAAGTTTAACTCAAACTTGGAATGTACCTTTTATTGACTACTGTACATGAATTAAAATACATAATCCATAGGTATCAACACAGATTACTCTAAAAATTATGTATCGTACAATACACGTACTATAATATACCCTAAATAAAAACTAATGGACGAAACAATTTAAAACAACACACATAGACACTAAAGTTTTCTTAATGTAAATATGCTCCAAAGATGTAATATTGATTACCTAGGGGAATGGGAGAGGATACGAGGGTTGAGGATAAAGATCAAAATGGATTTCAGATTTACATCTTCTTTGAAAATGTAAAAGGAAATTGGAATTATATCTTAATTATACAATAAAAATGAATTTAAGGGATCTGGCGAGTGTTCATATAAGTGGATTTTGATGGTGTCCAGTTAAAGAGGAGAACAAAATTTTTGATCACACTGAATTAACTCAGGCATACTTATCAGGCATTTGCTTTTGATGCACAGTTAAGGGCACCTATAGACAGAAGTCAACCAAATAATGTAGTAAGTGCTCTGACAGAGTTGGGAACAGAGAAATATGAGGTTTTCTCTTAGGAAATACAAGGGGGTGGATTTGAATTTTGAATTTGAATGGAAAAGAATTTTAAGTAAAGTGGGTCAGAATGAGCAGAGTGATTGCAGGCCAGGGGAACGCCCCTACCAAAGACATGAGTCTTGAGAGGGTCTGACATGTTTGAAGCATTGTGTGATTGCAGGCTTGACTATGTATGTAGAGGGAAAGTGGGAGCTATAAAGAGAAAGGAGGCTGGAGATTAAAAATTGGTGCCAGATTTTGGGGCCTTTTTGCAGTGAAAATACATATGTTGTTTTCCTGATCTCTAAAACTTTCCCAAATTTTCTACTTGTTCTACCTATTCTTAAGTTTCTAGTTCAAATTCTGTGATGCCTTCCTCATCTACACTTTAATCCACTTTGAGTTTTTTCAGAATATTTCAGTGCCATAGTTTTATCCATCATTTTGAAACGTAAACACCTTCATTCTGGAAGGTTCTTAACTGTCAAAAAAATTAAATATATTTTATATATTTTTTCATGTATCCTTAAATCACTAAAATGGGTGTTAGAATCATTTGTATACCTGTATTTTCTAATTTAAATGGAGAAGAGATAAAGTGATACTTTAAGCACTTCACCAAAATTAGGCATTAATATGGGCAATAGCATACAAAGAGTAAGGCCACAAGGAGGAATTAATTTTAGAATCAGTTTTGTTTATTAGCTGTTTCTTTGAAAGGTTGTTTACCCTCTTTGTCACTCCTTTTCATCATCTATAAAGTAGGGGTGATAACTACACATTTATTTTTTTGACTATAATATGCTAGGAATATTGTTACTTTAAAAAAAAACATAACAGGTATATATTGGCACCATGGCACTTATATAAAATAACTGTTACATTCTTTAGTTGTCTAAATCAAGTCAAATCTAGCTTAGTCCTCACTTGCCAGGGTTTTTGAAAAATCAGCTGACTAGTCCTCAACCCATAACCCTTGGGATCAATATGAGCTTTAGACTTACACAGTCTAGAAAAGCTGGACTTTGTACGTGCATTATTTTAAAGACCGGTGGATTGTAGCTCCTGACATTTATTCCTGTCATTCCTTCATGCCGAGTTCACACCCTAACACTTTGCTGTAAACCAGTAGTTCTCAATGAGTTTGAGGGGAATTTGGCCCTCCAGGAGACATGTGGCAATGACAGGGGGCATTTTTGGTTGTCACAACTTGGAGGGGAGGTGCTGTCGGTATCTAGTGGGTAGACACTAGGGATGCTGCTGAACATCCTGCAATGCATAAGATGGCTCCTGACAACACAGAATTATCCAGCCCAATATATCAATAGGGCCAAAGTTGAGAGACTGATCTCAGAGTTACCTATGATACTATAGACAGACCTATGGGGATTTTGCTTTTTACTGAGAAGCAAGGCATGAGACCAGAACACAATGATAACAGAACCCATTAGGCTTCTATCTGATTCAGACACAGGGTTCCAACTATCTCCTCCTTCTTCCTTAAAATGTAGCAGCTTCCTCCTCCCTCCCAACTCTGATGAAACTTCAAGTTCCTTTCAAACAAATACCAGTTCAGTTCTTTCAAACAAGGACTGGTACTTGAGGTTTTCTTAAGGATGAATCTTGAAATTCAGAGGAGGTAGTTAGGAAGCTCAGAAAACAGCAGATTGGCTGTCCATCCTACCTCAGGAAAAACGAAATTGGAGTTGATATCATAAAATGATCCTGCAATATTTTCAAAAATAGAAAACTGAGACTTGGAAGAAGTACCGTCACTTATCTAAGACCACTGAGTTATTAAAGAACTAGAGCCATAATTGAAACCTAAGCTTAGCAATTTTCTTCTATTAAAAAAAAAAGATCTTAATTAACTATGAAGTTGACAGATGGCCTAAAGTCACTTTCAAGTTCACTTCGTCTAGGTAAGCTTAAAACAGATGAAAGATAATACATGTTCCACTGTAGCATGTGTTTTATTTTAAAATATTTTGGTGAAATATAATACACTCAAAATTGCACATATCGTATTCATACAGTTGGATGAATTGTTACAAATTGAACCTACGTATGCAACAGTGAGCAGATCAAGAAACAGTATATTAGTAGGACCCCAGAAGTCCTCTTGAACTCTCTTCCAGTCACAAACCTCTTATCTCTCTATAGTATAACATTTGTTTTCACATTTAGATCATCTGAGGTGCATCTCAGGAGCCCATTATAATACCAACAATACCCAGTTCTATTTTCTATATTTTTCATCTCTCTCTTTTTCACCTCTCATCCTCCTTTTTTCTCTTCTTTTCTGTTTCCCCTCTCTTTATTGTTAATAAATTTGGGCAAATAAAAGCAAATAGGTACTAAAGTAGAGAACAATTATGGCACAAGATTGCAAAGTACAATCACAGTAATGGTAACTGTTCATCTAAATCCATTATAGCTAAGCGCCTCGGTTCTATGGAAGCTGGCATTACAAATATGACTTTTAGAATAAAATTCCATTTTACTGGGAAAATAATGTGGACTGCCAAAAACAGTATACAGGGAAATGGCAGCCAGTACTAAAACAAAAATAAACAAAACAAAAAAACCTTGTCCCTTCTGCATACTTCTTTCTTCTGTGCTGCTTGGGAGCATGTTTAACATTAAAGATCAATAATTTATCACTTTCAAACATTAGAGAGGCCAACTTCCCCCTCATATAGTAAAGCTTGGTAAAATTTAACTGCTTAGAAAATTGGCCTAGTATTTGAATTATACATCATATGAGCCTCTTTATTTTTTTAACAATGAGACTGAGGAAAGGAAGAAGCAAGAATTACACCTGTTTTATAAATTAATTATATTGCAACAGAGCTTTATGTTAGGATCTGTTATGTGAATGTAATGAGTGAGATACCCAAATCTGGGTACTAATCAGCCATATGAAATCAGAGTTTTTCTTGTTTGTTAAAAAAAACCAAACTCAATCTTATTTCTAAGTACATTCAGTTCTTCACACTAAGTGAAAAGCCTTGCCGAAAAGCGGCTTTGCAGACCCTAAGGAATAGAATAAAGACACACCTGTCTGTAACTAGTACTTTAATTGTTTTAGTAGCGCAAATGGTTACTACCGTATTATTTGAAAATATTTGCAAATAGACTAAATACCTTCTTCACCTGAGAACTTGCTTAGTCTGCACTTTCTTCACAGATACTGCAAAATCAGAGCTTTAGTAAAATTTTCATATGTTTGGATGAGTGAAGTTCTATCAAATGAACTAGTCCTATAAAAGTTTGTAGAAATTACTACGCTTTCTAAGATTGTGCCTGGTCATACCAACAAATCAGCTATTTTTCAGTTGACTTAGCTTTCAAGTCCATCTTAACATGGCACAATCTATTTTATGAACCATACTGTGATTGAATGGACCATCAAAATAGCCCCCAATTGTCTCAAATTTGGATCTGAAATCAGAATATAGTGAAATTTTAGATATCTATGTTTTTCTTGCAAAACCCTAAAATATGTGCACTCTTGGAACACAATACTTCTTTCAAATATACTTATGAAATAATTATTCCTCTTTATAATTATTTATCAATCTTCATTGAACATTACTTTCTAGGATTTTGTAGTTGTTCTGACTAGAATTTTGATTAATCACTCAACTGGTGGCTTAAAATAGGATAAAATTCAGCAGTTATTCTGATATTCTTAGAAGAAACAAACTTTTTCTCATAGTTCATAGGTGCCTTATTATATAAACTCTTATTTATTTAAATAAGAACTTTATACCAAATAATAATTTCATAATTTCTTGAAATAGTTTTGGTTCTTAGCTTGTGATACAGGAATATTTGAGACAAATGTCAGTGTATTATATTTAAGGTAGTATGATTTAAATTCAGGTTTTCAAGAAGGAGAGCTATTATAGTCTTTAACAAGATTTTTCTGCGGGCAAAAATTGGGATTATGTACATGAAAGTATTTTGAGAGCGCTTAAAATCAATGCTAATGTTCCATATTTGTCCTGTGGCTTTGGCTACCCTCCCAGCCCAGACTGCAATTTAACAAGCAGAGTATTTTCTGTCACAGCTGGAATTAATCTTCCCAGTTAACTAGCCAGTTACGTAGGAAGTTGTCCACCCCTACCCCTACCCTGAGAAAATGGGACAAATTTACAAATGTTGGATTTGGGAAAGAACTTCAGGAAAGTTCCTGAGACTGTGGCCTGACCTGAGTGTGGGAGGTGTTGAAGAGACCCTAGGATTTGGGTCTCTGGGTAGTAATAGTATTTGCAGCATTTTAGTTTAATGAATTTTATAGTTTTGCTTGAAGATAATCCAGAGGACATATTTTCACGATGGTAGACTCTATGATTACCCTGAACAGGACCTAACAAAATATCTCACCTAGGATTTACTCACAGAATGGGTTCCAGGTGAACCAGTTAAGGATACAGTGTTGTCTCTGCAGCCCCACAGTTTCAATCTCCTGCCCAGCACAGTGGGATAAGAATCTGGTATCGCCATAGTTACAGCTCAGATTTGATCCCCGTCCCAGGAACTTTCATATGCCTCAAATGTGAATACACACACACACACACACAATCAGTTGTCCCTTCCCTTTCTTTTTGGTTCTTGGAAATAAACTGATTTATATGAACGACATGTTATCTAAACCAAATGATTTAAAGTTGAGTGAGTTTAGTATATAGTCTAATTCATTCGTGTCCATTTTTCAAATGGTTTTAATTGAAATTTGCAGCTCTGTGTGTATGTATGTGTGTGTGTGAATTATAACTACCCAATCCCTACTTTGATTCCATTAACATATGTGACTATCACTTGAATTAAATGGAAATAACTTTCTTGACTTTCTACAAGTTATACTATTGTTTATAATGAGAGGAAAAACCTAAAGCAGTTTTATTTCCTTTATCAAATGTTTTATTTTTCATTTTTTGGGCATTTGTCTGCATACAAAAATAGAAGCTCTTTCCGTTTTATTTGAATAATGGTCCTTTCATTCTGTGCTTCATGAATATTTTTCTCATAATCCTTATTAAATAAATTCCCATGTTAAAATTCAGTTCAGTTATTTTGCTTACATCTCATGTTATTTTAAAGAATTCTTTCTTGCAAACGCATTTAGCTCAGCAATGTTAATGAAAGACTACATTACAGGCATTTGCAGAAGCATCTGTAAATCATGAAATATGATGAAAATATGTTTCACAAATACATATTCATGATTAATTTTAATGACATGACAAGATAGCTCAAATCAGACACCTATTTATTATGAATAATTAACGCTACTTCTCTATAAAAAAACACGTTTAACCAAAAAATTCCTAGCCAGGATTTGCAATGAGTAAATTAATATGCTAGATGTACATTTGTTGAACTTTAAGTTTTTCTCTGCCTGACCACATAGGAAGGGATGAATCTTTTATAAGAAAATTATTCCCAGAATGTGAATCTACCCATTGTTTTTATACTCCTTTATATCTCTTAAAGTCGGTTGTTATTAAATAACCCAGCACTGACTTAGCTGGAACACACTATAACAGGATCCTACCCTGTAGCATCTTGCTGGATTTGTTATTGCTGAAATGAAGCAGATGGTGGCACTCTCCTCCACTAAACTCTCTCAATGTGATCAGTCAGGCTTGTACAAGATGGGTGTTTGTGAGCAGCAGGAATGGATAGGAGAAGGATTACTCAAAGGGGTATTGCTGTTCAGGGTTTCACTTGAGTTACAAAAAAGCACGGGTTTGCTATTTTCCCCCTTCGCTCTGAATCTCTGCAGGGAATTCTTTCAAAATTTCTCCCTAAGTAATCCACACTGTCCTTCATCATGGTGTTTCTCAAATTGGATAGCTTTTGTGTTATCTGTTTTACTTTCCCCCCTTTCCTTCTTTTATGTCAGCAAATCACACCTCTTTTTTGAAATGTGAAATCCATCTGGTTATAATGATGGGTTCCTTCTTTCCACGCTTCATCAAAGAAGAGCTGTATATGATTTGATTTTATCTGATGATGCAAAATCTCCGCTGTAGTTCTCTTTCTCTCTCTCATGTTTCTCTCCCTCCCTTCCTTCTGTATCCATCCCTCCCTTCTTCCCTCCTCCCTTTTTCCCCTTCCTTCCTTCTTCCCTTCTTTTCCTTTTAAAATTTATTCTCTTAGGTGAAGCGTTTTTATGATGGGCTGAATAATGACCACTTAGGTTCATCTCATAACCCCTGGAACCTGTGAGTGTTACCTTATATGGCAAAAATTTTATAGTCATAATAGTCCTTATGAGAGGCACACAGGAATCAGGATTAGAAGAGAAGACAATGTGATGGTGGAAACAGAGAGATGATGGAAACTTTGAAGATGGAGGATGGGGCCACAAGACAAGAAATGCAGGCTAGAAGTTGAAATTGACAAGGAAACAGACTCTCCCCCTCAAACCCTCAGGAAGGGACTACCTCTCCTGACACCTTGACCAGTGAAACTGATTTCAACTTCTGACTTCCACCACTGTAAGCATCAGAGACACATAAGAGCCTCCTCATGATGGTGGCCTACTACAAAAACTGCATTTCCCAACAGAGAGGAGCACAGGTGGTAAAAGGACACAAAAACCACATGACAAAAACAGAAGATAAAGAGGTTCCAAACAGAAGTGGCTGCTCTCCTGTCGACTCTAATGAGAGAAAGGGTCTCATAGTACAGACAGCAAGACTAGATTCAAGAAACTTCACACATCAGGAAACAGGACCATAAGTTTGAGAGAACAAAAGAGATATTTCAGATCCTCTCCATCCTTCTCCCATCCCACAGACTGCATTTAGTTTGGAAAACAAATAAAAGCTGTTGGTGGGACTATAAATTGGTACAACTGCTATGGCAAATTGTATGGTGGTACCTCAGAAAACTAAATATAGAACTACCATATGATCCAGCAATCCCACTCCTAGGCATATACCTGGATATAACGTTAAGTCAAAAAATACATTCACCCCTATGTTCACTGAAGCACTATTCACAATAGCCAAGACATGGAAAAAACGTAGATGTCCATCAACAGATGAATGGATTAAGAAGATGTGGTACAGGAGTTCCTGCCATGGTTCAGCAATAAGGTACTTGACTAGAATCCATTAGGATACAGTTTCAATCCCTGGCCTTGTTCAGTGGGTTAAAGATCAGGCATTGCTGTGAGCTGTGGCACAGGTCACAGACGTGTCTCGGATCCTGCATTGCTGTGGCTGTGGCACAGGCCAGTAGCTGCAACTCTGATTTTACCCCTAGTCCAGGAACTTCCATATGCAGTGGGTGCAACCATAAATAGACAAAAAAAAAAAAACAAAATGTAGTACATATACACAATGGAATACTACTCAGCCATATAAAAGATCAAAATAATGCAATTTGCAGCAACATGGATGGAACTAGATAGAGATTCCATACTAAGTGAAGAAAATCAGAAAGAGGACAAATACCATATGAGGTCACTTATATCTGGAATCTTAAATATGGCACAAATGAACCTATCTACAGAACAGAAACAAACTCATGGGCATAGGGAACAGACTTGTGGTTGCCAAAGGAAAGTAGGAAGGAGTGGGATGGACTGAGGGTATGGAGTTAGTAGGTGCAAACTTGCATTTGGAGTGGATAACAAATGAGATACTGTTCTATAGCACAGGGAACTATATCTAATCATTTGTGATGGAACATGATGGAAGATATTATGAGAAAAATAAGTGTATATATATGTGTAACTGGGTCACTCTTCTGTACAGCAGAAATTGACCTAACATTGTAAATCAACTACAATAAAATTTTTTAAAAAAACACTGAATAAGAGGAATGTACATGTTCAGGACTATCTGTTGGTTTGACTATTAAAGTTATATATATTTTTGATTATCCACTATATCCTTTACATTCTTGTGATTCAATTTCAAGCCAAATACTTTGTTATGTGAGGAAGGTCAAAAAGGCATTGCTTTGATGACTAAGAAGCACCAGCTTTTAAGGAAAGCAGTCAAAACTGATTCATACGTAAAAGCCCGAAGATTGATCCAAGGTTCCAAGATGCTTGGAACACAGCTATTCCATAAGAATGTTCACTTGGTTGAATGTGTAAAGTCTTCCTATGGCAGGTGACTAGCTGAAAATGTGGACATCATTTGATTAGAATTTGAGCACATTATGGAGTTCCCACCGTGGCTCAGTGGTTAATGAATCCGACTAAGAACCATGAGGTTGCGGGTTCGATCCCTGGCCTTGCTCAGTGGGCTAAGGATCCGGCATTGCCGTGAGCTGTGGTGTAGGCTGCAGACGCGGCTCGGATCCCACGTTGCTGTGACTGTGGCTGTGGCTGGCAGCTACTGCTCCTGTTAGACCCCTAGCCTGGGAACCTCCATATGCCGCGGGTACAGCCCTAGATAAGGCAAAAAGACAAAAAAAAAATTTTTGAGCACATTCTGGAAACTTGAAAATGTTATGTACACATCAGTGACATCCTCTCAAACTGAGTTTATTAAACTTAATGCAGCAAGGAGACCTCTGTTGTCTAAGAAGGAGGATGCTATGGAAAGGTATTTATGGGATTTTTAATGCCATAGCTGGGTAATTTTTTTTTTAATTTTTATCCTGAGGTAATTACAAATTAACACACAGTTGTAAGAGAAAACATAGAGATTCCATGTATACCCTGATGATAACATCTTACAAAAGTATACTATAAAGTCACAACCAGAATAGTGATATTTAAACAATTCACAATTGTTTATTCAGAGTCCGCAGTTTTACTTGTACTCATTTGTGTGTTTGTGTGTGCAGCTTACTCACATGCATAGGTTCTTGTATCCGCTATCACAGTCAGGATTCAGCACAACGAGGACCTTCCTCTTGGCTTCTTATACCGCTTACTACGACCTTATTACCACACCACCTCACCACCACTTCAAGTGAAGTGTGGAAAACTTACCTACATAGGTCCCTTACCTTCCCCACATTTAAATATCATTGTCTAGATATTTAAATATCAGCTGGTGTTGTAATTTTTGTTTCAATTATCAGATCTGATTTATTAAACTCATGAGGGAAAGGATAGTTTGTACTTATATTAATTTTCTTTCCACTGTTCTTTGATCCTTCTTGGTTTTCCTGTTGCTCTAAGATTCTTTCTTTTATCATTTCCTTTCTTTTTGAAGATTTTCCTCTAGCCATTCTTTGTTATTGCTATTTCTGTTGTTGTTGTTAGTAGAGTTATTTTTTTCTGGTTTTATTGATATCATTGACATAGAGCACTATCTAAGGTGTATAGCCTCATGATTTGACTTATATACATAATGAAATGATTTCCACAGTAGGTTTAGTGAGCATCCAGCATCTCATACAGATACAACATTAAAGAAACATAAAAATATTTTGTCCTTGTGATGCGAACTCTTGGGATTTACTCTCTTAAAAATTTCCATTTATCATGTATAGCAGTGTTACTTATCTTTATCATGTTGTGTATTGAATCCCTAGTACTTATTTATCTTATAACTGAAAGTTTATAATTTTTTACTACTTTCATCCAGTTCCTCGCTCCCAGAGTTCCCTTTGTGGCACAGAAGAAACACATCCGACTAGTATTCATGAGGATACAGGTTCATCCCTGGCCTCGCTCAGTGGGTTGGGAATCCAGCATTGTTGTGAGCTGAGGTCTAGGTCAGAGATGCAGCTCAGATGTCACGTTGCTGTGGCCGTGGTGTAGGCTCGTAGCTATAGCTCAAATTTGACCTCTAGCCTGGAAACTTCCATATGCTGTGGGTGCAGCCCTAAAAAAAAAAAAAAAGTCAGTTCATCTCTCCCCCCACCTCAGGTATCCATAAATATAATCTCATTTTCTACGAGTTTGTTTTTTTGTTTTTGAGGTATAATTGACCTACAACCCTATGATAATTCTTGGTATACAATATAGTGAATCAATATTTCCATATCTTGCAAAATGATCAGCATGATAGCTGTTATCTGGCACCACATAAAGAAATTACGTAATTATTGAGAATATTTCCCACACTGTACATTTCATACCTGATTGGTTATTCTCTTATGGAAAGTTTGTACCTTCTTTTAAGGTACAAACTCTCTTAAGAGGTACAAATGTACCTCTTAATCTTACTCATCTACTTCTCTCCTCTCCCAATCCCCTCACCTCTATACATCACCTGTTTGTTCTTTGTATCTATGACTCTGTTTCTGTTTGATTGTGTTTGTTCATTTGTTTTGTCTTTTAGATTCTATATGTAAGTGATATTATACTGTTTTTCATTCACCTTTCTCTGTCTGACTTCGATTAGCATAATACCCGCTAAGTCAATCCATATTGTCACAAATGGCAAGATTTGATTCTTTTTATGGCTGAGCAATACTTCACTGTGTTTGTGTGTGCACATGCGTGCGCGTGTGTTATATACATATACCACATCTTCTTCGTATTTTATTTTATTTTGTTTTTGTTTAGGGCCACACCCATTGCATATGGAAGTTCGCAGGCTAGAGGTTGAACTGGAGCTGCAGCTTCCACTCTATGCCACAGCCACAGCAACACAGGATCCAAGCCACATCTGCAACCTACACCACAGCTCACGCCAAGGCCAGCTTACTTAACCCACTGAGCAAGGCTAGGGATCAGACCCGATCCTCATGGATACTAGTCAGATTCATTTCTGCTGAGCCATGATGGGAACTCACTACCACATCTTCTTTATCCATTCATCTACTGATGGGTGCTTAGATTGCTTCTATATTTCAGCTATTGTAAATTATGTTACAATAAACATAGGGGTGCACATACCTTTTCAAATTATGCATTTTTGTTTTCTTTGGGTAAATACCCAAAAGTGGAATTGCTGGATTGTATGGTAGTTCTTTTTAAAATCTTTTTTAAAAAGAAAATTTTTGAGCAGTCTCCATACTGTTTTCCATAGTGGCTGCACTGAGTTACTTTCCCACCAATAGTACACAAGGGTTCCCTTTCTCCACATCTTCGCCAACATTTGTTATTTGTTGTCCTTTGGAGAGTGGGCATTTTGAAGGTGTGAAGTAGTATCTCATTGTGGTTTTGATTTATGTTTCTCTGATGATTAGTAATGTTGAGTATCTTTTCATGTGCCTGTTGGCCATCTGTATGTCTTTGTTAACATTTCATTTAGGTCTTCTGCCTGTTTTTTAATTGGGTTTATTTGTTTGTTTGTTTTGATACATGAGCTGTTTATGTATTTTTCATATTAAGCTCTTATGGGTCATATCATTTGCAAATATTTTCTCCCAATCAGTAGATTTTCTTTTCATTTTGTTTTCTCTGCTGCGCAAAAGTTTTTAGGTTTAATTAGGTCCCATTTTTTTTATTTTTGCTTTTATTGCTTTCCCCTTGCTGCTTCTAATATCTTCTCTATATCTTCAGTTTTTGCCATTTTAATTATAATGTGGTTTGATGTGTTCCTTTTCGGATGGATCCTGTTTAGGACTGTGAGCTTTCTGAACATGTATGTCTGTTTCCTTTCCCAGGTTAAGTAAGTACTCAGCTATCATGGCTTCAAATATGTTCTCTGCCTCTATCTCTTCTCCTTCTTTGACTCCCATAGTGTGAATAATAGTATGCCTGATGTTGTCACAAAGGCCTCTTAAACTATCCTCATTTTTAAAATTCTTTTTTCCATTCGTCTTGATTTTCACTGCTCTTCCAGTTCACTGATCCATTTCTCTGTATTATCTAATATACTATTGATTCCTTCTAGTGTATTTTTAATTTCAACTATTGTATTCTTCATCTCTGCTTGGTTCTTCTTTATATTTTCTAACTCTTTGTTAAAAACTTCTAACTTCTCACTCTGTTCATCCATTCTTTTCCCGAGTTCTTTGAGCATGTTCATGATAAATACCCTAAACTCTTTTTTGGGTAGACTGCTATCTCTACTGCAAAGTGAGGCCCTGCCCTGGTACTGGTACCCACTCCCTGGTCTATGAGGCTGGACGTGGGGCTAGTGCCAGCCCATTAGTGGGTGGTTCTAGGTCCTGATTCTTCCTGTCAGTGGAGGCCAGTTCCAAGGTGGCTGGAGACTCAGAGATCCTGAGGCAGCTGGACTGCTGGTGGGTGAGGCTGTTTTCTGCCTTGCCATCTGCCTGGCCTGAAACATCCCAAGACTGGTGCTTAATGGCTGGTGGGCGAGTCCAGAACCTGGAACTAATGAGCTAGAGGGAGGGTTCCAAAATGGCTTATACTGCTGTCCATGTAGTGGGAGAAGCTTCCCAAAATGGCTGCTGCCAGCATCTATGTCCCCAGAGTGAGCTCTGGCTGCTTCCTGCTTCCCTGAGAGGTTCTCTAAGATCAGCAAGTGGGTCTGACTCAGGCTCCTTTCAAATTGCAGCTTCTTCCCTGGGTCTTGGAAGGTGTAATTTTTTCCCATGTCCTTTAAGAACAGAGTCTCTGTCTTCTATTGCCCTCCAGCTCTCTCAACCACAAGCCCCACTGCTTTCAAAGCTAAACGTTTTAGGGGCTTGTCTTCCTGGCGCAGAATCCCCAGGTTGGGGAGCCCGTTGTGGTCCTTGGACCCCTCATCCTTGGGGGAAAAACTCCTTCCATTTTTCAGTCACCTACTTGAGATTATAAGTCTTGATTACAATGTGACTTCGTCCCTCCGGCCCATCTCGTTGTGGTTCCTTCTTTGTATTTTCAGCTGTAGAAGGGTTTTTCTGCTAGTCTCTGGGTCATTCTCATGGATAGTTCTGCAAATATTTACAATTTCTGTATGCCCATGAAAGGAGATGAGCTCAGGTTCTTCCTACTCCACTGTCTTGGTCACTCCCAGTATTCCGTTAGCCAGTCTTGAAGAATGAGTCTATTAGTGAGAATTTTTTTTTGTCTTTCTTTGTCTGAGAACGTACTTATTTTCATTTTACTCTTAAAGGGTAATTTTGCTGCATATGGAATTTACAGTTAACAGTTGTGCCACTTCTTCTGACCTTCAGTTTCAGATGAGAAATCCAGTATCATTCAAATTGGTGTTCTCTTACACGTAGTGTGTCATTTTTATCTGGATACTTTTGATATTTTTTCTTTGATTTAGCTTTCAAAAGTTTAATTATGCTGTGTCTTCATGTGAATTTCTTTATCTTATGTGGGTTTTACTCAGCTTTTTGAGTCTGTAGCTTCATGTCTAGTGGCAAATTTGGTACATTTTCAGTTATTATTACTTTCAAATCTTCTTCTATCCTCACTCACCTCCTCTCCTTTTGGACTCCAATGATCAAAATCATTGCATCTCTTGTTATTTTCCCTCTCTGAGGTCCCTGAGGCACTGTTGTTTTTCTCTCTGTTATTCATATAGAAATTCTATTGATCTGTCTTTACACTCATTGTTTATATCTGGTCATTTTCACTCTACTATTGGCCCATCTAGCTAGGTTTTAATTCTGTTGTATTTTTCAGTTCTTTAATCCCGCCCCCCCCCCTTTTTAAGGCCACATCTGTGGGATATGAAAGTTCCCAGGCTTGGTATTGTATCTGAGCTGCAGCTCTGTCCCTGGATCCTTTAACCAACTGTGCTGGGCCCAGAATCAAACCCACCTGAGCTGCTGTTGTTGGACTCTTGACGCACTGCACCATGGGAAGAACCTCTCCATGCGTTTTTTAAAATATAATTTCTATGGATTTATTGAGATTTCCTATTTTTTTCATTTGTTTCATGATAATTTATAATTTCTTACTGAAACGTTTTTGTGATGGCCACTCTAAAACACTTATCAGGGAGTTCCCTGGTAGCTCAGTGGGTTAAGGACCTAGTATGTCACTGATGTGGTTTGGGTCACTGTTGTGGCTCAAGTTTGATCCCTGGCCTGGGAACTTCTGCATGATGTAGGCATGAAAAAAAATAAAATCCTATCAGATAATCCCAACATCTCATTCATCTGAGTGTTGGCATCAGTTAACTTTATTTTCTCATTCAAATCATGATTTTCTTTATTCTTGGTATGATGGGTGAGTCTTTTGGCTATTATATTAGGAGATTTTGAGGCACTTTTAAATCTTTTATTGTGGCAGGTAGTCACCCTGTTTATGTTTAGCATGCAAATATTAGTCTAATTTCTTGGGCTGTGGTCCCAAAGGAAATTTAATTTCAGAACCTTTGCAGTATTATTTTGGTCTGCTTGATTAACCTGGTATTGCAGGGGCTTTCCTGGTGCTCTCTGAGGGGGTAGAAGGAATTTCAAAAAACTAGATTGGCTGGGGCCTTCCCAGGTGGGGTGCACTTCCCTTCCTAGCCCGCTGCCACAGTGTCTCTTGCTAGGGAGAGGAAAGCCCCTTTGGAGCCTGGCACTTGTAGTGGTAGGACTTGTCTGCCCCTGAGGGATTGGGAGCATTCCTGGGTCAGGTGCTTGTTTTGACAGGATCCCCTTCACTAGTGCCACACGGCCACCTGGTATCTTGTGGTGAAGGAGGTAATCTCAGAATAAGGAGTGTACCTCCCCTGCCAGCTACTGCCAGCAACGCTCTCCATCCACCAAACTTGTCAGTGCTGTCAGACTTGCCTGATGTTAGTGGTGGTTTGATTTGGAAAGGAATCAGTCTCTCTGGGCCATCTTCTGTTGTAAAGCTAAGGGTCATGAATGCTGAAATGGGATCACCCACATCCAGCTGGGTCTGCTGGGTGGGGAGTCCCTACGATGCCATATTTCTGTGTTGTTCCTCAAGTCCAGGGGTCCCTGGCTATTTTGCCTTCCAATTTACATCTTTTAGAATTCTCCATTCATTATCTTTGTATAATTTTTAGTTTGTAACTGTACTTGGCCAGGAGGAGCAGAGAGAAAGAAGTCTATGCCACATCCAATTTTCTTTTTCATAATCACTCTCTGGAGAATTATCACAACCCACTCAGGAACTGGCTTAGTCTATTAGTTTTTCATCATACTGGAAGATCTGGATGGGAAGGCAGGTGTGGGACTTTGTTTTTTTCTATACCTGGCCTGAACTCAGGGACCAGGGCAAAGGAGAAACCAACAGGAAAATTGCTTTCCCTTTCTCCAACTGAAGTTTCTTTTCTCTCCCTGAATGTTTCCTTCAGCTGCAGCTATGCGCAGTCCATTAACAGGGAAGTAGGAAGTGCATTTTTATTGTATGCAAATTATACTTCCATAAAGCTGATCTAAAAAGACAGACCCAAGATAAAATCTGATTAGATCAATTACTTTTATTACATCAGAAAGATAATTTAAAATCTACCTTTTAAAGATATGTTTTTAAGCTTATCTTTAGAAGAAATGTGGGTATAGCTTTTGTCTAATTGAGGGGAATTTAATTTGAAAATAATCTAATACATCAAAAGCCCATGAAGCTTTTTAGGAGATTGTACTAGCTGGGAGGCTAGTAACTTGGACTTAAATGATTGAACTTAAAATTTTTCATATGCAAACAGAGAATGATTCATATGCAACTGTCCATAGGAAAGAAGGACATCTCGGAGTGCTGATTCATGAGTCAAAAGGGCAAAACAATGATACTAACAGGACAATAGACTAGAGAGCCGTTTCTAGGCAGCAAAATCTGACCTTAATCAAGGTATATTCCATGTCCGCAGAGTAAGGGAATCTTACGTATTTTTCCAGGTGGACTTCAGAACTGCTATGGATCTGGGACAGCTTAGAACCTCCCATTCCTCTCATTTTGAACAGAGTCACTAAAGTGGTTATTCTATCCCTATCATACTTCTGCATTTTGGGTGTGTAGGAACAGGTAACTTGTCTTTTTACTTCATAGGTCTCAGGATTAAGAACTACATCCAGCTCTGACATAGATCATAAGATCCTGAGCTATAAGGCTGATGCCACATAGGATGGAGATATTGGGGATCCTGAATTGAGGTGAATATATTTTGCAAGTGGGAGGGACGTGAAATTTATGGTTAGAGGGATGACTATACTTGAATAAGAAAATGGCCACTCACTCTTCTTCTCCCATTATAAAGTGGAATTTATTTCTTCACTCAGTGAATCTGAGCAGGCCATGTGACCTCGCTGGCCAATAGGACACTAGCAAACAAGGCAAACAAAGACTTGAAGGGCATTTGACATCTGTGGCTGGGATCCTCCATCTTCTATTTTCTTTTTTTTTTTTTTTTTGTCTTTTTGCCTTATCTAGGGCTGCACCCGCGGCATGTGGAGGTTCCGAGGCTAGGGGTCTAACAGAAGCTGTAGCTGCCAGCCTACACCACAACCACAGCAACGCGGGATCCGAGCCGCATCTGCAACCTATACCACAGCTCACGGCAATGCCAGATCCTTAACCCACTGAGCGAGGCCAGGGATCAAACCTGCAACCTCATGGTTCCTAGTCGGATTCGTTAACCACTGAGCCACAACGGGAACTCCCATCCTCCAATTTTCAAAAACACTTTCTTCACTTCATTTCGAGCACTCATGGGCAGTGTGCTTTCTTCTAATGGTCACTTAAGGCAATTTAGCCTTTATTATGATCACTGAAATCAATTGTCTTTACCACTTCTAGATTCCTAAGCCACGCCCACATTTTTATGTATTTGTTACTGTAGCATTCCATTTCCAGCTACCAAAATCTTTATAAGTTATCTATAATCATTTAACAATTTATATCAACTTAAATTTAGCAGTTCAGAAAAATACACAGAATTCTTAACAGGGCATGACTTAACTGGGTCCCCTGTTTTACGGTCTCTAGCAACAGTGGAACCAAAATGTTGGCCCAGGTTCTGCAGCTCCACTGGGAAGGATCCAATTTCAAGTCCCTGTGGTCACTGGCAAGTTTTAGTTCCTTGAGGGTTGTTGGACTGAGGGCTTCAATTTCTCACTAGCAGCTATTTGAAAGGCTTCCTCACTTCCTTTCTACATGTGATTGCCAACATGGCAGCTTGCTTCATCAAGGTATGTAAATGTAAGCACAGAAGGCAATAGTCAACTGGCAATAAAGAAGCTGAAATCTTTTGTCACCTAATGCTGAACTTTTTGTGGTAGGTATTTTACTGGTTAGAAGTAAGTTACTAGGTTTAGCCCACACTGAAAGGAAGGGGATTAGACAAGGGTGTGATATCCAGGATGTGTGGGTCATTGAAGTCTCTCTTAGAAGTCTGCCTGTCACAAAGAGTCAGGAAGACAGAGGCTGGAGGTTCCTTCTCTGCTTTGAGGCACATTCCTGGCCTCAATGATGGACTGACTCCTGATCTCTCCACTGATGTACTGCTAATACTCTGTGGCTCCAGCTCTTACTGGCCTCCAAGAACATTATTTTCTTCCCTTGACCTTCAAGTCAAAAAGTGGAATGTTTTCCTATCATTGGTAGTTTTGGGTTGCTTCAACCGTTCTTCGTTGTTTCCTTCAACTCTACCCTTCTTCTACAGGTGGTTCATTTATTAAAGATTCTTCCAAACTCACCTGAGTTGAATCCTGTTTTCTGCTGGGACTCTGACTTATATGACATTTTTGCAACAATGAAATCTTTATTTTAATGGGGTCAAATTTTCCACCTTTAAGTTTTTTGCTTCTCTTTTTGTTGTCATACTTTGAAAATCTTCCTTCTTTCAGATAAGTAGGATATAACAATTGTTACCCTCTCTTCATATCTTTCTCTAGTATGTTTACAGTTTTATAAATTGTATGTTCAAAGCTTTAATCCACTGAAAATGCAAAAGCAGTGAATTATTTCTCTGATGAGTACCCATTTATTTATTTATTTATTTATTTATTTTTGTCTTTTTGCCTTTATGTAGAGTTGTACCCGTGGCATATGGAGGTTCCCAGGCTAGGGGTCTAACAGGAGCTGTAGCTGCCAGCCTTTGCCACAGCCACAGCAATGTGGGATCCAAGCCGTGTCTGCAATCTTCACCACAGCTCACAGCAATGCTGGATCCTTAACCCACTGAGCAAGGCCAGGGATCAAACCTGCAACCTCATGGATCTTAGTCGGATTCATTAACCACTGAGCCACGAAGGGAACTCTATGATGAGTACCCATTTATTGCAGCATTATTTATTGATTAATATTTATTTCCCTGATGAGAAATGTCACCCATATCACATAATAAACTCCCATATATATTTATTTCTATTTAAAATATGTGTCACTTATATATTACTTAACCTAGATTATTCCATACATAAAAATGAAAATATTTTTCAGATCAGTCAATAAAGTTAATATAATGCTAATTCCCCATATCCAAACAAAGGACAACACTGACTTCAACACTGTATACAGATGCAAAATTTCTATATAAAATGTTGCAAATTGAACCTGGAGTAATGCATTTTAAAACAATGAAAAGAAGGGAGTTCCCATTGTGGCTCAGTGGTAATGAACCTGACTAGTATCCATGAGGACACAGGTTCAGTTCCTGGCATTGCTCAGTGGGTTAAAGGATCCTGCATTGCAATGAGTGTCATGTAGGTCACAGACGTGGCTCGGATCCCACATTGCTGTGGTTGTGGCTAGACTGGCAGCTACAGCTCTGATCTGACCCCTAGCCTGGGAATTTACATATGATGTGGTTGTGGCCCTAAAAAGACTAAATAAATAAATGAATAAAACAATGAGAAGAAAACGGAACTTATTCTGGGAATGCAGAGATGATTCCATACCACGAAATCTTTCATTGAAATTAATTATTTTAATGTCTATTGATTATATCATCAGATAAAGAACAGACATTCAATATAATGTAGCAATCACTTTTTACAGAATCTTAAAGTAGGAATAAAGAATCTACTAAATTTATAAGAAGCATATTCAAAAATTCAGTAACAAACTTTTAACTGAATTCTGAAGATCAGAACATCCAGGACGACTCAATAATGTTTGATGGTCCTAGCTACTGCTATTAGAGAAGGAAATCCACATAAGAAGAGACCAAACTATCTTTAATTGCTAATCTTGTGATTCCATACTTAAACAAGAGATTAATAAAACTTCCCGGAATTAATAAACAACTTAGTATGCTGCCTAGATATAAAATAAATCTCTAAAGATGAATACATTTTCTCTTTACAATCAATAAGCACTCAGGAAAGCAAATGGCAAAAATAATTCATGCAATGTTGGCATAAAAGCTGCAAAATACCTATGATAAATTTGAGGCAGTTGTGTATGACACTTACAAAGTCCTTTATAAAATAAAATTGAAGAACATAAAATAAAACCTAAAAAAATGAGTATGTAAATTCAATTTAAAAAACATATAAATTCATAGAGTGTTCAATTGGTAGAGGATTCCAAATTTCACGTGGAGAACTAAATGTCTGGGAATTGCCAAAAAATAATGAAAATAGTGAAGATAAACTGTTTTAATGGGATTAAACATTGGTTATAAAGAACTGCAATAAAAACGCATAATTTTTTTACCCAAGAATAGCCATAAGTGAATCTAGGTATAAATACACATTTAATGTGTGACAAAGATCGGTGGAAGAATAATATTTACTCAGAAAACTGTAGTATCACAATTGGCCACTTACGTGAATATGCATCAGTCAAAACCTCTATCCCACATTATATTCAAACAAATATTCCAGAGGGTGAATGCTCAGATATAAATCAATACAATAAACTTGTAATTAAATTTAAGAAAATATTTATATAAATTTGGTTAGGGATGACATTCCTTAGCAAGACTGGAAACCCCGGAGGTTATATGAAAGAAAAGACTGACTTAGAGGAGATAAGAATTATAAATTTAGATATGAAAAGCTATTGTAAAAAAGCTCAAAGACCAGTGTACTAGGAAAAAAATCACTTCTCATATTACGTGTAAACAGAAACTATACCTAAGAAAAGAAAATGTCCAAATGCTTGTTAGAAACGTAGAGGGTAGGGTTCCTGCCATGAAGCAGCTGAAACGA
This sequence comes from Catagonus wagneri, assembly GCA_004024745.2. Taxonomy (NCBI): domain Eukaryota; kingdom Metazoa; phylum Chordata; class Mammalia; order Artiodactyla; family Tayassuidae; genus Catagonus; species Catagonus wagneri. Next base: position 963,177 of record PVHT021183608.1, read on the forward strand.
ATCCGACCAGGAACCATGAACATGAGGTTGTGGGTTTGATCCCTGGCCTCGCTCAGCAGGTTAAAGATCTGGCGTTGCCATGAGCTGTGGTGTAAGTTGTAGATGTGCCTCAGACAATGCTGCTGTGGCTGTGGTGTAGGCCAGCAGCTGTAGCTCCAACTGGACCCCTAGCCTGAGACCCTCTATGTGCTGCAGGTCTGGCCCTAAAAAGCAAAAAAAAAAAAAAAAGATCTAGAAATATAGAGGGTATAAATTAGCAATTCATGGACAAGAATATACAAATGGCCCAAGTAAATGAGAGCTGCTCAACTTCAAAAGTATTAAAAAAATTTGGGGTAAAAATTTTACCTTTTAGACTGGCCATGATTTAAAAGAAAAATGGTATCAAGTGCTAAACAAAAAGGAAAATAGGGAAATTCTGCTATGTGGCAGATGGTAAAGAGAATCTTTTCAGAAATTAATTTCACAAAAACTATTTGAAACCTAACCAAGATACTTTGGAAATCTTTCCTGTATAAAAAAAGTACAAATATGCACACACACACACACACACACACACATCAGATGTATAGATATACAAGGATGTCTATTACAGCATTTTTTTTTTAGTAGCCAACACTGCAAATAAATTGAATATCTAATGTTTAATATAGTAAACTGGCTGGGTGAATTGTTGTATATAAACAATATGTAATATTAAGCAGTTATTTTAAAGAGGGAGATGTATTTATGTTCACTGACCTGAACGGAGGTCTTGGCTGTAGTGTTAACCATAAGAAGCAAGTTGTAGAGTAATGTTTATGGTATAATGCTATTTTGCTAAAATCTAATGAACAGCAATAACACGCACAAAAATATTTCATATGTGTATAAAAAGTTAGTAAAAATACACACTAGGCTAATATTTACTATCTGAGTGGGGATGGGGATATGATTATAATTTTGTTATTTTTTGCTCTAATTATCCAGTTACAAAGAATTGCTTATGTTAATATCAATATCATGCAATAACCTACATTTAAAAATATGAAAAAGGAGTTCCTGTTGTGGCACAGCAGAAACAAATCCAACTAGGAACCATGAGGTTGCGGGTTCCATCCCTGGCCTTGTTCAGTGGGTTAAGGATATGGAATTGCAATCAGCTATGTAGGTCGCGGATATGGCTTGCATCATGCATTGCTGTGGCTCTGGCATACACCAGCAGCTGTAGCTTCTATTCCACCCCTAGCCTGGGACCCTCCGTATGCTGTGGATGCGGCCCTAAAATGCAAAAAAAAAATAAAAATAAAAATATGAAAAAAATATATACACACTTATCTATGAATAGCTAAGCCACTTTGCTTGCACCTGAAACATAATACTGTAAATCAACTATACCTCAATTTTAAAAATGTCAATTAAGAAATGTACATTAAAATAAGTTGAAGTAGGAATTCTGACTGTGGCTCAGCGGAAACAAATCTGACTAGTATCCAGGAGGACACAGGTTTGATCTCTGGCCTTGCTCAGTGGGTTGAGAATCCAGCATTGCTGTGAGCTGTGGTGTAGGCTGCAGATGCGTCTTGGATCTGCCATTGCTGTGGTTGTGGCTGTGGGATAGGCCAGCAGCTTCAGCACCAATTTGACCCCTAGCCTGAGAATTACCATATGCTTCCAGGGCAGCCTTAAAAAGACAAAAAGTAATAAAACAAAATAAAATAAGTTGAAGAAAATATTCATTAATATAGCTTACCTTTTATGAAACAAATGGTCAGCATTCGAATAATTCTAAAGGCGACTTTATTTCTTTTTGGATTACATAAATATTTAGTAATTGTTAATGGCCCAAATCAATTAATAGTGTGGTTGAAATAGTGGGAGAGCATTTGCAATATTACAAAATAACTGACTTTGCTGTTCACCTGATATTTCATTCACATATATTTTCCTTGCTATTGGTGCCTCTAACTGTAATAAACACATATCCTAAAGTCCATTTTCAAAGGAACTTCTGCCAGGACTCTGGAATTTGAAGTGTCCAGCTAAGCTAAGAAGGTTGGGCAAGTCACCTGGCCATTAAATGAGTTGAATCAGCATATACCCAGCTAAGGAGTTAGATAGGGGCACTCATAGGCAATTTATTTTTCTTAATGGTCTCTTGGTTACTTGGTCCTTTGCTGCCTTTACAATTTTCCTTGTGTTTTCAAAACCAGTGCAGGATCTGGTGCAGAGTTTTCAAGTATAAAAATCCAGAACCATCTTGCCTTGCCTCACTTCCAATATCCTCAACTGTTTTATGATAAATACTTATTTTTCCACTGCTTAAATTATATGAGTTTGGCTTTAAAATTTTCCCAGTCCTCAAATTTTGAATCTTAACTCTTATCTCGTTGTTGATGTCTTCCCCTCTTCCCTGCTCAAATATATAAATTGAAAATATTACTTTCAAATATGCGTCTTACAGTTTAATTTCTTAACCCCTTTTCTGATGAGCTTAAAATTTTAATTTTCGTTCTCTCCAATTACCAAATTTTTGCAACTTTTCGAAGAGCTCTAGCCTAATTTAAAGTAATATGATAGAGTGGGAGTTCCCATTGTGGCTCAGCAGTAACAAACCTGACTAGTGTCTATGAGGACGTGGGTTTGATCCCTGACTTCGCTCAGTGAGTTAAGGATCAGATGTTGCCGTAAGCTGTGGTGTAGGTCTCGGACACAGCTAGGATCCAGTGTTGCTGGCTGTGGCACAGGCCAGCAGCTGCAACTCCCATTGGACTTCTAGCCTGAGAAATTCTATACACCACAGTTGTGGCCCTAAAATGCTAAAATAAATAAATAATTAAATACAATAATGTGGTAAAATGTATTTTTCTCAGAAGTTTTATAGCATTAGTTTATATTTAAGTCTCAAATTTTGTCTGTGGGATGAGGAGGTAGGCATCAATTTTAGTTTTTTTCTACTCATCAGATACACTTGTTTCAGTACAGTTTATTGAGAAATGATCTTTTCCCCCATTGAATTACCCTGGTTCTCTTGTTGAAAATGAGTTGAACATATGTATGTAAGTGTATTTCAAGACACTTTATTCTGTTTCATTGATCGGTTTGACTGTCTTCATGTCAATATTATACTGTCTTGATCAATGTCATTTTAATAAATTTTGATATCTGCTACTATATGCCTGACAACTTTTTATTTGTTCTTTAAAGTTTTTTTTAACTACTCTGAGATTTTTTCCATATGAAATTTGCAATTATCAATTTCTACAAAAAGGCAGATTTTGACTGGATACAGATTGGTATTGTGTTAAATTTCTGTCTTAGCTTGCAGTGAACTGAAATGAAATATATTAAAACTTGCAAGCCATAAACATGGTATATCGACTCATTTCTTTGATATCTTTCAGCAATATTTTATAGTTTACAATGTGGATTTCCGAGGTCTAGTTATAGATTCCTTAGGACTTTCTACATACAATTCACGGCATAAATAAAGATATTTATGTTTTTATCTCTGTCATATATTATCTTTTTCTTGCCCTTTTGTTTTATTTTCTCTAGTAAACTAAAAAAAAATTGAAGTATTTACAATGTTGTGTTAGTTTCAGGTATACAGTAAAGTGATTCAGTTATACATATTTTCAGATTCTTTTCCCTTATAAGTTATTACAAAATATTGAATATAATTTCCTGTGCTATATAGAGTAGGTCCTTGTTGGTTACTATTTTATATATAGCACTGTGTATTTGTTAATCTCAAACTCCTAATTTATCCCTCCTCCTCTTTCCTCTTGGTAACCATAAGTTTTGGCTTTTCCATAGCAAAAGAAACTATAAGCAAAATAGAACAATAAATTATGGAATGGGATAAAACATTTGCAAACCCTGTGACCAAAAAGGGACTAATTCCCAAAATACAAACAGCTCATACAGCTCAATATAAAGAAAACAAACAATCCAATGAAAAAAATGAGCAAAAGATTTAAACAGACATTTCTCTAAAGAAGACATACTGATAGCCAACAACCACATGAAAAAAGATGCTTAGGATCACTAATTATTAGATAAATGCAAATCAAAACAATAAGGTACCACCTTATACCAGTTTGAATGGCTATTATCAAAAATTCTACCAAAAAAAATTGCTGGAGAGGGTGTGAAGAAAAAGGAACCCTCCTACATTGCTGTTTGAAATGTAAATTTGTACAACCACTATGGAAAACAGTGTGAAGTTTCCTTAAAAAACTAAAAAAAAAAAGAGTTACCATATGATCCAACAATCCCACTCCTGGGCATATATCTTGACAAAACTATAATTGCAAAATATACATGCAGCCTAGTTCATTGTAGTACTATTGACAACAGGCAAGACATGGAAGCAACTTAAATGGCTGACAGATGAATGGATAAAGATGTGGAATACTACTCAGCTATAAAAATGAATGAAATAATACCATTTACAGCAACATGGATGGACCTAGAGATTATCATCCTAAGTGAATTAAGCTGGATAGAGAAAGAAAATTACACGATATTGCTTGTATGTGGAATCTAATAACAAACACAAATGAACTTACAAAACAGAAATAGACTCACAGATACAGAAAATGAACTATGGTTCTCTAGCACACTTGAAAAGAAAGTGGGGAAATTAGCATGTATATGATGGTATCTGTAGATATCCTGTAAATATCGTTATCAAATTAAGGAAGATTTCTACTTCAACATTTTTTTTTTTTTTTTGCTTAGAAGTTCTCATTTAAAAAAAATGTTGGGGTATTAAATTTTATCAAATGCTTTTTCAACATCTATTGAGATTGTACATGAATTTTTGTTGTAATTGTTAGGTTAATGAATTATATTATTGCTTTTCTAATGTTAAATTGACCTTGCATTTCTAAGATAAATTCTACCTTGTTATAATTTATTACATAATTTTTATTTGTTGTGCTTTACATTGCTTACATTGTGTTCAAGATTTTACAACTGATTATGAGCTTTATTGTATATCATTTTATTTTGATTCATTTGTCTGTTTTTGGCCAGGTTAGCACTGTCCCCATAAAATGAGTTGAGAAATAGTTCTGTTTTTTTCTATTTTCTACAAATATTTGGGTAACATTATTATGATTATTATTATTATTATTATTATTATTATTATTATTAATTATTAAAGCCTGATAGAAATAATAAGTGAAAACATCTGAATGTCAAGTTTTCTTTTGGGGAAGGTTTTTTATTACAAAGTCAAATTTTAAAATAGATACAAGGCTATTCAAACTGTCTGCTAGCTTTTCTGTCAGTTTTGCTAAAATTTCCCCCTCCTCTGCACCAGGAGTTTCCCCAATTGATCCATGTTGTCAGATTTATTGGCCTGAAGTATTTTTTTTAAATAAATCTCATTACTATCCCATAATATCTATAGCTGCCTAACAATGCAAACTTTGCAATTCTGGTAATTTGTATTTTCTGTTTTTTCTTGATCAGACTTGCTAAAGTTTCATAAATTTCCTTTAACTCTTAAGAAGATCAAATTTTGGCTTTATTAATCTCGTTATTTGATTTAAACTTATAGTGACTTACTTTTCTTTACAGATAAAGAAATCAAGCCTTGCCTATAGTCATGCAAATATGAGCTAGTAAAACTGGAGGTATAGAGATTCAAATACAATTCTTTCTGACTCTAAGACTGATCTCTTTCCATTTCTCTATTAGATCTCTTATTTCTCAATTAGACTTTAGTTGTAAAAGCTCTGTACCTTTTATTTACAGCATAAAGATTGTTAGATATTATTTTAAGAATAGGTCTAACATAGCTTCATCTTAGTTTATAGAATTCATATCTGGAACAACTCTAATTGTAGCTCATCATTCGGCATGAAAAAATCAAATAATAATAAGAGAAAAATCATAAGACTCTTCTCTAACACCATCTACCATTTATCTTCCCAGAGCCATTGGTTATCAATCTGCTTATGTGAAAAAAATTTAGCATTTCTATTCTCATATGCAGATAGCTAGAGGTTAAAAAATGGTTCTCAACCAGATAAGGGTATCAAGCTCAATTTAGGAAGTTTCAATCTGATGTCTGCTATTCAACCCATATCTGCTAAATCAAAAACTTAAGGGGTGAGCCCCTGACATGTATGTTTTGGAAAAGTTTCCCTGGTTAATATAATGTGTTCCCCTGGGAAAGAATCTGCCTAATTAGCTGAAAAGTTATGCTATGCATGAGGTAAATTATATGTGCCACAGGCTAAGTTATTAATAGCATTTATTCCTTTCAAGCTTTTTATAATATGTCTTAGGTAGGCTAGATGGTCTAGGTTATTTTTAGGTTTACTGGTAGGGCAGTGAAGGACTGATTAGTTAAATTATTTAGTTAATAATATATGTATTTTGGGATTCCCCTTGTGGTGCAGCAGAAACGAATCTGACTGGTGCCCATGAGGATGTGGGTTTGGTCTCTGGCCTTGCTTGGTGGGTCAGGGAATCCCATCATTGCCATGAGCTTGGTGTAATTTGCATATGAGGCTTGGATCTTGTGTTGCTGGGGCTGTGGTGTGGACTGGAGGCTGTAGCTCCGCTTTGACTCGTAGCCTGGGAACCTCCATATGCTGCGAGTGTGCCCCTAGAAAACAAAACAAAGAAAAATTAAAAAAATATATATATGTATTCTACTATTATTCTTCAAAGCATATCAGAATTATTGATATTTTATGTTTTTTAACTTGAGTTTTGCTGTGAAAACACACATTTTCTGTTGATACAGAGAAGAAAATCTCCGGGGGCTAGGAGCCTGATGTGTGATGATATGAGCAACATTGGACCCAAGATTTAGAAGAGGCAAAAAATTGCCTAGACTAGCACTGGGGGGGCTGATGTTAGGAATATGCCAGAATATTCATTATTATGGATTATTATTCACCAAGAGGTTACTAAACAAAACGGAAGACCCAGTGCAATTCCCAGATAGAACCACAGAATAAACATATACTTATCAACGTCTCCAAATAAAGAGATTCTGGTGTGCAGTACTGTGAGCTGACTTTATTACAAGATGAGGATTTTTAGGTCAGTATTGTAAAACTTCCTTCAGGCAACATTTTATCTGGCAGGCCTTTCAACAATGCTGCCCTCTAAAATTCTCTACATTTCAGTTATTGCTTACAACTTGGAAAACAACTACAGTGCTTTAATAAAGAGTATACAGGTTTGCAGTATAATTAATGATGCTTCTACTGACTTCATCACAATTGTGAATGTGAACAACAAACCCATATTGAATTACCTGTAGAACACATCCAACTGCGTTGGAAGGGAATTTTTATTTTATTTTTTTTATTTTCCATGGCCATATGACTTTTGGTTAGTCTTAGTATTAAAAAGACACATGAAATTGACGAGTAAAAATATAAATGACAATGTATATCAGATTATAATATTTTCATTTTAAGTACTTATACAACCAAAATAAAAGGGGTTGTGAGTTTTTGCTCCCTAAAAATGTCATTGTCAGTAAAATAAAGGACACTAATTAATTTTAAATTTCAGATAAACAAGTAATACTTTGGTAAGTATATCCTAAATATTGCCCTGGACATAATAACTTATGTTAAAAATGTATCCCTGTTTACCCGACATTTAAAAATTATCCAGCATCCTGTTTTTGCCTTCTAAAAATGGGAACCCTGGTTGAAAAAAGAAAATATTTCATCTTCAAGGGTTATTAAGGATACTGCATAAAGTCTGTTTTAAATTAAAGATTTTAGGTAACATTTAAAGTATAACCTTCTTTCCTTACTAATTTCTTCCTCTTTAACTAGGTCACAGTTGTGTTAATATGAAAACTGCTATTTAAGAGAAAAAAATCTTCACAGCCTTTTTTTTTCCCCAAAGTCTAATTCATCAAGGTTACTCTCACCTACAAAAACGTTTTCAAGTAATTTAAACAGTTGGGCAAAGGTGCCAACATTCAAAGATTTACCTTGACACAATTTATGACTTCTGATAAGCTTTTTCTGTGGTTCTTTTCTCTATGTGAGTTAGTTAAGCTGCAATCCAGAGGTTAAATGCCAGAATCCTCTGACATTTCGAGCCAGTGAAGGGTATTTTTTCTTTTCTCACATAAAAAGTTTCTGTTGGTGCAAATTTAAGCGCATTTGAGACACGTTTGCAACTAACCGTAGAATGCAGACAAAAAAGCAGCAACCTAGGATGAAAAATGCCTCTTTGTATCCCAGTCATTAATTTCGCCAGTGAAATTATTCAACAATTAAATTATACTCTACATGCTCCATCCCAGATCATATTTTAGATTCTAGACTTCTTATTCAATATATGGGTAGAAAGTTGTGAGGAAGTTAAATTATCTGCAAAATATTTTCTATGCTAAAAAGGAGTTTTCTTTGTAACCCACACTGTGTCTTTGTGATTGTGATTTTTTTTTCTGTTGATTCAGAGAATATAGCCTCCAGTTCTTTCTCATCCTTCTAATTAAACACTATTTGAATAACTGGGATCTTAATTGAAACCAAATTATAGAATCACCATTCAAAGTAAAGAGCATAATTTAATCACTGCCTGTTACAAATTTGGTCATGATTCCAAAAACTAGGCATCAAAGATTGCACAATTTTAATGTTTTGACATAACCAAAACTAAAAATTCATAAAGTTCAAAAACTGGTTTCTTCATAACTGCCTAAGGCAAAGCAACTAGACACTTTAATACCTTTGTTGACAGAAGCTAGGAGTGCTATGCAAGTGTCAGTTCTCTCTAGAATGGAATGTTAAAATCTTTCAATGTAGAGCAATATTGACAGTTATATTTATTATAATGGACCCAGCATAAGTCTTGCTTAATAAAGTTTTAAACATCGCACCAGAGATTATCCTTCTTACTACCCCTCCCTCCTCCTTCTAGAATCACTCTCCATCCAGTTCTAGTTAGGGGCACATACCTCTCTCATTTATCATATGTATGCCTCTGCTCTAATTTTTTGGCATATTTCTACTTATATTAAATCAGCTCACATAAGGAAGTGTCAGTGTCTTCCAACTATAGAGAAATGCATGCTCATGAACCAATCACAAATGTCATTAACTAATTAATAAGAGCAGCTCTAGAGATAAGTTCAGTGGAGCAGGAAAAATACGGTAGAGTGTTAAATCAGAATGAAAAAGATAATAGACACTTTACGTTTGTATAAAAGTAATTATGTGGTCATAATTTTGGCAACTAAAAAAATAAAATTTGGAGAATGAGAATCAATTTTGGTTTTAATAAAAAGCAGAAAGTCAGATTAGAGAAATTATTTCAAGAGTTGTAATTATACTAAAAATTAAGAGAAATATATGTATATACATATATATTTACAGATATTAAATGACAAATTATTTTTCTCTATTTAAATTATTACTGTTTTTAATCAAAGTAGCTGAATTACAATGTTGTGTATTTTTTTTGTATGTATGTATACATGCATGGATACTTTGTATTCATGCATACACAGATATGTGTATTTTACATACAGATATACAGAAGAAACAGCTTCTCATTAAATTTATCTCTCCAGGAGTTCCCTGGTGGCACGGTGTTAAGGATCTGGCATTGTCACTGCTTAGGACTGGGTCATTGCTGTAGTGAAAGTTCAGTCCTGGCCCAGAAAATTCCATATGCCGTGGGTGGAGCTAAAAAAATAAAATAAGATAAAATGTTAAAAAACCTTCTCTCTCTCTCTGTCTCTATCTATCTATCTATCACCTATATCTATCTATCTATCTATCTATCTAATCTATAACTATCTATCTATTATCTATCTATCTATCTATCTATCTAATCTATCATTTCTACCTATATCTCAAGATCTAATGACTTCTGGGCATTTTCACAAATTTATTCACAAAGTTCTATATAATTCTATTAAAAGATATATTTCAATGGCAATATTTTTTATGGTATCATATTTGGAAAGTACTGAAAAAGTACACACAGAATAAATATGGTTTGGATTGATTGAAGGTTAAGAGGTAAACAGAAAGATACAGTTATATGAAGCTCAAAAATGTGTGATCTTTTTTTTCTTTTCTTTTTGTCTTTTTAGGGCCATACCCATGGCATGTGAAGGTTCCCAGGCTAGGGGTAGCTCGAATCGGAGCTGTAGCTGCAGGCCTACACCACAGGCACAGCAATGCCAGATCCGAGCCATGTCTGCAAACTACACCACAGTTCATGGCAACACCGGATGCTTAACCCACTGAGCGAGGCCAGGGATCGAACCTGCATCCTCATGGGTACGAATCAGATTCATTTCCACTGAGCCACGACAAGAACTCCTGATCCTTTTAAAGTATATTGATCTTACGATACTGAACGCTGGGCACATGTGCTAGCCTGGACTAGAGAGTTAAGAAAAATGCTGAAGAGCAATGTTCACGGCTGGTTCTGTAGCCTTTCTTCAAGTTTCTGATGACTCTTGGCACATTCTCCTGTAACAGTAAATAAAGGAACTCTTAGTAGGTGACCTGTACTTGATCCAAGATAAAAGAGTACTGGGTCAAGTTCTGTATATGGGAACAAGCTTTTTAACTTATTTATTGAGAATAATGATCATTGGTACTGATGAAGTAAAGCTGCCCAGAGAATTTGGGCTAGTGCAATACAGCAAGGAGGAATGCCTGGGAAAGTGGAAGCTGTGTCATGAGACTTCTGCTCTGCTCTTGCTGTGCATACTCTACCATTTCCTGTCCTTTATCTTTTTTCAAAGTCAAGTGAACTTGGTACTTGTGTAAAGCTTATTATGCATCATTAGTCTAATTATGGAAAAACTCAAAAGACTGGCAAGTAATTGTTATCTCTTAGTGATTTTTAGCAATGCCCTACAAGAAGGGAATAAACTCAGAATACAGATAGTCAGAGAGCAGAAAGGTCTGAAAATAAAGCTTTCGGTTTCCTGAATATGTAAATTGAAACTATAAATGTTGGGGGAAAAAACAACAACAAACAAATTTTCTACTCCAGGTTAAAACTGATATTAGCAGAGACTGCAAAGTCTCAGACTTAGCAGCATTTTAAATTGGGGTCCCAAGTAGCAAAAAAATGAGATTTAAAGTATTGTCTTTCCACTAAGTACTACACTTTTAAAGTGCATCTAGTTAATGGCCATTTAGCAAATGAAGCAGATGATAGATACAATGGTCTGCAGAGTAAAATATTAGATTCTTTAGGTTTATTGACTATATTTAGGCCATCATGTTTGTAGGTTCTTAAAAATGACAAGGCACAAAAAAAAAACTCTAATAATTTTTTGAGGAGACCATATTGCCAAAAATCACCAGACTAGGATAGCAGCAGCTGTGACTTTTTAAAAAATTAAAAACTTCAGTTTTGGATAGTATGAGTTTGAAGACTTAAATACATCATTAAATGTATATATCCCCAACAGCTATATTTGCTACTTTTACACAAGTTCAAACTTCCTTAAAGATAGAAGTTTGTAAATGTCAAACAATATGGAAATTTGTAAATGTCAAGCAATAGATGGTTGTTATAGTATATATAATATATTTCAGTGTGAGTCTGCACTTTAGACACAGTGGTAACGGAAGAACAGAAGAGTGTAAAACAAAAACTTAAGGGTCAGGAATTCCCGTTGTGGTGCAGAGGAAACAAATCTGACTAGCATCCATGAGGATGTGGGTTTGATCCCTGGCCTCACTCAACGGGTTGGGAATCCAGCTTTGCTCTGAGCTGTGGTGTAGATTACAGATGCAGCTTGGATCCTGTGTTGCTGTGGCTGTGGTGTAGGCTAGCAGCTATAGCTCCAGTTAGACCTCTAGCATGGGAATTTCCATATGCTGCAGGTGCAACCCTAAAAACACAAAACAAACAAACAAAAACAAACTTAAGGGTCAAGTAGAGGAGGCTATGAAGCAAAAAAAAAAAAAAGGGCATGGAAAGCCTGAAGACATAAGAATTGAGCATATCGTATCAAAAGGCACACAAAGGTATGTGTTTGTGTAGAAATTTATGAAGTTTCTTGAAATATTCAAAGAACTTAAGGAAGGAGCACTAAGGATCTGGTATAAGGACATTGATGTTATTTTTACAGCATAGTAAAATTTTATTTTAACATATGTATATTACTTTTCCATAAGAATTAAATTATTGATAAAAATAAAAGAAAACTCAACTGTAGGGATTCGATTTAGAACAGGAAGAATATTCATATATAGGAAGGAAGAAGCGAAGGAGGGATGTCAGCATGGGCAATTTTCTAGAAGGAAAATGACAGAAATCTGAGGACATTTGTGCTGGAAATCTCACCTTTTCTTTCTCAATTAATTGCTAAGGACATTAAGGAATTATGTAGGTAGCTTTAGATGAATAGTGGTAATGTGCATGAGAAAGGGAGCTAAAAATGGATAAATAAAAGGTTGCTGAGTCCTGTGGAGTGCTCAGTCACCATGAATAGCATGACATGAATTAGCACCAATTCAACTATGATTTGCTCTTGAGACTTCTACTTCTTTACATTATTCCAAAAGTTAAATAGAAATGTAGCCTTATTTCTATCTCATTTTCCTCTCCTTCCCCTTTTATTTAACATGGAACACTAATGCATGATAACTTTACAACTATAAGATTAAAAGTATATATTTCTCGTGAATTAATGTTATTATTATACACAGAGAAACCCTTTTAATCTCAAATGGATTTTCCTGGTGATATATGCTTTGTCCTCTTAAATCAAAGTATTTCTACTAGTGGGTATTGCTGTAAGTAGAATAGATTACTAAAAATAAATGAAATTCTCTTTCTCATTTTCTGCACACCCATGCAACACACAGGTGCACACAAATGCAATTTGCATATATCTTTGACGATCTGAAGAACAGACAAACAGAAACCAAAGTCTCCTGAGAGCAAAATTTACCATTTACATTTTAAGTAGGCTGTCATTATTTATACTACTGACATTTTGCGCTGTAACTGAATTTGTCTACTCTACTTCATTAGTGGCTTAATAGTACTCAATACTTTCTTGAACCTAAGTGCTGTGATGATTCAAGGTTCCTACAACATTACTGGCCTTGCTATATTTAGGATTATAAATTTAGTACATGAAGCTATTTATTTTTTCAGAGCTCCTCTTCAATTAAAGTAATGTGCACTAGGTGAGGAGTGGCTTGAGAGCAGGGAAGTGATGTGGTTAGAGCTGAGCTTTGGGAACATTAATCTGTCGGGATTATGGAGCACGGAATGGCATCTACATGACTTGGCGACCAGTTGGACGCTGAGCAGGGTAGGGTGGAAGGTGGTAAAGCAAGAAGTCTTCAAATGCGGTTCCAAGTCTTTTAGAATTTGCCTTTTTGGTGTTTTCAAATGTGATTCCAAGGCCTTGAGTTGTATATATTATGAATATTAATTTGAGTTAATGAAAAAAGGAAGCAGAGGAATGTACTCAAGCAGAGAAAGATATTCAGTGTGTTTTGAATATATTCAACCGATGAGTGTGTGGAGATATTCAAAGTTTTAGATAATTTGGATCTGAGTGCAAGAGGGAGGCTAGGGGAATATGTAGGAGTTGCTTCACTGAGTTTCATAATCTCTTGGTACATTTTCTACAAATTTTAATATAATATGTTGTATGGATGGATAATATAGGAAATAGACAATGAAGGAAAAATCATAAAATACGAGGTGGAAACATTAGTGTCAGACCGTGAAGTCATACAGAAAATGAAATCAAAGGGTGGTGCATTTCAAGGTACTAGTTTCTCAGCTTATCAAATACAGGTCATTCTCCCCTTGAAGGACAGGGGACTTCAGAATAGACATTTTCAATATCTGGAAACTCTCCATCAGGGTCTATTAGGGTTCATACTTTACTCTCTTGCTTCCACCCTACAGTTTTCCTGTTTCTTCCCTGTCTAAGCCCTGACTGCTTAGGGACCACCTTAAGCCCTTACTGCAGTTATCTCTGTAAGCTCTGAATAATGACTCTTGTGTTTGGCAATGAGTCTTGGTCTGTTACATTACAATGATTTATCTCTATGAGTTTTCCCAGTACTCCACCACCTATCAATACGCTGGTGGAAGTACAGACTTCTGCCCACTACATGAAGCTTTTTGTTTTCTACTGCCTTGAACCACAGATTTAATTTCTCAGTAGCCTTGAACAAGTTACTGCTTTTCAGCCCAGTGAGACTGCACTACACTTGAGCTTCTGCCCCCTGTGCCACATGAGGGAAAAATCTAGGCAGAGAACTGGGGGACTCACCTCCTATTTCTTCCTTCTCTCATGAATTATTATCCTGCTTTGCCTGTTTTCTTTCTTCCTTCCTTCCTCTCTCTCTTTTCCTTCTTTCCTTCCTTCCTTCCTTCCTTCCTTCCTTCCTTCCTTCCTTCCTTCCTTCCTTCCTCCTTCCTCCCTCCCTCCCTTTCCCTCTCTCTCTCTCTCTCTCTCTCTCTATCTCTCTCTCTCTCTCTCTCCCTCCCTCTCGTCTCTCCCTTTGTCTTTTTAGGGCTGCACCTGTGGCATACGGACTTTCCTAGGCTAGGGGTCATATCAGATCTGTAGTCACTGGCCTACACCACAGCCACAGCAACGCCAGATCTGAGCCACATCTGCAAACTACACCGCAGCTCATGGCAATGCCAGACCCTTTACCCACTGAGCAAGGCCAGGGATTGAACCTGCCTCCTCATGGTTGCTAGTCAGATTTGTTTCAAGCCACAGTTCAAGCTACGACAGGAACTCCAGCTTTGCCTGTTTTCTAATGCTCGAAAAGTGAGATGCTTTAGTTATGTTGTCCAGTTTACACATGTATATGGTGGGAAAGAAATTCCTATAGTAGATATGTCATCATGACTAGAAGCGACAATCCCTAAGGCTATACAGTTTCAATAAATAAACTTTTTTTTTGGCTGTGCCCATAGCACATGGAGGTTCCTGGGCCAGGAATCAAATCCACGCCACAGCGTGGATTTGACCCAAGTCTCAGCAGTGACAACACCAGATCCTGAGCCTGTTCTCTTACCAGGGAAATCCTCAAAAAATAAACATTTCTTAAAATATCCAGATTCATTTGTGTGTGGTGGTCCCCAAGACCAACTGCAGATTCAGTGATTCACTAGGAGGACTTACCGTATAGTCACCTCATGGCTATGATTTATTGACATTATAACAAGAGTATACAAAGTGTAATCAGCAAAGGGAAAAGGCTCATGGTTAGAAGTCTGTAGGAAACCAGACACAAGCATCCAAGAATCCTCTCCCAGTGGTGTCACAAAGGATCACTTAATCCCTCTCGCAATGAGTTGAAAAACAAGAGTGAAATGTTTTCTACCCAGGAGGCTCATTAGAAACTCAGCCCCCAGGTTTTTCAGATCAGTGCCTTCTGCTTGGCATATATCAAGGTTCCAGAGTCCCACAAAGAAAGAGGGTGCTCAGCATAAACCACACTGTTTAAACCAACACTTTGGGCCCAGTGAGCCACCATATCATTGAGGCAATGGTAGGAACTCTCCTAAAATAGTGGCTCCTAGATGCAAGCCAATAGTAAATGTTGCAAGGTTTAAGAATAGCAGTATCATACTTACTATGATAACTGTTTTAAATATAATTTGATATCTCTTATTCTACACTGAGATACGGAACTTAACATGATCTACTTATTTTATGAACAATGCCCCTCTATTTTGCTTTTCTGCCTGAAATTGTATGATTTTCAAGAACAAAATAAACCACATATGTATTTTTCAGGGAATGGTAAATATATGGATATAATTGACTATACATATAGATAGATATACAGTCTATCTTCATTGTTTCTGGATTTCATATTGTGAGTTTACCTACTCACTAAAATTTGTAACCCCCAAACCCATACCCCTGCCTTCCATGATCATGCACTTAGTGATGAGAAATTTGAGTCTACCAAGACACATGTTTGTAGCTAAGATTATTCAAGGCTGTATTCTTGCTTCAGCTCTCCTGCAAAGATGACCAGAGGATTGAGAAGGTAGGGGGCAGTGCACTGAAGGGCAGGAAGCTCTGCAACATAGTCAATTGGATGGGGTTTGAATCCCCACTCTGGCCCCTGTTATTGGGGGTGGCCTCAGGCAAGTCACTTAAAACATCTTTTTAAAAAAATTTTATTGAAGCAGAGTTGATTTACAACATTGTGTTAATTTCTACTGTATAGCAAAATAACTCATATATATATATATATATATATATCTTTTTTTTTTTTTTTTTTTTTGCCTCGTCGTTTTTAGGGCCGCATCCGCAGCATGTGGAGGTTCCCAGCTAGGGGTCTAATCGGAGCTACAGCTGTTGGCCTACGCCACAGCCACAGCAATGCGGGATCCGAGCTGCATCTGCAACCTACGCCGCAGCTCACAGCAATGCCGGATCCTTAACCCACTGAGCGAGGTCAGGGATCAAACCTGCAACCTCATGGTTCCTAGTCAGATTTGTTTCTACTGCGCCAAGATGGGAGTTCCCTCTTTTTCATATTCTTTTCCATATGGCTTATCACACGATAATTAATATAGTTCCCAGTGCTATACAATAGAGCCTTGTTGCTTATTCATTCTCTATATAATAGTTTGTATCTGTTAACCCCAAACTCCCAATCCTTCCCTCCCCCGACTTAGCAACTTCAAGTCTGTTCCCTATGTTTATGAGTCCCTTTCTGTCTCATCGATAAGTTTATTTTTGTCATAGTCCACAGATAAGTGATACAGTAGTATTTATTTGTCTTTTACTTTCTGACTTCATTTAGTATGATCACTTCTGGTTCCATCCACATTGCTGCAAATGACATTATTTTGTTCTTTTTTTTATAACTGAGTAGCATTACTTTGTATATGTATACCACATCTACTTTATTCAACTGTTGGAGTTCCTACTGTGGTACAGTGAGTTAATGAAAGGGCTCATCTCTGTGGCATTACCTGGTTCTATCCCTGGCCCAACTGGTGTTGCTGCAGCTGTGGCAGAGGTCACAGATGCAGCTCAGGGGAATTTTCATGTGCTGAAGTTGTGGCCAAAAAAGAAAAAAATAAGTCTGCAAAATTCTGCCATTATTTATTCAACTGTTGATGGATATTTATGCTGTTTCCATGTCTAGGATTTAGATCCCATGAACTAGGGATGCTTGTTCCTTTTCAAATCATAGTTTTATATGGATATATGCCCAGGAATGGGATCACTGGATCATATGGAAACTCTATTTTTAGTTTTTTGAGGAACCTCTATACCTTTTTCCATAGTAGCTGTAGCAACTTAAATTCCCACCAACCATGTAGGAGGGTTCCCTTTTCTCCACACTCTCAAGCATTTGTTAATTATAGACTTTTAAATGATGGCCATTCTGACCAGTGTGAGGTGATACCTCATTGTAGTTTTGATTTGTATTTCTCTGATAATTAGTGATGTTGAGCATCTTTTCATATGCCTATTGACCATCTAAATGTATTCTTTGGAGAAACGTCTATTTAGGTCTTCTGCTTATTATTTGATTCAGTTTTTTGTATTATTGTTATTGAGTTGTATGAGCTATTTTTATATTTTGGACATTAGTATGTTGTCTGTTGCATTGTTTGCAAATATTTTCTCCCATTCTATAGGTTGTCTTGTTGTTTTATTTATGGTTTCCTTTGCTGTACAAAACTTTTTAGTTTGATTAGGTCTCATTTGTTTGTTTTTGCTTTTATTTCTCCTGTCTGGGGAGGCCTAAGAAAACATTGGTAAGATTTATGTCAGAGAATGTTTTGCCTATGATCCCTTCTATGAGTTTTATGGTGTCATGTCATGTTTAAGTCTTTAAGCCACTGTGAGTTTATTTTTGTGTATGTGTGAGGGTGTGTTCTAATGCCAGTGATTCACATGTGGCTGTCAACTTTCTCAACACCACTTGCTGAAGGGACTGTCTTTTCTCGATTGAATATTCTTGCCTCCTTCATTAAAGAGGAATTGACCATAGGTATGTTGGTTTATTTCTGGGTTCTCTGTTCTGTTCCATTGATCCATATGTCTGTTTTTGTGCCATTACCATGATATTTTGATTACTGTGGCTTTGCAGTATTATTGTCTGAAGTCTGCGAGGGTTATGCCTCCTGCTTTGCTTTTTTCCCCTCAGGATGGCTTTGGTGATTAAGGGTCTTTTATGGTTTCATATATTTTTTGTTTTGTTCTAATTCTGTGAAAAATGTCCTGAGTAATTTGATAGGGATTGTGTTAAATATGCAGATTCCTTTGAGTAGTATAGACATTTTAACAATATCAGTTCTTCCAATCCAAAAGCATGGGGTATCTTTCCATTTCTTTAAGTAGTCTTTAATTTCCTTGGTTAATGTTGTATAGTTCTCAGCATATGTCTTTCACCCCCTTGGTCAGGTTTATTCCTAAGTAGTTTATTTTTTTTTAATACAATTTTAAAAGAGATTATTTTACATTCTTTCTGATATTTCATTGTTACAATAAAAAATACAGCCATTTTATGTATGTTAATCTTGTATCCTCATACCTTGCTGAATTTTTTAATCAGTTCTAGTAGTTTTTGTGTGAAGTTAGGGTTTTCTACATATAGTACATGTCACTAACATATAATGGTAATTTTACTTCTTCCATCCCAATATGGATACATTTTATTCCTTTTTTCTTATCTGATTACTGTGGCTAGGACTTCCAACCCTATGTTGAATAGAACTGGTGAGAATGGATATCCCTTCTTATACCAGTGGGAATATTTTCAGGTTTTCAGGAGTTCCCGTTGTGGCGCAGCAGAAACAAATCCGAACAGTATCCATTAGAATGAGGGTTTGATCCCTGGTCTCATTCAGTGGGTCAGGGATCTGGCATTGCTGTGAGCTATGGTGTAGGTCACAGACGCAGCTTGGATCCTGTGTGGCTGTGGTTGTGACGTAGGCCAGCAGCTGTAGCTCTGATTCAACCCCTAGCCTGAAAACTTCCATATGCCACAAATGTGGCCCTGAAAAGCAAAAAAAAAAAAAAAAAAAAAAAATCAGTTTTAAACCATTGAATATTATACTGCCTGTGGGTTTGTCATAAATAGCTTTTATTATGTTGTGATATGTTCCCTCTACACCCACTTTGGTAAGAGCTTTTACCATGACTGGATGCTGAATTTTACCAGGTGACTTTTCTGCATCTCTCAAGATGATAATGCTGTTTCTGTCTTTTCTTTTGTTGATGTGGGGTATCACATTGATTGATTTGTGTATACTGAAACATCCTTATGACCCTGGGATGAATCTTACTTGGTCATGGTTTATGAATTTTATTTTATTTTGATTTTTAGGGCCACACTTGCAGCATATGGAGGTTTCCAGGCTAGGGGTCGAATCAGAGCTACAGCTGCAGGCCTACACCATAGCCACAGCAGCACAGTATCCAAGCCATGTCTGTGACCTACACCACAGCTCATGGCAATGCTGGATCCTTAACCCACTGAGTAAGGCCAGGGATTGAACCTGCATCCTCATAGATCCTAATCTGTTCATTAACCACTGAGCGACAAAAGGAACTCCAAGTTTATGAATCTTTTTAGGTGTTCTTGGATTCTGTTTGCTAATATTATGTTGAGCATTTTGCATCTACATTCATCAAAGATATCGGACTGTAATTTCCCTTTTCAGTAGTATCTGTGTCTGGTTTTGGTACCAAGGTGATAGTGTCTCCACAGATTTCTTCAGGAATGTTCCTTCTTCTTCAATCTTTTCGAAGAGTTTGAGAAGGACTGGTATATGTTCTTCTTTGTATGCTTAGTAGAATTCACCTGTGAAATTATCCGGCCCTGGGCTTTTGTTTGTAGGGAATTTTTAAAATTACAGGAATTTTTAAAATTTCACTTCTAGTGATCAGTCTGTTCAAATTATTTTCTTCTTCTTCTTCTCATTCTTCATTTTGTTTTGTTCTGTTTTTGGTTAGCTGCCCCACAGCATATGGAGTTCCCAGGCCAGTATCAGTTCTGAGCTGCAGCTGCAGCAACACATGATCCCTAACCCACTGTGCCAGGCCAGGAATCGAACTTGCGTCCCAGCACACCCAAGATGCCACTGATCCCATTACATCACAGCAGGAATTCCTAAATTATTTTCTTCTTAATTCAGTTTTTGTGACCTGTTGCTAGAAATTTGTCCATTTCTTTTGGGTTGTCATATTTCTTGGCATATAATTTTTAATAGTATTCTCTTACAGTTTTTTGTATTTCTGTGGTATCAGTTGTGATTTCTCCTTTCATTTTTTATTTTATTTGGGTCCTCCCCCTTTTTTTCTTGGTGAGTCTGGCCAGAGGTTTGTCAATTTTGTTTACACTTCCAAGGAATCAGCTCTTGGTTTCATTGATTTTTTTTTCTATTTTTTAATCTCTATTTTACTCATTTCCTATCTGATTTTTATTATTTCCTTCCTTGTATTTACTTTAGGGTTTATTTTTTATTCTTTTTCTAATACTTTTTGGTGGTAGGTTAGGTTGTGTGAGATTTTTCTTGTTTTTTGAGGAAGATCAGTATCACTATAAACTTCCCTCTAAGAACTGATTTTGCTGCATCCCATAGATTTTGTATGGCTGTGTTTTCATTGTTGTTTGTTTCAAGATATTTTATGATTTCCTCTCTGATTTAATCACTGACCCATTCGTTTTTAAAGTAGCATAGTATATGCAATTATTTGTCCTCATTTCTTTTTCTGTGGTTGGTTTCTAGTTTCATGCTGTTGTGGTCAGAACAGATTCTTGAAATTATTTCAGTTCCATTAAATTTGTGGAGACTTGTTTTGTACCTAGTATGTGGTCAGTTCTGGAGAATGTTTTGTGTGCATTTGAAAAGAATGTGTATTCTGGGTGTTTTTTGGTATATAATACCTTGAAAATATCAATTAAGGCTAACTGTTCTATTGTATTATTTAGGATTTCTATTGCCTTATTGTTTTTTTGCTTTGTTTTTGGTAAAGAAGATTTGTCCATAGATGTTAGTAGGTCGTTAAAATCTCTTACTATTATTGTAGTCCCATCATTTTCTCTTTATGTCGTTAGTATTTGTTTTGTGTATTTGTGCTCCTACATTGGGTGCATATATGTTGACCACTGTAATATTCTTGTATTGATCCTTTTATCATTTTATAGTGTCCTTCTTTATCTTTCTTTATGTTTTTTGTTTTAAAGTCTATTTTGTATGAGTATGGCTACCTCTGTTTTCTTGTCATTTCCATTCACATGAAATATGTATTTTCATACCCTCACTTTCAGTTTCTGAGTGTCCTTTGCCCTAAAGTGGGTCTCTTGTACACAGCCTACTGTAGGCTCTTGTTTTTTTTTTTTTTAATCCAGTCTTCCACTCTATGTCCTTTGATTGGAGCCATTGACATTTAAGATAATCAATGATAGATATATATTTATTACTATTTTAAACCTTGTTTTCCAGTTGATTTTATATTTCTTCTTACTACTTTTTCTTTTTACTTCTGCAGTTCGTTTGTATTACTTTTGTGTTCTTTTGTATTTTTGTAAATCTAATGAATTTTCTTAATGTGGTTACACTGTTTTTCAAGTATGTTAATCCCATCTTATATCTAGTTTCTTTATTATATAGGCTCAAATAATTTTATTTTATTAAAAATAAAATTTTCTTTCCTCTCATATTTTATGATTTTGATGTCCTCTTTTACATCTTCATGTTCATCCTTTTGCTATTCATTGTGGTTATCATTGCTTGAAAAATTCTATTTTAATTCCTACACTGGCTTATTTAAGGGATTTACTTTCCAATTTTGATTTTCTCTTTCCTATAGATTCTTGCTTGTCTTCTATTTAGAGAAATCCTTTCAATATTTCTTGTAAGGTAGGCCTAGTATTGCTGTATTCTTTTAGTTTTTGCTTGTTTGAGGAATTATTTATCTCTCCTGTTTCTAATGATAATCTTGCTAAGTAGGGTATCCTAAAGTGCAGATTTTTCCCTTTCAGGATTTTTAGTATAGCTTGCTACTCTCTTCTGGCCTGCAATATTTCTGCACAGAAATCAGCTGATAGCCTTAAGGGGGGTTCTTTGTAATTAACTCTTTTCCTTTGCTGCCTTTAGAATTCTTTTCTTTAACTCTGGCCATTTTAATTGTAACATGTCTTGGTTTAGATCTATTTGGGTTCATTTTGTTGGAGATACTCTGCGCTTCCTACAGCTGGGTAATAGTTTCCTTCTTTAGGTTTGAGAAGTTTTCAGCCTTAACTTCTTCAAATACATTTTGATCACACTTTCTCTTTCTGGGATCTCTATTTTGTGTAGATTGGCACACCTTATCCCACATATCTCTTATATTTGCTTACTTTTTCTTCCCTTTGGCTTCTGTCTGCTGTTGTGATTGGGTGATTTCCATTACTCTATCTTCCAAATCATGTATTCACATCTTCTGCTTTATTCAACCTACTATTTATTGCCTTTAGCTCAGCTTTCATCTCAGCAAATCAGTTTTCTAATTTTTCCTTGCTCTTCTTTATAGTTTCTCATTACATTCTACATTAATATGCACTTCTATTGATGGCCTTTCTTAATTCCTTCAGTATTTTCATCATCTCCTTTTTGAATTCAGAGTCTATTAGACTGAAGAGGTCCATTTCATTGTTTGTTCTTTCAGGGGAATTCTAATGATCTTTTGCTTGGGAGTGGTTCCTCTGCTTCTTCATTTTATTTATTTTTTTTTACTCTATGAGTTTAGGAGAAACTAGTATCTTCTGTGCTGTTTTTATGTGGGAGTGGCCCTGTGTATCCTGCATGAGTTTAATATTTTTGGTGTGAGGACACTTTTTAGTATGGATGACTTCTATCTCTTTCCTCATTGTGTGCTTGCTGTTATCCCCTTTATAGTGGTTGTGCATGGTGTTGTGATGATCAGCACATGAACTGGATATTGAGTGGGGACTCTTCTTTGCTCTGTGTTGTCATAGCCATGATGGGGCAGGGTCTTCTACCTAGTTTTTGAAGTAGATGCCACAAGATCTCTTTCTGAGCTACAGGGTGAGGTAGGAGGGATTGGAGAGCTCCCACTCTCAGGTGTCTCCACAAAGCCACCAGTGCAGATCTGTAGGTACATATTCACTCAAGTCAGTTACCATGAATATAGCATTTGTGCACTGGACCTGCTGTGGAAGCTATGGAAGTAGCCTAGATCCTTGCCCTAGTGACAAACATAAGCACAGGTTCACAAATCCCACACTTGCTAAGGCCAGATCCATCCCATCTGTGAGAGTACCCAGTATCCACTTGGATGTCCCACAGGATCTGAGCTTACAAAGCTGGTGGTAGTGTCATAAATCAACACATTTCACAGTTGTGGGCAGAGGGGTCACATTTCAACCCTGCATCATAAGGCATCTGACCCCTAGGGATCAGCTTTGATTTCAGCCCTGCCTCCACGTGTAGGTAACGCACTACGCTTGGGTCTTCCCAGAGCTCACAGAGGTGGTGCTAAGCCAGATGAGAGCACACTGAGAAAGAGGCAAACCCCTTCCTTCAAAAGCCCTTTAACAAATTATTCATATTTTTTTGTCTTTGTGTCATTTAGGGCTGCACTGGTGGCATATGGAGGTTAGGGGTCAAATAGGAACTGCAGGGCTCGAATAGGAGCTGTAGCCACCAGCCTACGCCAGAGACACAGCAACTCAGGATCTGAGCCACATCTGTGACCTACACCACAGCTCATGGCAATGCCAGATCCTTAACCCACTGAGCGAGGCCAGGGATTGAACTCACATCCTCATGGATGCTAGTCGGGTTTGTTAACCACTGAGCCACAACAGGAACTCCTAATTCTTCATATTTTTAAATGATGCTGCATTTCTGCACATGTTCTTGGTTTTCCAATATATCGATTCTTTAAAAGTTTCCAGTCTAGAATTCATTCATTTTGGGGGTTAAAAAAATATCAATGACTAACTTATTTCCAGTACTTTAATTGATTAATCTCATATAACTCACTTCCTTTTGTTCCACTTCAGAGTTTCTTGTGTATTTTGTGTGTATAATTTCTTCAAATTTAAACTCCATGAAGGTAATGATTTTTGTGTGTCTTACTTTATCTGCTCTATTCCCAGCACCTAGAATTGTGTCTACCACTGAATAGGCACTTCACAGATATTTGTTGAATATCATTTATGATTCTAAATATACTTACTTGAAGTATTTCTCCCAAACAATTCTATTTTTTTAAATGTCACTTGAAATAGATTCACTTCCAAATTGTTGATTTTATTACTTTTATATTGTTATTTTTCTTATGTGTTTTTTTTATAGATTTTTTTAAATATAATGCATACAATATTCCTTCTTTCTCTCTCCTGGAATTTGAGTATTGAACTATTTAAACTAAGCTTCAGGCTTCATTCAGTGTGGCAATATTAGAGACAGATTAAAGAGAGTCTGTAGGCCAAAAGGCGTGTTGGCTCAGTTTCTGTCCAAGTGGTCCCACTAACATCATCTTACTCTCCCTAAGAACAGTTTCATA